>CM042231.1:232500-422500 GCA_023566465.1 Cottus gobio
GTGGAGGAGCGGAGTAGTGTGGGTGAATTTCGGTTAAAGACCAGTCGAGCTGCTGCATTCTGGATGAGCTGCAAAGGTCTGATGGCACCAGCAGGTAGACCCGCCAGGAGGGAGTTACAGTAGTCTAGGTGCGAGCTAACATCACACAAGCTAATACAAGCTAACACCACACAGGTGAACAACACAGGCTAACACTAGCTAACAACACAAGCTAACACAACAAAGGCTAACACTAGCGAACAACACAGGTTAACACCACAGACGGGGTCACATCAGACTGGTACATACGGGTACTTCTACTACAACAAAATATCCATCGACCCTGAAGATTTCAATGCAATCTGACATATTTTTTTGTATTGTAATTATGTAGTTTGTATGTTTTAATTTCTTTATCAACAAAAACGTCTAAAATTTTTTTGCAATGCTGTCTTAACTAACCTCTCAGCATTTTGACCCCCGAAAGGGAGTGCAGTCGGTCTGGTGTCTAGGAGAAGGGGCGGGACTTCAGTTATGATCCAGATTATAAACCTGCTGAGTGTGAGTGTGTGGGTGTGAAGCTTCAAACATCTGACAGACAAACTGTAAGAAACTGTTATTTCTGTATTATTATATGATGTATTTCTTCTTGTTCTGTAAACATTATATATTGTTATCTTTGTGTTCTGTTTAATCTAAATAGACTATTTGCTTATTATTTGTTCCTTCAGTAATTTGATTGACACAAAGGTGTGTTATTTTTGAAAGCTTCTCAGGAATAATAATAAATCCCTGACTGGAATTTAAATACATTTTTAATTTAAATAGATTGAGTCTAAAATGTGTAAAATATCCACCATCAGCTGCAGCTCAGATCTGGTATGGGATCTAGGAGGCGACAGCTGTACAAAGACGGGGGTGCTATCTCTTGACAGACCTTGTGCTACAAGGATACACATTCACATGGACGATGTGTTGATAGAGACAAAGCACAATTAAGTCTCACCCCTACTGGAGAGAAAAACAACCCATCTCTCTCTGATTCTGTATTGCGTGAAGGTGCCTCCTTATTAACTTTGTTTGCAATGGTATGGACTACCAACAAGGTAAAGAACCAGAACTAAGTTCTTATATTAGCTGCTGTCTGATTGGATGGACTACCAACAGGGTAAAGAACCAGAACTAAGTTCTTATAGTAGCTGCTGTCTGATTGGATGGACTACCAACAGGGTGAAAGGTCCATTCTGTGTGATTTACAGGATGTCCAGCCCCTCTGGGTCGTATTATGATGGTAGGGGGGGCAGGATGCCTTGCTCGCCGTCTGACCACGGCCCCCATGCTAGGTCACCACATGGCTGCCATGGTAACGAGGAGGAGGAACTACGTGTCCGGAGGCAACCAATCAGAGATGGGCGGGGCCGCTGGCATTCACAGGTGAGTTTGACACAGCAGGTATTTCATTCATATAATGCATTGGTTATCATTTGATCCTCTTCTGGTTCAGGACAAACGGCGGCGAGGGGAGGAAGAGTTTCTGGCTCGTTACCGTAGCGACCCCAACCTGGAACGCTATCTGGTGAAGCCACAGCCGAGCGAAGAGGCCATGAGGATGTCGGCTCAGGTCAGCAGGGTCCGCCACCAACGGCAGAAACGGCTTCAGGGATTGGTCGGATCTGGAAGTCAGAGATCGTTCTCTGTGGACCGAACAGTCAATCACAGAAGCCCCACATCCGCCCGCTGCAGCCCATTACCTCGGCAACACCTGGACCCAAGCTTCGCCCTCAAGAGGAAGAAAGCCACTGAGAGTGCAGCACAGACTGGGCGGGGCATGGGGAAGATGCACGTGATTGGTAGCTTCAGCAGCTCAGAGGAGGAGCTGGTGACCACGCCGGACTACACCAGCTGTGAGGAGCCCGACAGTGAGTGGTTACATGCTAAGTGCTAGTTAAAGAGGCTAGGTGGTTACATGTTAAGTAATAACTAAAAGAGGCTAGGTCGTTACATGCTAAGTGATAACTAAAAGAGGCTAGGTGGTTATATGCTAAGTGCTAGTTAAAGATGCTAGATGGTTACATGTTAAGTGATAACGAAAAGAGGCTAGGTGACTACATGCTAACAGCTAGCTTACAGATTAAAGACAACTCCTAGATTCTTTACGGTGGTGCTGGATGCCAGAGCAATGCAATCAAAAACACATCTTTTTCGACAATACCTTGAATAAAGAAAGTAGCACTTTAGTAGCACTGAAATAGCTCTTATTGATAGAACTTTGCAGTTGAACTTTATTGAAGAAATTGTACTTTCTTGATTCTTGTTGTTCTGATTCTTGTTTGTACTGATGGTTGAATGCACTTATTTAGTCAGCTAAATGTAATGTAATGTAAAGAGAAAACATATTCGATAATTGATTTCTGAGATGTTCTGGGCCAAGCAAAATAACTTCAGTCTTGTCTGAGTCAACATCAGAAAGTTGCAGGTCATCCAGGTTTTTATGTCTTTAAGACACGCTTGAAGTTTAGCCACCTGGTTGGTTTCATCTGGCTTGTTCAATAGATATAATTGAGTATCATCAAAATAACAATGAAAGTGTATGAGTGTTTTCTGATAATATTGCCTAAAGGAAGCATATACAAGGTGAATCAAATTGGTCCAAGCCTTGTGATGAACGCCGGTGTTCATCAAGGCTTCATCGTTAACATATACAAACTGAGATTGATCTGATAAATACGACTTAAACCAGCTTAGTGCAATGCCTTTAATACCAATCACCTGGTCTAGTCTCTGTAATAAGATGTCATGGCCAATGGTGTTGAACGCAGCACTAAGGTCTAACAGGACCAGAACAGAGACAAGTCCTTTATCAGCACTATGGTCTAACAGGACCAGAACAGAGACAAGTCCTTTATCAGCACTAAGGTCTAACAGGACCAGAACAGAGACAAGTCCTTTATCAGCACTAAGGTCTAACAGGACCAGAACAGAGACAAGTCCTTTATCAGCACTATGGTCTAACAGGACCAGAACAGAGACAAGTCCTTTATCAGCACTAAGGTCTAACAGGACCAGAACAGAGACAAGTCCTTTATCAGCACTAAGGTCTAACAGGACCAGAACAGAGACAAGTCCTTTATCAGCACTAAGGTCTAACAGGACCAGAACAGAGACAAGTCCTTTATTAGCACTAAGGTCTAACAGGACAAAGAACAGTCACAAGTCCTCTATCTGATGCAAGAAGGTCATTAGTAATTGTCACCAGCGCTGCCTGATGTAGCTAAAGTCTGAGCTTCGATGGTGCAGAGCCGTGCATCTGACCCACTGAGACCTGCCTCCAACCTAGCAAATAAACTAACTTATTACATGTACCATTATCATTAAAGGAGGCAGGGGAATAGAGATTAAATGACGAGTCGCTAAAAGAAAAAGAGAGTTGAGTGTTTAAACGTTAAAGATGTACAGCAGGTAATCAGCCGCTTGTACTGAAGAATATCACACAATTAGCTGGTTTAGCTGGAGCTGAGACAAGTTATCGTATAACAGACACGGTGGCAACCGGAAGTGAGACAATACGCTAGACGCAGATGGTGCGTTCAGGGGCGCTTGTCTCCAATCAGTCTTTGGTCTCTGCATGGCGTCAACACGTTCTGTTCAGGAACAAGGACTTTGTACCCGCTTTCTAGTAATAATGAGCTCAGCAAGATAATCCTCTTACAGCTGAGCTCTGGGTTTCCTGCACTTCTTCTACAGCTAACAGACTAACAGGTTGCTGTTAGTTTCAGTTGCTAAACATGTAGCATATACAGTTACAGTTGCTGGACATGTTGGAGAGTTACAGTACAAGTTGCTGAACATGTTGCAGTAGCAGTTGCTGAACATGTTGCAGTTACAGTTGCTGAACATGTTGCAGTTACAGTTGCTGAACCTGTTGCAGTTACAGTTGCTGAACATGTTGCAGTTACAGTTGCTGAACATGTTACAGTTACAGTTGCTGAACATGTTGCAGTTGCTGAACATGTTGCAGTTGCTGCAGGTCGTCTATCATCATGTTAACAAGTTAATCTGCTGCCTTCTTGTCTTTGGGCTAGAAGTCACCTGGTCAGAGATAATGAGCTCTGATTGGCTCAGTGGGTTCTTTGCGCCTCCCCTCAGGTTGGGAGGTGACGAAGCAACTCAGAGTTTTCGCTGCTGCCCTTAAGACACCCGTAGAGTAACAAGACCAGGAGAATATTTATCTCACCATCAGACCTGATCGGCCCAGGCCTAAAGAACCATGGAGGATCCTGGAGATCCTGTCTGATAATGTGATCCAGACTTGAACTGAACGCCACCACCCAATCAGCGCCTCTGCTGCTGTTCAATTGGATTAAAAGAGGAGAGTGTGGATTACCAAACTTGCCTCAGGAGTCACTGTGAAAACATAGACTGCTGGAGGCACACACCTGTTGACCAACCAGATAACAACCTGTCTGCACACCCGCCGGACAACATCACAGCAACTGCAGGATCTTCCGTTGATTAGGAGGTCTGGAGATTTCATGATGATCTTCTGGATTTCTGTGACTTAGATCTGGTAGTTATGCAGGAGGAGAGGGACGAGATCAGCAATGCAATGTTGCCAACAATTAGCCAACATCCGCCAGCATCTAGTTTACTATTTGACCAACCAGATCACTTTTAGAACTACAGGCCAAGTCACAGTTCAAGCTAACATGCTAGCATCAGGCTAATAACAGGACAACAGGGTAATACATCTGCAGTGAATGGGAAGCTAATAATAGTATAATAACATGTTAATAACAGGCTAACAGCAAGATAATAAGTGTGCAGTGATTGGGAAGCTAGCTGAGCGCTATGCTAACAATAAAGGACAGACAGCAGAATGGGATCAAAGTTTAGTTATCAGTAAATCTCATTACACACAGGTATGAACCTGCAGCCAGAGCTCAGGACAAACAACACCAACTAGCACTGTGAGGAGGAGCTGCAGATTCACCTCCTCCTCTTCATCTTAATGGTGCTCAGACAGGCCTGTAAATAGGCTACTGCAGTGTGTGTGTGTGTGTGTGTGTGTGTGTGTGTGTGTGTGTGTGTGTGTGTGTGTGTGTGTGTGTGTGTGTGTGTGTGTGTGTGTGTGTGTGTGTGTGTGTGTGTGTGTGTGTGTGTGTGTGTGTGTGTGTGTGTGCGTGCGTGCGTGCGTGCGTGCGTGCGTGCGTGCGTGCGTGCGTGCGTGCGTGCGTGCGTGCGTGCGTGCGTGCGTGCGTGCGTGCGTGCGTGCGTTTAAAGCTGCTTTGCACAGTGGAGTTGTGTGTGTAAAGACGGATTACAGACGACATGTTGAGCCTGTAGAAACAGAATAAGAGCAGCAGGACGTCAGAGCAGCGCCATCTTTGTTTGTGCCGTTACCATAGCGACTGTTGTGTTGACTTCTCTATAAGTTCTCTCTGGACTCTGAGGTTAAAAAAAAAACAGCGCATATGATGTTCAAAGAATATAGTGATCGTAGATCAACGCCCTAAAAGGTTCAGAACCCAGCTGAAGGTTCAGACCCCCCTAAAGGTTCAGTCTCCCCCCCAATCCCCCAAGGTTCAGACCACCCCTAAAGGTTCAGAACCCAGCTCAATGTCACTAAGGACAGAACCAGCTGTGTTTTTAATAATTTCTTAATAAACAATTCCATGAAATAATTGAGGAGAATTATGAATTGTCCTCCAGTGACCTCTGACCTCTGCTCTTCCTGCAGGGTGCTTTCTAGGAGACATGGACGGGCAATGGTGGGATCACGGTTCTTGGCACGGCGAGCCTCCCGCTCTTTCCATGGTAGGACGTTATTATTTAATGTTCAATGTTTATTATTAATACATACTGTATTATCATTTACTTTATTATTATTTATTATGTATTATATATTATGAATTTAATGACGTCAGGACGGCAGCAGGTGAAACAAGAGCTGCATTAGGCTTGAAGGCACTTAGTTTTTCTACCCTATTGTAACGAATCGTACCGTATCGTAACTTATCGTAACGAATCGTACCGTATCGTACTGTATCGTACCGTATCGTACCGTATCGTACCGTAATGTATCGTACCGTATCGTACCGTATCGTACCGTATCGTACCGTATCGTACCGCACCGCATCGTACCGTACTGTATCGTATCGTACCGTATCGTATCGTACCGTACCGTACCGTACCGTACCGTATCTTAACGTATCGTACCGTACCGTATCGTACCGTATCGTACCGTAACGTATCGTACCGTATCGTACCGCACCACATCGTACCGTACTGTATCGTATCGTACCGTATCGTATCGTACCGTACCGTACCGTACCGTATCTTAACGTATCGTACCGTACCGTATCATACCGTATCGTACTGTATTGTACCGTACCGTATCGTATCGTACCGTATGATATTCAGCTCTTTACATTCATGAATGGACTGGACTGCTGTTGCTAAGCAACTCCTTGTGTTTATTGTTCATCAGCAACCGTTCACATGGCAACCGTCCAAAGATGGAGAGCGTCTGATTGGTCGAATTCTGCTGAATAAAAGGATGAAGGACGGGACGATTCCTGCAGATGCAGGATCCCTGCTGGGCCTCAAGGTGGTGCTCTTTCCTCCTCCTTCTGCTTCTTCTCCTCCTCCTCCACCTCCTCCTCTTCTTCTGCTTCTTCTCCTCCTCTTCTTCTGCTTCTTCTCCTCCTTGCTCATGGTGAGTGTGTCTCCAGGTGGTCGGGGGGAAAATGACGGATTCTGGTCGTCTTTGTGCGTTCATCACGAAGGTGAAGAGAGGAAGTCTGGCTGACACAGTGGGACACCTGAGGCCAGGTAAACACACACACACACACACACACACACACACACACACACAGACTCATGTGAGCACAGTCGTATCCATGGAGCTCTGGGTGGAGCTGTGAAGTCATGAATCTGTTCAACATATTGTTCACGTTGTTCCACAACTGTTCTTCCTTCAGTTTAAACTGCGTTCCTTCTAGTCTGAATGTTGACTTGAACTTCTTTATGTTTGTCTGATATTCTGGTTGTAAAAATGTTTTCTTGGCTTCCAGCCAACTCCATCGGTATAAGTACATGTTCTGTTCTGGTTGTTGCTTTTCTCAGGGGATCAGGTTCTGGAGTGGAACGGCCGGCTTCTCCAGGGTGCCACATTTAATGAGGTCTACAATATTATCCTGGACTCCAAACCAGAACCGCAGGTGGAGCTGCTGGTGTCCCGACCAATTGGGTATGTCAGAGGTCACGGGAGGTCAAAGGTCATGTTTTTTTGTGTGTTCCTCTGCGATACGAGTCTAAGAGTGGTCCTGAATAATATTTCTTAAATTCTTACGATTTACTCTACAGTACAATACATGTCATGTGACCAGAAGTACAATAGATGTCATGTGACCAGAAAGGACAATAGATGTCGTGTGACCAGAAAGGACAATAGATGTCATGTGACCAGAAAGGACAATAGATGTCACGTGACCAGAGGGGCAACATATCAGAGATATAAATAGTGATAATGATCTGGCTACTGGATATTTCAACATCTTATATCATGTCATGTAAACATTTAAACATATAGATGCATCAATACACACCACAAACTATATAATTTTTCATGTGGGTTTTGATCCACAGAGAACCTGAAATTATTTTCAGATTATTGTTTTTATTTTTATTTTTTCAGAGATACTTCAAGAGTGGCAGAAAGCTCCCATGTCCAGCTGGACTCCAGTGAGTTTATTTCTCAACATGACCAGTACAAATCCACTATGAGAAACAAAACCACCACAAAGACCTGAAACCACCACAAAGACATGAAGCAACCACAAAGACATGAAACCCCCTCAGAGAGAAATTAAACCACTACAAAGATATATATACTATATATATATATATAATATGTAATAGAGCACAAAACACACAATATTAAAAGGGTTTAAATGTCCATGTTGATGTGTTCTTGAACAAGACACTTAACCTGAATTGCTCACCGTTTCTATGTCTACGGTGTATAGAATGTAAGTCGCTTGGTCCCGTCAGCTAAAGGTAATGTAAATAAGACTACATTGCATCTTCTGTGTTCAGGTTCCAGTTCCTTTGACTCTCAGAAAGTTGGTCCGTCCGTCTCCATTATGTCTCCCATGAGCCCCAGCGTTCTCTCCGGGCAGGTGTCTGTAAGTTTACCCAGCATGCACTGCAACACCACACGGCACAGCCCACAGCCCTCTCAGTTAACAAATGTTTCCTTTTAATGTGTGTGTGTTTCAGGGTGGTATCAGGCGTCCTCTGGTTCCCAGAATTCAGGTAAATTGTAGATTTAGAGTGAGACATCATTTGAACGTATTAGCAGTAGCCAGTAGTCTCGAGCCAGAGACCAGTAGCCGCTAATCAATTACATTTCATTTAGCTGACGCTTTTATCTTAAGCAACTTACAATAAGTGCATTCAACCTTGAGAACAAACTCAGAACAACAAGAATGAAGAAAGTACAATTTCTTCAAGAAAGACAAACTACAAAGTGCTATCAGTAAGAGCCATTTAAGTACTGCTTTTTTATTTAGGTTTTTTATTCAAGCAGATTTTATTCAAGTCGGAAAAGATGTGTTTTAAGTTCACGGTGAAAGATGTAGAGACTTCCTGCTGTCCTGATGTCAATGGGGAGCTCATTCCACCATCGAGGAGCCAGGACAGAGAACAGTCGAGACTTTGTTGAGTGTTTAGCTCTCAGTGACGGAGCTACAAGCCGATTGGCAGAAGCAGTGAAGGAGCTTCAAGCCGATTGGCAGAAGCAGTGAAGGAGCTTCAAGCCGATTGGCAGAAGCAGTGACGGAGCTACAAGCCGATTGGCAGAAGCAGTGAAGGAGCTTCAAGCCGATTGGCAGAAGCAGTGACGGAGCTACGAGCCAATTGGCAGAAGCAGTGACGGAGCTACGAGCCGATTGGCAGAAGCAGTGACGGAGCTACGAGCCGATTGGCAGAAGCAGTGAAGGAGCTTCGAGCCGATTGGCAGAAGCAGTGACGGAGCTACGAGCCGATTGGCAGAAGCAGTGACGGAGCTACGAGCCGATTGGCAGAAGCAGTGACGGAGCTACGAGCCGATTGGCAGAAGCAGTGACGGAGCTACGAGCCGATTGGCAGAAGCAGTGAAGGAGCTTCGAGCCGATTGGCAGAAGCAGTGACGGAGCTACAAGCCGATTGGCACAAGCAGTGACGGAGCTACGAGCCGATTGGCAGAAGCAGTGACTGGCTGGGGTTTGAGGTTGGACCATGTCCTGGATGTAGATTGGACCCGATCTTTTCCAGTGTCAGTGAACTTAGGGAGGTTCAGTTCAATTCAGTTTATTTTGTATAGCCCAAAATCACAAATTACAAATTATCCTCGGAGGGCTTAGGGTCCCAGGACCTCACATCGAATCAGGATAAACTCCCCAAAACCCCCCCAGAAAAAACCCTTTCACAGGGAAAACAGGAAAAAACCTTCGGGAGAGCAACAGAGGAGGATCCCTCTCCCCGGTAGGACAGAAGCAATAGATGTCATGTGACCAGAATCAACGTAACAGAGTTACAGCACATTCAATGAATATGACAAACATTATTCATGTAATGAGTATTAGGCATGGGCCACGATCCAGATAACCATGATCCATGAAGCAGAAGGAGATAGAGAGGAGGGGCATCAGCAGGACTGCCATGGCAGGAGGCAGGAGGCAAGAGGCAGGAGGCAAAAGGGCAGGAGGCAGGGCCGACTCCAGACAGCCACGATGGAAACTTGAGGCGGGAAAGCACAGAGGCTCCCGGGAAGTAGTAGAGTTAATAATGTTAAAGGTTAAAGACCAGTTGAGCTAACATGCCGGGCCAACACTGAGGTGTTGAAGGTCACGTCGTGGGTGGGAGAACCTTTTCCTGGAAGGAGAAATAGTTAATTTTCAGGTGGTGTGGGGACATCCACTGAGAGATGTCAGTCAGACAGGCAGAGATTCGTGCTGCTACCTGTGTTTCCGATTGGGGAAACGAGAGGATCAGTTGGGTGTCATCAGCATAGCGATGGTAGAAAAAGCCATGCGATGGAATGACAGAGTCAAGTGAGTTGGTGTACAGAGAGAAGAGAAGAGGAGAGGAGAGGACCCATGACGGAGCCTTGAGGGACCACAGTAGGGGCCCCAGTAGCTGAGTTGATTTGAAACCTGTGTATTCCAGGTGAAGCTGTGGTACAATAAAGTGGGCAATCAGCTGATCGTCACGGTCCTCGGAGCCAAAGCACTTCCTGTCACAGACGACGGCCGACCCAGGAACCCCTACGTGAAGATCTACTTCCTGCCTGACAGAAGGTAGAACTAGAACCCTTCAGTGGTCTAGGTGACGATTAGAACATGTCTCAATTCTTCAATTCTAAATGTGTATAATATATTAATTATATTTAAAATACTTAATACATCCACACAATCTTTTGAAAGGTAAAAGGTAGAAGTGTACTTCTACTAGATCTTTACTAGTCTCTCGACCAATCAAAAGCTCTTTGACAATCAAAGCTCTTTGACACTACATGTCATTGTTCACCCATTCATATACTGGTGGGAGGGGCTACCATGATGGGACGAGCTACCACGGTCATGTGATCAATAAGTCGTGTGCTGGTGGTTCTGATGGCCGACTGTGGTCAGCAGGTCCGTCTTACAATCAGAGGATCGGTGGCTGAGAGATCCCCGGCTCCGCTAGTCCATATCCATGGGTTCTTGAGCACAACACTTAGTCTGTTGCTGTGTCTACTGTGTACTGTATAGCATGTAAGTTGCTTTGGATAAAAGCCTCAGATAAATGTAATGTAATGTCATCTATTTAGCAGCGTGATGATGTAGCCATGTGGTCATTTGATCATTGTGATCCTGTGGTCATGTGATCATGTGATCATGGGGTCATGTGATCCTGTAATATGATGATTGATCTGCTGAACTTTATTCAGGACATTGAAGACAGATATTGGTCCCGATCTTCTAATCCTTGTGGTTCTGTGATAAAACCTGCAGAACCTCCTGCTTGGTTTTGTGTAAGTAGTGAGGACCATCTGCTCTCCTTGCAGTGATAAGAGCAAGCGCAGAACAAAGACGGTGAAGAAGTCAGTGGAACCTCGGTGGAACCAGACCTTTATGTACTCTCTGGTCCACCGGCAGGAGGTCAGAGACCGGATGTTAGAATTGACGGTCTGGGATCAGGCCCGAGCTCAGGAGGAGGAGAGCCAGTTCCTTGGAGAGGTCAGAGGACACGGAGAACCCATAGAACCCGTTCCACCTGTCTGCTCTCTCTCTCTCTCTCTCTCTCTCTCTCTCTCTCTCTCTCTCTCTCTCTCTCTCTCTCCTATATATATATAGATAGATATATCTATCTGTCTGTCTGTCTGTCTGTCTGTCTCTCTCTCTATATTCAATTCAATTCAATGAGCTTTATTGGCATGAATGTACAAAAAGACAATATTGCCAAAGCATTACAACAACAAGAGACAAACACAAAAATATACAACTTACATGGACAACCGACAGATCTCTCTATCTGTCTGTGTCTCTGTCTCCAGGTCCTGATAGAGCTGGACTCTGCTCTATTGGATGATCAGCCTCATTGGTACAAACTGCAGCTCCATGATGTTTCCTCCCCCTACCTGCAGAGAAGAGGACTGCAGCATGGAGACACTGCACCCAGCCGGAGGCTGCAGAGTGAGACACACACACACACACACACACACACACACACTCACACAAATACACACACATAAATACACACACACACACACACACCTGTTGTTTGTCATCAGTTCATCACCTTTCTTCTTCTTCTTTTGTTGTTGATGTTGTTTTACCTTTCTCCAATGATGCTTTGCAGACAAAGGTCTTCACTATAACTCAGGTAATAACTGTGTGTGTGTGTGTGTGTGTGTGTGTGTGTGTGTGTGTGTGCCTAGCTAATACTAATTATTTACCTTTCCCCTGTCACTCACAGGGGGTTCATATAGATTCCAGAAATCAATGTAGGGGTTCTGTAGGTTCATGGTGGTGTTCCCTGAAGTTTTGTATCTAAAATACTTCAAGAACGTTTCAGGATCCTCTCGGTGGTTTTACAAATCTATTAGAAACCCTTGTGGGGCTTCTGGAGATGCTTTGTTGCCAAACATGTCTCCAGGAGGTTCTAAAAAGATGCTGTTGTTAAGGGGGTTCAGCAGTCCTTGAGGAGTTTCAGAGGAGTTGCATCTGATCTCCCTGAATGTTGTCTAAGTGTCACTAGATTCTGTGGAGGAATATGAGTAGCGGCTTACATGCTTTAACACCCCTCTATCTCTGCAGGGTCTCAGAGGATCAGTGACGGTGAGTTTTCCGATTACGACTGTGAAGACGGCATCGGGGTGATATCAGGTGAACTTCATGTCCCATCATGCACTGCAACACCTGCAGCTCAGAATTAAGTGAAATTCATTCATACATCTTGGTAAAAGAGTGAATAGTCTGTCAGGGTCGATGGTTCAAGCCATGTTCTGTGTCCAGACTACAGACTGAATGGACGGGACTCCGTCCTCTCAGTGCCTGAGCCGGAGATGTCGTCCAGTCACCTCTCTCGATCCGATGTAGTTAAGATAAGATCACGGTCGCCAAGCCAACCGCCTCCTCTCAGGTAACCAGCTGTGTGTATCAACCAATTAGAGGCTCAGCCTCCTGAAAGGCCTCACCTTAATGTCACTTCACTCACTGTCATATTCTCCTCATCCCTCACCCTTCTGACATCTGGCCCTCTGGCTTTCACCACCTCACCCTCTGACTTCCAACACCTCCAACCACTGACCCCTGACCTCTGACCTTCACCACTCTCACTCCTGACCTCTGATCCCCTTTCTTCTGAACTCTTAACCCCTGACCTCTGATACCCTGAACTCTGGTGGCCAGCGGTACCCCTCTGTACCCGTTGTACCGTGAGGACGCTGTTCGGTTGCTACGAGGCTCCAAACTGAGCCGAGCATATTCTGATGCTGGCCAGTACAGCAGCCTGGAAAGGTAACTATGGCAAGCACCTGACCTGGGTCACTTGGACACTGACCAATCAGCTGACAGTCTTCTAACCAGCCAATCAGCTTACAGTCTGATAACCAGCCATTCAGCTTACAGTCTTCAAGCCAGCCAAACAGCTTAGTCTTCTAACCAATTTGGGGTTCCGTGTGTTGCGACTGTGGCTCAGTGGTTAGCAGGTCTGACCTTCAATCAGAGGATCGGTGGTTCAAACCCCAGCTCAGCCAGTCTGTGTTGTTGTGTCCTTGAGCAAGACACTTAACCCTAATTGCTCACCGTTGCTGTGTCTACTGTATAGCATGTAAGTCGCTTTGGATAAAAGCCTCAGCTAAATGTAATATAATGTGTGTTGCCGAATGACACAGCAACATGGACTAGAGGAGCTGGGGATTGATCTGCCAATCTTTTGATTGAGGGATGACCAGCTAGAATGTCTGAGCCACAGGTGCCAGAATAGTCTTGTAGTACAGGAACTACTTTATTCATGGTCATTAATAGTCTGGTAGTACGGGAATTACTGTATTCATGGTCATCAATAGTCTTAGATATTCTTTTATTAGTCCCGCAGTGGGGAAGTTTGCAGGATTACAGAAGCAAACAGGGTAAAGCGCACACAAGAGACAAAGTAAAAAATCAAAACAAGTAATATAAATAATAAACGGTAGAAAACAGTCAAATCTACAACACCTCCACCGTATAGTACTGGTTTAAAAACTGGTTTTAGTACTGGTTTGAATACTGCTTTAAATACTGGTTTAAATACTGGTTATAGTACTGCTTTAAATACTGGTTGTACCTCTGGCTTTATTAGCGTTTGGAATATTGGTTTTAGTACTTTTTTACTACTGGTTTTATTTGTGGTTGGTGATTTGAAGTACTGGATTCAATTGTATAACTGATTGTAGCCCCAGTTATACTACTCATTCTACTTGATATAGGACAGGTTATAGTTTTCGTACTGGTTCTAGTATAGTTTGTAGTACTGGTCTGACTGGTTGTCTCCATTTATTCAGGAGATCTCTGAGGAGAGCGTCCGTTGCTACCTCACTTGATTTCGACGACAGGTACTGTAACTGTAGTCGGAATACTCACAATAGTAGTAGTAGTAGCACTTACATACTTATATATTATATATATAGATATATATCTATAGATATATAGATATATTATATATATAGATATATACAGCATTAGTAGTTGCAGTAGATATAGGATAAAAGTCATCACATTTTCATGTACATGTGTTTTTCTGAATGTTAGATATTTAAATGGCCCAAACCAAACTCTCTGGACAAAACATGTGATAAATGGGAGCTGTGAGGAATACAGGTGAGAACCTTTATTCAGGGAGTTAGAATTCAAAGGGGCGTAGTCTCTACTGGTGTGTCCCTCTGAAGGACAGCCCTGTAGAGACCAGTTGGACACACCTGAAGCTGCAGGTGGGTTTGGAGTTCTGACTTATTTCTGTTCTTCAGTCAGGACTTCATTCCTGCCTTTCCCTACGAACCCGACGCCTACGATGAGAAAGCACTCAGGTAAACAGGCGGATAGTGGACAGGTGTAGAAGTAGAGAATGTTACCATAGTGGACAGGTGTAGAAGTAGAGGACTTCAGCATAGTGGACAGGTGTAGAAATAGAGGACGTTAGCATAGTGGACAGGTGTAGAAGTAGAGGACTTCAGTATAGTGGACAGGTGTAGAAGTAGAGGACGTTAGCATAGTGGACAGGTGTAGCAGTAGAGGACTTCAGTATAGTGGACAGGTGTAGAAGTAGACAACGTTAGCATAGTGGACAGGTGTAGAAGTAGATGATGTTAGCATAGTGGACTGGTGTAGAAGTAGAGGATGTTAGCATAGTGGACTGATGTAGAAGTAGAGGCCGTTAGCATAGTGGACTGGTGTAGAAGTAGAAGACATTAGCATAGTGGACAGGTGTTGAAGTAGTAGTTTGAGTCATGTAGGTTTTCTTTCAACAGGGCAAACCCACAAGGTGGATCAACCCAGACGAGTCCGTCAGGAACGCCAGTCTTCAGCCACCGAGTGCGCCAGCTGCCCGTTATCCCGCCTAAAGGAGCACCAGACAGGAGTACGTCTGCTCGATACCTTTCACAAAGCCTCTGAACCGCTCGGTTACTGAAATTAAAATCTAAATCATCGTCAGTTGTTCCTCTTTTGCTGTCACATGAGGAATTTGTTTGTCAGGTGACCCCTCCAACCGACCATCAGGGTCACAGCTCAGTGTATTCATATGAACACAGAGTCCTGGCCTCAGCTCAGCTCCATCCTGTGACCTGCACCAAAGTGTTTTCCTACATTTGAACCTAGGTTCACCTTAATGTGGTGGTTGTTAGCCCCAATCAGAACAGAGTCCATGTTTTATTAGTTGACCTATCTCAGGTAAAGGGGGTTCTTTAACTTCCAGGTTCAGGTACTTGCGCACCGCGTTGTCTCCTCTTACATTTTGACATTGGCCTTGTCCATCCATCCATCCATTTTCCACCGCTTATCCGGGGTCGGGTCGCGGAGGCAGCAGGTCCAGCAGGCTGACCCAGACTTCTCTCTCACCCGCAACATCTACCAGCTCATTCTGGGGGATCCCGAGGCGTTCCCAGGCCAGCTGGGAGATATAATCCCTCCAGCGTGTCCTGGGTCTTCCCCGGGGCCTCCTACCAGTTGGACGTGCCTGGAAAACCTCTAAAGGGAGGCGTCCTGGAGGCATCCTAATTAGATGCCCGAACCACCTCAGCTGACTCCTTTCGACACGAAGGAGTAGCGGCTCGACTTCAAGCTCCCTCCTGATGTCCGAGCTCCTTACCCTATCTCTAAGGCTGAGCCCGGCCACTCTACGGAGGAAACTCATTTCGAACGCTTGTATCCGCGACCTCGTTCTTTCGGACACGATCCAAAGCTCGTGACCATAGGTGAGGGTTGGGACGTAGACCGACCAGTCAATTGAGAGCTTTGCCTTTCGGCTCAGCTCCTTCTTCACCAAGACGGCCCGGTGCAACGCCTGTTTTACTGCAGCCGCACCGATACGCCTGTCGATCTCCCGCTCCATTTTACCCTCACTCGTGAACAAGACCCCGAGATACTTGAACTCCTTCGCTTGTGGTAGGCACTCTGTCCCCACCCGGAGGGAGCAATCCACCGGTTTCCGGCAGAGCACCATGGCCTCAGATTTCGTGGTGCTGACTCTCATCCCCGCCGCTTCACACTCGGCTGCAAAACGCCCCAGTGAATGCTGGAGGTCATGGTCCGAGGAGGCAAACAGGACCACATCATCTGCAAACAGCAGAGAGGCTATCCTGACATCCCCGAACCTGACATTCTCCGCCCCACGGCTGCGCCTAGATATCCTGTCCATGAAAGTCACGAACAGGACCGGTGATAAAGGGCAGCCCTGGCGGAGGCCAACACCCACCGGGAACGTATCTGACTTACTGCCGAGGATACGAACACAGCTCCTACTGCAGGCGTACAGAGACCGGATGGCCCGTTGCAACGGGTCCGGCACACCATACTCCCGCAGCACCCCCCACAAAAAGCCCCGAGGGACCCGGTCGAAAGCCTTCTCCAAGTCCACAAAGCACATGTAGACTGGTTGGGCAAACTCCCAGGACCCCTCCAGTATCCTTGCAAGGGTAAAGAGCTGGTCCACTGTTCCACGACCAGGACGAAACCCGCACTGTTCTTCTTGAATCCGAGGTTCGACAAACGGTCGGAGCCTCCGTTCCAGCACCCTGGCATAAGCTTTTCCCGGGAGGCTGAGTAGTGTGATACCCCGATAATTCGAGCACACTCTCCGGTCCCCCTTCTTGAAGATGGGAACCACCACCCCGGTCTGCCAGTCCATGGGCACTGTGCCCGACCCCCATGCGACATTGAAGAGGCGTGTCAGCCAAGACAGCCCAACAAAGTCCAGCGCCTTCAGCATCTCAGGGCGGATTTCATCCACCCCCGGCGCCTTGCCACCAAGGAGCTTTTTGACTACCTTAGTGGCCTCTGCCAGGGATATGGGTTCATCCAACCCCAAGTCTTCAGGCGCTGACCCCTGTTCAGGGGACATGTTGACCGGGTTTAGGAGTTCCTCAAAGTGCTCCTTCCACCGCCCGACGATATCCTCTGTCTGGGTCAGCAGCCCCCCTCCCCCGCTGATAACAGCCTGGGGAAGGCCCTGCTTTCCCTTCCTGAGTCGTCGGATGGTTTGCCAGAACCTCCTTGAGGCCAACCGAAAGTCCTTCTCCATGGCCTCCCCGAACTCCTCCCATGCCCGAGTTTTAGCATCCATGACCACCGCAGCTGCAGTCCTTCTGGCCTGCCTGTACCTGTCAGCTGCTTCAGGAGACCCCTGGGCCAACCAAGCCCGAAAGGCCTCCTTCTTCAGCTTGACGGCTTCCCTCACCCCCGGTGTCCACCACCGGGTTCTCGGGTTGCCGCCACGACAGGCACCGATGACCTTCCGACCACAGCTCCTAGCGGCCGCGTCCACAATAGAGGCTTTGAACATGATCCACTCGGATTCCATGTCCCCAACCTCCCTCGGGATGTGTGAGAAGTCCTTCCGGAGGTGGGAGTTGAAGACCTCCCGGACAGGATCCTCCGCCAGACGTTCCCAGTTCACCCTCACTACACGTTTGGGCTTGCCAGGTCTTTCTGGCCGACTCCCCCGCCATCTGATCCAACTCACCACCAGGTGGTGATCAGTTGACAGCTCTGCTCCTCTCTTCACCCGAGTGTCCAAAACATACGGCCGCAGATCAGATGATACGATTACAAAGTCGATCATTGATCTCCAGCCTAAGGTGTTCTGGTACCAGGTACACTTATGAGCCACCTTATGTTCAAACATGGTGTATGTTATGGACAAACTGTGGCTAGCACAGAAGTCCAACAACAAAACACCGCTCGGGTTCAGATCAGGCAAGCCGTTCCTCCCAATCACTCCCCGCCAGGTTTCTCTGTCGTCGCCCACGTGAGCGTTGAAGTCTCCCAGGAGAACTATGGAGTCGGCAGGCGGCGCCCTTTCCAGGACCCCTCCCACCAACTCCAAGAAGGCCGGATACTCCGAAATGCTGTTTGGTGCATAAGCACAAACAACAGTCAGAGCCTTACTCCCCGCAACTTGTAGGCGCAGGGAGGCGACCCTCTCGTTCTCCGGGGAAAACTCCAACACGGCGGCGCTCACCCGGGGACTCGTGAGTATCCCCACTCCCGCCCGGCGCCTCTCACCCTGGGCGACTCCAGAAAAGAACAAAGTCCAACCCTTGGCCTTGTGTTTCTCAGAATTTCTGATGACAAAAAGTAGTAGAAGTTGAAGTAGAAAATTAGCCATGTGATTGGTTGGCTATAGAATTAGGTCATGTGATAATTCATTGTCTCATGGTTTGTCTATTTTCATTCATCTGCTTGATCATCTTTTTTCTTTTCTCTAATCTCTTTTTCTGTCCATCAGTTTTGACCACACTCACCACAGGATCACCAATTGGAACTGTTGCCCCTCCCATTCCATATACTCAGGCCCCTCCCCCTCCCCATAAACAAGCCCCACCTTCTATCAA
This sequence comes from Cottus gobio, assembly GCA_023566465.1. Lineage (NCBI taxonomy): Eukaryota > Metazoa > Chordata > Actinopteri > Perciformes > Cottidae > Cottus > Cottus gobio. Next base: position 251,093 of record CM042231.1, read on the forward strand.
TCACCCACCACCTCCTCTGATACGAATACAAGCCCCACATCTTCCAGGAACCGCCCACCCCCACACACCAGCGCCAGTCCCGCCCCCAGCTCCGGGACCTCCACCTGTACCTGCTTCTACTCCAACACCTGTTCCAGTTCCGCCCCCAGCTGCGGTAACTGTCCAAGCCCCGCCTCCAGCTCCTGTACCTGTTTCGACTCCAACACATGTTCCAGCCTTGCCCCCTGCTCTTGCACCTGTCCAAGCCCCACCCCCAGCTCCTGGACCTCTACCTGTACCTGTTTCGACTCCAACACCTGTTCCAGCCCCGCCCCCTGCTCTTGCACCTATCCAAGCCCAGCTCCCGGCTTCTGGACCTCTACCTGTACCTGCTGCGATTCCAACACCTGCCCAAGCCCCGCTCCCCTCCGCTGTCCCTCCTATGGTCCAATCACTGCCACCGCCTAAATCTGCCCTTCCCCCTCCTCCTGCCCCCTCACCTGCCCCTCCCCCACAGACTCAAGGTGTGTACTTCACAGTTTTGATGTGTGTAAAACCATCTGTTCAGTCAGTCTGTTCACCAGTAGCTGGTGACTTACAGACAGATTTGTCAGTTATTAATTCATTAATTAGTTCATGAATGAATGAATTCATTAATTCATTATTTGGTTCATTAATTCATTAATTAATTAATTCTTTGGTTCATTAATTCTCTCATCCATTCATTCATGCATTCATTCATTAATTCTCTCATTCATTGGTTCATTCATTAATTCATTGGTTCATTCAGTAATTGGTTCATTATCTCATTCATTAAATCATTGGTTCTTTAATTAATTACTCAATTCATTAAGTTGTTCATTACCTCATTCATTCATTCTCTCATTAATTCATATATTAATTTGTCCATTCACTCAGTTTGTCTTTGTTTCATCATGCTGATGTCATCACATTCTACCTGTCCGTATCAGAGCCAGATCGATGCCCAACGACTCCTGGAGGGACCAGAAAAGGTCAGAATCTCAGGTGGATCTGATCAGGTGTTGTACTCCCAGTGTGTGTAGAGATGCTGGTTTAACTGGTATAATATCAGGAAGTTCACTTAGTAAGTAGTCTGACCAATCATCTTTCTCTTTACCATGATGCAGAGGTCACATGGGAGGACCAGCAGAACAAAACAGCCGATGGTATGCCACCAAATGTTAGCCCCCCACCCCCACCCCCAAACAGGTAGCTCCTCCCCTGTAGTCATGTGACACATGAGTGTGTGATGAGATGGTGATCAGAGGGAGTGGAGGAATTAGTCTGAGTCATCCATTTATTCTCGTTTAGTTAATTGTTCATCTATTCATCCACCATCTTGGTATTGTATTTTAACAACAGGATGGAAATATGAATAATGATAACAACAATAATAACTGCACTGACTTCAAAAACTGTTAGCTTCCTGTCAACCCACCTGATTCTCATCACCAGACACTTACCTCAATTCAGCTTTACCTGCGCCACCCTCTGTTCGATGTCAGAACTGCAGATTTAAATTCCCCTTGTATTTCCATAAAAGTAAATCACTGCTCAAACCAGAACTTCAGTTGTTTGTTGTTAACAGAAAGAATCACTAAATTATACGCCAGTCAGCAGCTGACATTGAAAACAAGGTGGACCCTTAATTCCTCGGCTGAGCTGTAACATTACAGCTTTGTGGTGGGGGGATCTCACGAAAATCGGCTTTTGGCAAGACGCCAAGAATCGGCAAGTCGCACATGCGCAAGCCTATCTTCCAGCCTATCAAAAGCGTCTCCTTGCAGCCTGTCAAGAAGGTCTCCTTGCAGCCTGTCAAGAAGGTCTCCTTGCAGCCTGTCAAGAGGGTCTCATTGCAGCCCGTCAAGAAGGTCTCCTTGCACCCTGTCAAGAGGGTCTCCTTGCAGCCTGTCAAGAGGGTCTCCTTGCAGCCCGTCAAGAGGGTCTCCTTAAAGCCTATCAAAAGGGTCTCCTTGCACCCTGTCAAGAGGGTCTCCTTGCAGCCTGTCAAGAGGGTCTCCTTGCTGCCCATCAAGAGGGTCTCCCTGCAGCCTATCAAAAGGGTCTCCTTGCAGCCTGTCAAGAGGGTCTCATTGCAGCCTGTCAAAAGGGTCTCCTTGCACCCTGTCAAGAGGGTCTCCTTGCAGCCTGTCAAGAGGGTCTCCTTGCAGCCTATCAAAAGGGTCTCCTGGCAGCCCGTCAAGAGGGTCTCATTGCAGCCCGTCAAGAGGGTCTCCTTGCAGCCTATCAAAAGGGTCTCCTTGCAGCCTGTCAAGAGGGTCTCATTGCAGCCCGTCAAGAAGGTCTCCTTGCACCCTGTCAAGAGGGTCTCCTTGCAGCCTGTCAAGAGGGTCTCCTCTCAGCCTATCAAAAGGGCCTCCTTGCAGCCTGTCAAGAGGGTCTCCTTGCAGCCCGTCAAGAGGGTCTCCTTGCAGCCTATCAAAAGGGTCTCCTTGCAGCCTGTCAAGAGGGTCTCATTGCAGCCTGTCAAAAGGGTCTCCTTGCACCCTGTCAAGAGGGTCTCCTTGCAGCCTATCAAAAGGGTCTCCTTGCAGCCCGTCAAGAGGGTCTCATTGCAGCCCGTCAAGAGGGTCTCCTTGCAGCCTATCAAAAGGGTCTCCTTGCAGCCTATCAAAAGGGTCTCCTTGCAGCCTGTCAAGAGGGTCTCATTGCAGCCCGTCAAGAAGGTCTCCTTGCACCCTGTTAAGAGGGTCTCCTTGCAGCCTGTCAAGAGGGTCTCCTTGCAGCCTATCAAAAGGGCCTCCTTGCAGCCTGTCAAGAGGGTCTCATTGCAGCCTGTCAAGAGGGTCTCCTTGCAGCCTGTCAAGAGGGTCTCCTTGCAGCCCATCAAGAGGGTCTCCTTGCAGCCTATCAAAAGGGTCTCCTTGCAGCCTGTCAAGAGGGTCTCATTGCAGCCTGTCAAAAGGGTCTCCTTGCACCCTGTCAAGAGGGTCTCCTTGCAGCCTATCAAAAGGGTCTCCTTGCAGCCCGTCAAGAGGGTCTCATTGCAGCCCGTCAAGAGGGTCTCCTTGCAGCCTATCAAAAGGGTCTCCTTGCAGCCTGTCAAGAGGGTCTCATTGCAGCCCGTCAAGAGGGTGTCCTTGCAGCCTGTCAAGAGGGTCTCCTTGCAGCCCGTCAAGAGGGTCTCCTTGCAGCCCGTCAAGAGGGTCTCCTTGCAGCCCGTCAAGAGGGTCTCCTTGCAGCCTGTCAACAGGGTCTGCTTGCAGCCTGTCAAGAGGGTCTCCTTGAAGCCTGTCAAGAGGGTCTCCTTGAAGCCCGTCAAGAGGGTCTTCTTGCAGCCCGTCAAGAGGGTCTCCTTGCAGCCTGTTGTGGATGTTTGTCTTAACCGCAGTGTGTTATGTGAGCTAGCTCAATGGAGCTATGTGAACTAGCAGCATCGCTTATCTGTAAACTATAATCCCGACCCTCTCGTCCATGTACGCTTCCTTGTGCGCAGTGATAAGTTGGCGCATGTAGCTCGATAGAAAGGAATTAGTTCCCGGTGTTGAGTTTTTCAAATTAATTTTTGAGTGTCGTATGGTCCCGTTATATCTCTACAACCACTATCTCCAACACGAGGCAACTTACAACAAAACTTTCTCGATTAGTAATTAGCAGAACCTGAAAAATGTGTGTTTTGGATTTTGTGCTGAAATGTTCCTTTGATGCCTTTCAGCTGCACTTTGTACAAACTGGAGATGTTTTTGTGCTGAATATAGAAAATCTAACTGTATCATCTGCATAGCAGTGAAATGGCGTATTATGTTTACTGATCATGTGACCAAAGGAAACATTTAAAATAGTTTGAATTAAACACTGAGAGATGAAGCTATCATTGCTTATAATGTTTTTGAATAATATTATTTTAAATTATGGTACATTATTACAAAATGCACTTTCTTTTCCATTCCATTTGTTCGTCATCTGTCATTGGTTGTAATGTGAAGGGGAGGAGTTACCACCGAGCAGAGAAGGTGGAGACTCCGCCTTCATTTCTTTCAAATGTTAAAACTTCATGCTAATAACATAAATGAGATGTTTGACATGTTGATCTCTCTGGTGAATGTTGAAGACCAAGATCACAACTAGAAAAGGCATTCCTGGCCTTTCGAATGTGGTGGAAGTGAAGGAGTTCTGATCTGCTGGGTCTGTATCTGAGGCCTGAAAGCATTGCAGACTTATTATAAACTCACAAACCGGCTAAAAACTGTGGAAAAAATCAACCGTAGTTATTCAGAAAGCTGATTCCAAGTTGAATAGTTCAGATGTTGTTTGCAGTTGTTACATTACATTTATCTGACGCTTTTATCCAAAGCGACTTACATGATATACATTAGACCGTAGACACAGCAACGGTGAGCAATGAGGGTTAAGTGTCTTGCTCAAGGACACAACAACATGGACTACCGGAGGCTGGGTTCGAACCACCGACACTTTGATTGACAGACAGACTTGCTAACCACTGAAGCACAGTTGTGTGTCGTTCGTAGCTTACGGTGTGTTGATGAAGTTGCGGAAGAGGGTTGGAAGTACTTTTTTAATATTTATAAACGTGTAAAGGTCCTGACAGCTTTGACGTTTGAAAGCTTTCTGTCTCTGAAAGTGTGCAGAAGAAACGCAGGAAGTGAGAACAGATCAGTGATGATGTGATCTGTGATGTCAGCTGAACATTTAAATACGGTGACATCACTCTGCTCAACCATAACTATGATGTCATCAGTGTGATGTCATAAACAAACTACTCTTCTGTCACTGCAGCTGTGATGAAGGACCAATCAAAGGTGAGCAGAGTGAAATCAAAATCATCCACCATGTCACTGATGTCATACACCACATCACTGATGTCCTACACCATATTGCTGATGATGTCTTACACCATGTCACTGATGTCATGCACCACATCACTGATGTCATTGCTGATGATGTCATACACCATATTACTGATTATGCCATTGCTGATGATGTCATACACCACATTGCTGATGATGTCATACACCACATCGCTGATAATGTCATACACCTGCTCACCTGTTCTGTCCTCTGCCTGTGTCTCTAGATGAAATCATCAGACGGTGATGTTAGCGATGTGTCGGTTGTGTCCAACGACGCGAGGATGAGGTGAGACCCAATCACAGGAGTGGAGTTTAGCAAACTATGTTTATTAAATATTACGTACAGCACACACTGTTAGCTCATGCCTTACATCCCATAATGCAATATTTTTAGCATGTTGCTTGTTGAAATGTATATTGTATCGCCCAAAATTAAAAATCCCAAACTTTCCTCAGAGGGCTTTACAATCTGTACACAAACTATGAACCTGAGCCAGCCCTAACTATGAACCTGATCCAGCCCTAACTATGAACCTGATCCAGCCCTAACTATGAACCTGATCCAGCCCTAACTATGAACCTGAGCCAGCCCTAACTATGAACCTGATCCAGCCCTAACTATGAACCTGAGCCAGCCCTAACTATGAACCTGATCCAGCTCTAACTATAGACCTGATCCAGGTGACTGTGTCTGCCCCCCGGACTGAAAGTGGAAGCCGGTTCCCCAGAAGAGAGGCTTGATAGCTTGATAGCTGTTAGCATGCTCTCATTTCTGTTAGCATGTTAGAATGTGTTGATCTTCATGGTTCTGTTTCTTGCTGCATGTTTCATCCGCATGCTGCTGTTCTCTCTCATTTGTAGTCGGCCAGCGGCTCAATTAGTGGAGTTGGGGGCAGGGTCAGAGGTAGCACAGGAAGTAGCGGTGGCAGAAGAGGACGAAGCCACGCTACAGAAGAGTGAATCAGTGGAGGAAGCAGAGGAAGTGGTGCCTGAGCCTTCAAAGTAAGGCTAACCCTAACCCTAAACCCCCACCCCCCCACCCACCTCCCACCCACCTCACGTGTTACACAGGTGTGTTTGCTCCTCCCCCTCCTGCAGGGCAGCGCCGGCATCTGGGGCTCCTCTCACAAAATCGTCGAGCGTCGGAGGTGAGATTTGTTCTTTGGGGAGAAATGACGACGACGATGACGACAAGAAGCGACGCTCGAGCTTTGGAACAAAGATGATGGGAATGGTGGGACTGGGAAAGAAGAGTCAGAGCGCCTCCCAGCTGAACCCTGAGGGTTAGTCCCTCTGAAGACCTCCAGGCCTCTTGATTAAAAGAATCACCAATATGTCCAATAGGAGACTGATATTCTTTACACGTCACTCCAAAACTAAAGATCTAAATTTGATTCCTAGTTTCTCCTCTAAAAACACACAAAACATTATTCAATCCACTTACTTACTTAACATCTTACATATATTATAATGTATTAACTAAATAAATGTATAATTCACTGCGGGATTGAGCACATGGGAGACATATGCCTCCAGGAATCATTGCCAGAGATGTCTTTAGGTTTAGACAACAAACCTGCTAGTTTAACTTTAGACAACAAACCTGCTAGTTTAACTTTAGACAACAAACCTACTAGTTTAACTTTAGACAACAAACCTGCTAGTTTAACTTTAGACAACAAACCTGCTAGTTTAACTTTAGACAACAAACCTACTAGTTTAACTTTAGACAACAAACCTGCTAGTTTAACTTTAGACAACAAACCTGCTAGTTTAACTTTAGACAACAAACCTACTAGTTTAACTTTAGACAACAAACCTGCTAGTTTAACTTTAGACAACAAACATACTAGTTTAACTTTAGACAACAAACATACTAGTTTAACTTTAGACAACAAACATACTAGTTTAACTTTAGACAACAAACCTGCTAGTTTAACTTTAGACAACAAACATACTAGTTTAACTTTAGACAACAAACATACTAGTTTAACTTTAGACAACAAACCTGCTAGTTTAACTTTAGACAACAAACCTACTAGTTTAACTTTAGACAACAAACCTGCTAGTTTAACTTTAGACAACAAACCTGCTAGTTTAACTTTAGACAACAAACCTGCTAGTTTAACTTTAGACAACAAACATACTAGTTTAACTTTAGACAACAAACATACTAGTTTAACTTTAGACAACAAACATACTAGTTTAACTTTAGACAACAAACATACTAGTTTAACTTTAGACAACAAACCTACTAGTTTAGGTTTAGACAACAAACCTACTAGTTTAACTTTAGACAACAAACCTACTAGTTTAACTTTAGACAACAAACCTGCTAGTTTAACTTTAGACAACAAACATACTAGTTTAACTTTAGACAACAAACATACTAGTTTAACTTTAGACAACAAACATACTAGTTTAACTTTAGACAACAAACCTGCTAGTTTAACTTTAGACAACAAACATACTAGTTTAACTTTAGACAACAAACATACTAGTTTAACTTTAGACAACAAACCTGCTAGTTTAACTTTAGACAACAAACCTACTAGTTTAACTTTAGACAACAAACCTGCTAGTTTAACTTTAGACAACAAACCTGCTAGTTTAACTTTAGACAACAAACCTGCTAGTTTAACTTTAGACAACAAACATACTAGTTTAACTTTAGACAACAAACATACTAGTTTAACTTTAGACAACAAACATACTAGTTTAACTTTAGACAACAAACATACTAGTTTAACTTTAGACAACAAACCTACTAGTTTAGGTTTAGACAACAAACCTACTAGTTTAACTTTAGACAACAAACCTACTAGTTTAACTTTAGACTACAAACCTACTAGTTTAGGTTTAGACAACAAACCTACTAGTTTAGGTTTAGACTACAAATCTACTAGTTTAGGTTTAGACAACAAACATACTAGTTTAGGTTTAGACAACAAACATACTAGTTTAGGTTTAGACAACAAACCTACTAGTTTAGGTTTAGACAACAAACCTACTAGTTTAGGTTTAGACAACAAACCTACTAGTTTAACTTTAGACTACAAACCTACTAGTTTATGTTTAGACAACAAACCTACTAGTTTAGCTTTAGACAACAAACCTACTAGTTTAGGTTTAGACAACAAACATACTAGTTTAGGTTTAGACAACAAACCTACTAGTTTAGGTTTAGACTACAAATCTACTAGTTTAGGTTTAGACAACAAACCTACTAGTTTAACTTTAGACAACAAACCTACTAGTTTAGGTTTAGACTACAAATCTACTAGTTTAACTTTAGACAACAAACCTACTAGTTTAGGTTTAGACAACAAACATACTAGTTTAGGTTTAGACAACAAACCTACTAGTTTAGGTTTAGACTACAAATCTACTAGTTTAGGTTTAGACAACAAACATACTAGTTTAGGTTTAGACAACAAACATACTAGTTTAGGTTTAGACAACAAACCTACTAGTTTAGGTTTAGACAACAAACCTACTAGTTTAGGTTTAGACAACAAACCTACTAGTTTAGGTTTAGACAACAAACCTACTAGTTTAGGTTTAGACAACAAACCTACTAGCTTAAGTTTAGACAACAAACCTACTAGTTTAACTTTAGACAATAAACCTACTAGTTTAGCTTAAGTTTAGACAACAAATGGCATATTCACTTCTTCTTCTTCTCCCCCCTATCCCACACACACACTTTACATATGTAGAGGAAGAGAAGAAGAAGAAGGTTGTGAGACTTCCTGTTCAGAGGAGTGTGGAAACAGGTTTAGCCATCGAGTTTAAATCACGTTTTACCCGACAGCCGAGCCGTGACCCCGACGCCGAGGACCCCAAACCTGGAGCGTAAGATACACTGCTCAACCACTACTCTCTCACGCTCTTACAATATGTCACTCTTCTTTTGAATGTGTCCCTCTACTTTTATTTAACCTCTCACTCCTTTCTTTAACATCTCACTCCTCTCTTTTACCTCTCACCCCTCTCTTTTACCTCTCACTCTTCTCTTTTACCTCTCACTCCTCTCTTTTACCTTTCACTGCTCTCTTTAACCTCTCACTCCTCTTTTTTATCTCTCACTCCTCTCTTTTACCTCTCACTCTCTTTAACCTCTCACTCCTCTCTTTAACATCTCACTCTCTTTAACCTCTCACTCCTCTCTTTAATATCTCACTCCTCTCTTTAACCTCTCACGCTTCTCTTTTACCTCTCACCCCTCTCTTTTACCTCTCACTCTTCTCTTTTACATCTCACTCCTCTCTTTAACATCTCACTCTCTTTAACCTCTCACTCCTCTCTTTAACATATCACTCCTCTCTTTAACCTCTCACGCTTCTCTTTTACCTCTCACTATTCTCTTTTACCTCTCACTCCTCTCTTTAACATCTCACTCTTCTCTTTAACCTCTCACGCTTCTCTTTTACCTCTCACTCTTCTCTTTTACCTCTCACTCCTCTCTTTAACATCTCACTCTTCTCTTTAACATCTCACGCTTCTTTTTTACCTCTCACCCCTCTCTTTTACCTCTCACTCTCTTTAACCTCTCACTCCTCTCTTTAACATCTCACTCTCTTTAACCTCTCACTCCTCTCTTTAATATCTCACTCCTCTCTTTAACCTCTCACGCTTCTCTTTTACCTCTCACCCCTCTCTTTTACCTCTCACTCTTCTCTTTTACATCTCACTCCTCTCTTTAACATCTCACTCTCTTTAACCTCTCACTCCTCTCTTTAACATATCACTCCTCTCTTTAACCTCTCACGCTTCTCTTTTACCTCTCACTATTCTCTTTTACCTCTCACTCCTCTCTTTAACATCTCACTCTTCTCTTTAACCTCTCACGCTTCTCTTTTACCTCTCACTCTTCTCTTTTACCTCTCACTCCTCTCTTTAACATCTCACTCTTCTCTTTAACATCTCACGCTTCTTTTTTACCTCTCACCCCTCTCTTTTACCTCTCACTCTTCTCTTTTACCTCTCACTCCTCTTTTTTATCTCTCACTCCTCTCTTTTACCTCTCACTCCTCTCTTTAACATCTCACTCTCTTTAACCTCTCACGCTTCTCTTTTACCTCTCACCCCTCTCTTTTACCTCTCACTCTTCTCTTTTACATCTCACTCCTCTCTTTAACATCTCACTCTTCTCTTTAACATCTCACTCTCTTTAACCTCTCACGCTTCTCTTTTACTTCTCACCCCTCTCTTTTACCTCTCACTCTCTTTAACCTCTCACTCCTCTCTTTAACATCTCACTCTCTTTAACCTCTCACTCCTCTCTTTAACATATCACTCCTCTCTTTTACCTCTCACCCCTCTCTTTTACCTCTCACTCTTCTCTTTTACCTCTCACTCCTCTCTTTAACATCTCACTCTTCTCTTTTACCTCTCACTCTTCTCTTTTACCTCTCACCCCTCTCTTTTACCTCTCACTCTTCTCTTTTACCTCTCACTGCTCTCTTTAACCTCTCACTCCTCTATTTTACCTTTCACTCCTCCTCTGTCTCTTTAGTCTGATATTTCCAGGAGTGAAGTTGGCGTCTGACAAACACTTCACCGGCTTCTTGGACGGATTAGGCCCCGCCCAGCTGGCTGGCAGGCAGACTCTGGCCACACCCCCTATGGGTAAATGACCAATCAAAACTTTATTTACACATTTGTATCTCTAAATAAGTCTGTTATCTCTAAATAATGTAACATGAGACCCTCTCATTGGCTGACTGTGGTCAGGTGATATCCAAATCGGGATGGTGTACAGGAAGGAGCGCCTGGACGTGGAGGTGATCCGAGCCCGAGGGCTTGTGGGTAAACAGGGCAACAAGAACACTCCAGGTGACAATACTACACACTAGTACTGCTGTCAGGGTGTACTGCTGTCATGTTGTACTACTGCTGTTATGGTGTACTACTACTACCGTCATGGTGTACTACTACTACTGTCATGGTGTACTACTACTGTCAGGGTGTACTACTGCTGTCAGGGTGTACTACTGCTGTTCAGGGTGTACTACTGCTGTTCATGGTGTACTACTGCTGTCATGCTGTACTACTGCTGTCATGGTGTACTTCTACTGTCATGGTGTACTACTACTTCCATAGCGTAACATAGTGTGTGTGTGTGTGTGTGTGTGTGTGTGTGTGTGTGTGTGTGTGTGTGTGTGTGTGTGTGTGTGTGTGTGTGTGTGTGTGTGTGTGTGTGTAGCCCCCTACGTGAAGGTGTACCTCATGGACAACGGGAAGTGTGTCCTGAAGAGAAGAACCCGTCTGGCCAGAAAGTCTCCAGATCCTCTTTATCAGCAACAGCTGCAGTTTGAAGAAAGCCCTGAGGGGAAAGTACTGCAGGTAATATACTATATGTGTGTATAATATATATATATATATATACACACATATACATCATATGAGGCATTGTACATGTGGAACAGTGACTACCTGTTTGCCTGCAGATTATCGTGTGGGGCGACTACGGGCGGATGGACCACAAGTCTTTCATGGGAGCTGCTCAGATCCTATTGGACGACCTGGACCTGTCCAACATGGTGATTGGCTGGTTCAAACTGTTTCCTGCCATCTCATTGGTCGACGCCGCCCTGGCCCCGCTGACCAATAAGGAGGTAGAGGGCATAAAGTCGTAGTATCAGGAGACGCAGCAAACTATGTCGCCACAGCAACGGCCAGGGAGGAGGCAGGAGGCAGGAGGGGCGGAGCCTGAAAAAAGTCCCACAATCCCCCTCTGGTGCATTTAATCCTCAAACAGGAATCCACACAGCAAAAGATGCATGCCAGCCAATCACAGCAGCTCCGCAGCGTCATAGACGTTAGATCTCAAAGGTATCAACTGTGAAACAAGTTAAATAAAATAAAAAGTTTCTCTCTGAAAGATTGTTCTGAAAGAACGACAGAACAAGGTTCTTCAAGGTTCAGCATGGATCACTGACATGATTAAGGTTCTGTGACAGGATAGATAGATAGATAGATAGATAGATAGATAGATAGATAGATAGATAGATAGATAGATAGATAGATAGATAGATAGATAGATAGATAGATAGATAGATAGATAGATAGTAGCTTTATTCATCCCCAAGAGGAAATGTGTTGGTCACAGTAGCAAAGACAAAATAACAGGAATAAAAATTAAAAAATGCTCAATATATACAACAAAACAGTAGTTTGTTCATTTAGGAAATTAAATGTAAACAATAAAGAAAGTGCAAAAATGCAAAGTATAAGCAGTGTGTGAGTCTTTTTGGAGAAAGTGCTCTGCTGTCCCTGCAGTAGGTGGTGGAGAGGGTGGTGTGTGTATATATATATATACATTACATTACATTACATTTCATTTAGCTGAGGCTTTTATCCAAAGAGACTTACATGATATACAGTAGACCGTAGACACAGCAACGGTGAGCAATGAGGGTTAAGTGTCTTGCTCAAGGACACAACAACATGGACTAGCTGAGCCGGGGTTTGAACCACCGACCCTCTGATCGAAAGACAGAGTTGCTAACCACTGATATATATATATATATATATGTGTATGTATATATATATATATATATATATCCCTGCAATGGGTGGTGGAGAGGGTGGTCCGGAATATCCAATATGGACAATAATTTCTTCAGTGTCCTCCTCTCCACCACCTGTTCCAGATGGTCCTGTTTGCAGCCAATGATGGAGCCGGCCTTCTTATGAGTGTTTACCCTCATAAGGTTCATAAACAGTTTATCAACACTCTTCATAAAGTTAATAGTTTAATAACATTCTTCATGAATTTAATATAACAGGTACCAGAAGAAACATTTGTCTTTTATCATGGAACAGCATAAACTGTGTTCAGGGTCCCATTAGTGACAACCGACTCCTTCTTTTGTCCGTGTTCAATGTGTTGCTGTTCTAATTCAGCAGCAAGTGCTGGACTGTGTTTGAAGCAGCAGCTGTTCAGCATTTGGCCAGGACATTGTCCAACGCCCTGTTCTGCAGAGACACTGTGACAGAGCGCTGGGGGGCGTGACGACGAGGGGGCGTGACCTCTCACAGCAGCAATCATATCTCTGCACTATCGTGCTAAGTGTGCTGACTTTATTGGAAACGTTCCACTGATGTGCAACATGAAAAATTGTTCCATGCACGTTTCTGCAAAATGCTTCGGTTTTCATGCCAGTCAAAACGTGAATGCAGCTCCACAGATCATCATATAATGAACTGTGGTTACCAGCGATGTCCATATTACATTACATTATATTACATTTCATTTAGCTGACGCTTTTATCCATATTATCCAGTGAGAGCAACAGTTGGTGACGTAACGCCGTCACTTTGTAGTCCGCTCTGTTTCATATGTGTATTCTCCTCAGGACAACTCGGAGGAGACAAACAGCCTTTTAATTCAGAGCTCGGAGAGGTGCCGGAGATGGAGGCTCTAAGGAAGGGATACCTTGAGGGAGGCTCTAAGAGAGGGTTACCTTGAGGGAGGCTCTAAGAGAGGGTTACCTTGAGGGAGGCTCTAAGAGAGGGCTACCTTGAGGGAGGCTCTAAGAGAGGGTTACCTTGAGGGAGGCTCTAAGAGAGGGCTACCTTGAGGGAGGCTCTAAGAGAGGGCTACCTTGAGGGAGGCCTAAGGGCTACCTTGAGGGATACCTAATATTATATATAAATATAAATGTATAGTATATTATAGGAGACACTTCTGACAACCTGGGTGGCAAGTGGGGTGGCAAGCAATTTTTTTAGGGTGGCAGCTGCCACCCCTTGCCACCCCGGTGGTTTCGCCACTGCTTGAGGGAGGCCTAAGAGAGGGCTACTGTAGTGCCCCCGTTGCCTATTTACCCTAAGGCACTACTTGGTTGCTCGTTGTCTGGCTTGTTCCTGACGCGTTTCATTTAAGACACTGTCTGGCTGTTATGTCCATTCTGTTTATTTCATACACAAATAAATAACAACCAGGTCGGCAGAAGGTAATGTATTCAAATCATAAAATAAACCATAAACACTTGCATATAATACTGTCACCTATTGCATAACGAAAACGATAACGGTCAAAAAACGGTTTGCTTTTCTACAAACGTGCAACACCTGGCCCTAATGACACTCCTACTTATATAGTGCCGACTCACTTGAAGTCGGCCTTGCGCCCTCAGTGGTGGGAGGTCCAACATAATAAAACATAGACAAAATGGCTCTTACAGCTACCTTGAGGGAGACCTAAGGGAGGGCCACCTTGAGGGAGGCCTAAGATAGGGCTACCTTGAGGGAGGCATCGATGCTGTGTAAGCCTTTAAGTGGTACTGCTGGCTCGTAGTACTCCATCATAAAACAGTTCCAGTTTGCAGTGGTTACAAGTAGCTTTGATTTTATCAACTACGCCGTCTGGTAGAGATTTTAAATGAAAATGTCCATTTAAAAGTGCAGTACCTGTATGCAGCAGTGTTAAGCCCCTCCCAATGTTCAAACAAAAATCTGTATCTGTAAGCATGATAAAATCATTGTCGGAGTTAATAGATTGCTACGTTAACATGCCCACGTATAAATATATATATCATGTCATTATTTTATTTTATATGTAATATTTCTGAACGAACGGAATCTCCTTCGAGAGCGAAACGCTTGTCGTTCGCCCTCCGGTCCAGCAGAGGGCGCTGTTCGCTTCCGCCGCTTCGCTCTCCTCAAAGCGAACTGTCGCCTCCGCGGACCTCTGTGTGCGCGGCCCCGCTGGCTCTCTTTGTCCGCACCAGAGGAGCACAATGTGCGCCGTGCGGCTGCTGCGGGTGTCGGTCCGCGAGCGGCTCGGCGCCGCCGCGGAAGACGTTCTGCTGCGGGTGGAAAAAGGAGAAGAAGCGGCTGAGATCCCGGCGCTGAGAGCGCTGCTCACCGAGCGGCTCACGGCGGCTGCGGAGGAGATTGTCGGTCTGTTCGAGGAAACCGTGGCGGAGTACGAAGACAGAGCGGAGCGGTCCGAGCGGGAAGTCTGCCGCCAGAGGAGGCTGCTCGAGGCCGTGCTGCAGCCCGACGTGCAGCTGCAGCGAGCAGGTCAGTACGAGGAGGCCCGGGCCTTCCCACTTCCGCTCTCCTTCAAAATAAGACTCCTGCGAGATATGTGTAAACTGCACGAATGCAACTCATACGTAATGTTATTGATGGAGGTGATCGAATCACCGGTTTGTTTTATTCTGAATAAGATATTTTGAAGATTAGTGACAAACACGTCATCTGCTCCAGAAGAGGAGAGGATGCAAATATTCAAATCATATCTGATTTGAAACTAAAGCTGAAACAATCTGTTGAATAAACAAATAATTTACAGCATTTATTAAAATAAATGAATAGCAGTTCTTCTGTCTGGACATGTGAAGACTTTTTAAACACCTAAAGATGAATGGATGAATTGAGCCACCAGTGTTTAGACTGCACTTCTAATGAGGGACACACCTGTTGTTGTTGTTGTGTCTCTTCAGAGTGTCTGCAGGATGAGGCCCTGAGCCACCCAGACTTCCAGCCTTCAGGGGACCCTGCAGACCTGAGCCAGACCGAAGCTGAGCCGGTTGACAGCGATGCTTCCGGCTCGTCAATGCTTTGCACTCATTCGCCTCCCAGCGATCCGCCCACCTCCCCGAGTAGCTCGGCCGCCAGCAGTGACTGTGTTCCAGACCGGACCCGGACCAAACGCAGTCAGACGCTGAGGTCTTCGTGGAAGAAGAAGAGAGAAAGGCCGCTGCTCGCCATCAGGAACAAACGAAAGAGGTCGACTCCGGCTCAGAGCTTCAGCTGCCACGCGTGTGGACGCTCTCTGCAGGGGAAAGGCTTCCTGCTGAAACACGTCCTGCAGGTCTGCGCCCAGGACTCGGACTGCTGCTGTGGCTTCTGTGGCGCGCGGTTGGACTCCACCGCCGACCTGACGACTCACCTGCAAACACACCAGGTGAAGAGCAAAACCTGTTCCTTCTGCGGGAAAACCTTTCGGTCAATTCTGGCACAGGAGCTGCACATGCGCCTGCACACCGGAGAGAAACCGTACAGCTGCGACATCTGCGGCAAGAAGTTCAGCCAGAAAGGCAACCTGTCATCACACATGCGCGTCCACGCCGCAGAGAAACCCTTCAAGTGTAAAGAGTGCAGCCGGGCCTTCTATCACATGACGTCTTTAGAACGTCACATGCAGAATCACCGCGGGGAGGAGGTGCATGCTTGCAGCGTCTGCAGTCAGGAGTTCACAAAGCGGCCCAGCCTGCGACGACACATGGCAACTCACCAGAAAGATGCCGCCGTCAAACCAAAGCGACGCCGCAGCTCGGCACGGTCCTACCGCTGCAAAGTGTGTGTCGCTGCCTTCGACAAGAGGACCGTATTGGTGAAACATGTGGAGACCCATCTGCAGGACCCGGACTGCTGCTGCGGACTCTGTGGACACCAGTACGAGTCTGCCGCCAGTCTCGCCGCTCACCTGAACTCCCACCGCGAGATCGATAACACCTGCAACGTCTGCGGAAAGAGCTTCGGCGCTCAGGCGGCACTGCTGATGCACATGAGGATCCACACGGGAGAGAAACCGTACTCCTGCAGCTCCTGTGGGAAGAGCTTCAACCAGAGCGGCAACTTGAAGACGCACCTGAAGACACACACCGGGGAGAAGGCCTTCACCTGCAGCCTCTGTGGGAAGGGATTCACCCAGAAACAGACTCTTGACACTCACGTCCGCTTCCACAACAAAGAGAGGCGCTTCTTGTGCCAGGTGTGCGGGAAGGGCTTCATGCAGGAAGTGGACCTGAAGAGACACATTCTGATCCACACTGGAGAGAAACCGTACAGCTGCAGGGTCTGCGGGAAGAGCTTCCAGGCCAAGCGGTCGCTCAACGGACACCTCAAAGTCCACACGGCTGAAGGGGGGGAGTCGGGCCCGGAGCTGGACCAGACCTCAGACCAGCAGGGGACGGACGGTCTCTGCTCAGGCTTCATCCAGCTGTAGAGGACCGGCTGCTGGCTCTGCCTGTTGGAGACCAGGACCGGAACCAACCCGGTTCAACACTGTCGCACGACCACAGAAGTACTACTAGTCTGTCCTTCTCTGTGGTACTCGGTTATGTACTATGTGGTACTCTGTACTGTACTATGTTGTACTCTGTACTTTGTGCGTAAAATGAGTATTAAAACCTGAAAGTAAATCGGACACATTCAGTCTCAGGATCTTCAAGTCTGATATCAATAACAATATAAATCCATAAAGCTATAGTTCAGGTAGAGGGCGAAGCCTCTTTATGGGGACAGTGGGCGTGTAGAGGGCGGAGCCTCTTTATGGGGATGTGGGCGCGTGGAGGGCGGAGCCTCTTTATGGGGACAGTGGGCGTGTAGAGGGCGTAGCCTCTTTATGGGGACAGTGGGCGTGTGGAGGGCGGAGCCTCTTAATGATGACGGGATTTATTAGGTGGACCTGGGCTCTGTTAGGGGGACAAGGGCTCTGTTAGGGGGACCCCATGGTGTATGAGTACATGTATCTGTAGTAGATGTAGTAGTATATGGTGTATAAGTACATGTGGTTAATAACCCTCCAGGCCAGCAGGGGGCGGACTCCTGGCTCTTTCCCAGCAGTGGGAGCTCCGTGACCCGGATGACAGCCTGTTTTCCTTCCTTCTGGCCGGGGAACGGAGCTTTTCCCGGGATGTCTCTCGCAGCAGGGCCTCTGCGGTTCGGGCTCCGGCCCCTGGCGGTGTCGGTGTCGGAGCAGCTGACCCGGGTCCGGGACGAGGTCCTGCGGGGCCTGGAGGAGTGCCGCGCCCGCCCCGGGGGCCGCCTGCTGCTCATCGTCGGGCTGCTGCAGCGGGAGCTGGACGACTACCGGCGGGTGCTGGAGGCGGTGCTGAGCCCGGTGGTCCGGCTGGACCAGGCAGGTGGGTTCTGCTGGACCACCTGGTCTCTAAGATCTTTCATTAGTGAAGGTTCATATGCAGGTTGTCTGCCCGTCACATTCACAAAAATGTTGCTGGAGATCTCGTTTCATATCCATAAGTGAGCACTGCGTCACAACACGTGAACACATTTAAGGAATACATTTATCGAACGACCGGGATTCGATGTTGAGCAGAATGATGACGTAATGATGACGCACTGAAAGACGTGGGCTTAACCTGTAGCGCCACCGATCATTAAAGAAATTAACGTCACATCTCGTCTGTGTCCAGGACGCCTCTTGGTCTGGAGATCTGAAACAACTCGTGACCTCGTTACAGATATTTAAACATTAAATCTGTCCTGGAACTCCAAACATTTTTTGTGGGGCCGGCATGGAGCGGCTTGGGCCCGGCATGGAGCATGCCTTTAAAGTCTGTGGTCTAGACCAGTGGTTCTCAAATGGGGGTATGTGTACCCCTGTGGGTAGGTGAGATTTTTTTAAATCTATTTAATACATTTTCAATAAAATAAAGGTGGAAGTTCATAAACTGAATTGTGTATATTCTATATTAAATCAGACCCTGGTGGCACAGTGCTGTAAATTACATCTTTTTTTCAACCAAACACGTTTTATGCTGGTTAGGGGGTACTTGCCTGAAACAATATTTCACAGGGGGTACATCACTGAAAAAAGGTTGAGAACCACTGGTCTAGACAAACCTTCTGTTAAATTCTGGTCCTGGACTTGTCCACCTCCAGAGTCAGGAAGCGGGCTGGAAAGATCACTGCAGACCCCTCACACCCTGGACACAAGCTGTTTCACCTCCTCCCCTCTGGTAGGCGCTACAGAGCTCTGTACGCCAAGACCACCAGACACAGGAACAGCTTCTTCCCACTGGCCGTCACCCTGATGAACAATAACCAGACTCCTCTTCTGCACTACTCTCACTACTGTCTTTAATGTCTTTTATATTTATCTTGTTTATTGTAAATGTGTATATACAGTCAGGTCCATAAATATTTGGACATTGACACATTTTTCATTATTTTGGCTCTGTACACCACAACAATGGCGTTGTAATGAAAAAATCAAGATGTGCTTAAAGTGCAGACTTTCAGCTTTAATTTGAGGGTATTTACATCCAAATCAGGTTAACGGTGTAGGAATTACAACAAATTCAAATGTGGCCACCCTCTTTTTAAGGGACCAAAAGTAATTGGACAATTGGCTGATCAGCTGTTTCAAGGTCAGGTGTGTGTAATTCCCTCGATATTTCATTTACAAGGAGTAGATAAAAGGGTCTTGGGTTCATTTCAGGTGTGGTATTTGTGTTTGGAATCTGTTGCGGTCAACTTTCAATACGAAGTCCAAAGAGCTGTCACTATCAGTGAAGCAAGCCATCATTAGGCTGAAAAATCTAAACAAAACCATCAGAGAGATAGCAGACACATTAGGTGTGGCCAAATCAACTGTTTGGTACATTCTTAAGAAGAAAGAACGCACTGGTGAGCTCAGCTACACCAAAAGACCTGGAAGACCACAGAAGACAACTGTGGTGGATGACAGAAGAATCATTTCCCTGGTGAAGAAAAACCCCTTCACAACAGTTGGCCAGATCAAGAACACTCTCCAGGAGGTAGGTGTATCTGTGTCAAAGTCGAAAATCAAGAGAAGACTTCACCAGAGTAAATACAGAGGGTTCACCACAAGATGTAAACCATTGGTGAGCCTCAAAAACAGGAAGACCAGATTAGAGTTTGCCAAAAAACATCTAAAAGAGCCTGTACAGTTCTGGAAGAACATCCTATGGACAGATGAGACGAAGATAAACTTGTACCAGAATGATGGGAAGAGAAGAGTATGGAGAAGGAAAGGAACTGCTCATGATCCAAAGCATACCACCTCATCAGTGAAGCATGGTGGAGGTAGTGTTATGGCGTGGGCATGTATGGCTGCCAATGGAACTGGTTCCCTCGTATTTATTGATGATGTGACTGCTGACAAAAGTAGCAGGATGAATTCGGAAGTGTTTCGGGCAATATTATCTGCTCATATTCAGCCAAATTCTTCAGAACTCATTGGACGGCGCTTCACAGTGCAGATGGACAATGACCCGAAGCATACTGCGAAAGCAACCAAGGAGTTTTTTAAGGCAAAGAAGTGGAATGTTCTGCAATGGCCAAGTCAATCACCTGACCTGAATCCAATTGAGCATGCATTTCACTTGCTGAAGACAAAACTGAAGGGAAAATGCCCCAAGAACCAGCAGGAACTGAAGACGGTTGCAGTAGAGGCCTGGCAGAGCATCACCAGGGACGAAACCCAGCGTCTGGTGATGTCTATGGAATCCAGACTTCAGGCTGTCATTGACTGCAAAGGATTTTCAACAAAGTATTAAAAGTGACAATTAGATTTATGATTATATTAATTTGACCAATTACTTTTGGTCCCTTAAAAAGAGGGTGGCCACATTTTAATTTGTTGTAATTCCTACACCGTTCACCTGATTTGGATGTAAATACCCTCAAATTAAAGCTGAAAGTCTGCACTTTAAGCACATCTTGATTTTTTCATTTCAACTCCATTGTTGTGGTGTACAGAGCCAAAATAATGGAAAATGTGTCAATGTCCAAATATTTATGGACCTGACTGTATGTACAACGAGAGCTACGTGTAACCAGAGTTAAATTCCATGTGAGTGTAAACACACATGGCCAATAAAGCTGTTCTAATTCTGATCACACAACGTACAACACAGTCAGCAGTCGCTCCTCAAGGCAGAGCAACCAGGTCAACCAGAGCAACTTGTGACCACACTGCTGACAACATGGAGCATGTTGACTGAACTACGGAGCAGTTTACAATATCCTGGTTCCTCAAACAAATACAAGGCTGTTTAAACGTCTTTGTAGAGCTACAAGTTAATGAGGCAGATGTTTGTGATGTCGTCATGAGGTGAAAATACACAATGTGGACAATAACGCAAAGAAACCAGAGAAGTAGAGCCATGACATTAAGAATTCAACCAGCCAAGAACGCAGATGTCAAACAGTTGACTTGAGTTTAATAAGGGCCACTTAAACCATGTGAATATATGACAAAGTCAATGCGGTCAAACACATATGTATCATAACTGATATATGGTCATAAGAGTATGAAAACCCAACATTACAGCCATATGTGATCGTTTACCCTCTGTTCAAAGACCATGGCATCGACCACATTAAGTTGGTCATATCCACATGTTTAAGTGGCATAAATCGCAGCCTTACAGCTGATAACAAGAATGGAAAATAAACTCTTTGTATCAAAAGCTATTCCACAGCCGAGGGTTCTTGAGGAAACACGGCGAGATGCACTGCAGAGACGCTCAGAGTGTCTGTGGCGTTTGTGGACAGACGCTGGACTCACCTGATAGGCTGCGGACTCACTTGCAGTCCTACAGAGAGACTGGTGGGACTTGCAGCATCTGCGGAAAGTGTTTCCAAAACATGGAGATGCACATGCGAAGCCACACAGGAATCAAACCGTACCGCTGCAGAGTCTGCAACAAGCACTTCCCCCGACCCGGAGCGCTGAGACGCCACAAGAAGATCCACAGCGGCAGGCGACCACACGTCTGCCGGCATTGCGGGAAGACGTTCATTGAGAACAGCGCCCTAAAGACTCACAGCAGCAGTCACTCGTGGGAGATGGACGAGGACGCCAAACCTCCGCAGGACTCCCGGAGCGCCGAGTCTGAGGCGGAGACGAGTCCGAGTGCCAAAGACTTGACTCCAACGTCCAGCAGCTGTAAAGTCTGTGGAGAGTCCTTTCAGAGTAAAGGAAGTTTGAGCAAACACGGCCAGACTCTGTGGCGTCTGCGGTGAAAGTATACCGCCGTACGAGACCCTGACGGACCACCTGCAGACTCACAGAGACAGCGGTAACATCTGCCACATCTGTGGTAAAGCCTTCCAGAACATCGAGACGCACATGCGGAGTCACACCGGTGTCAAACCGTACTGCTGCTCCGTCTGCGGTAAATCCTTCCCGCGGCCGGGCGCCACAAGAGAATTCACAGCGGGGAGCGGTAGTACATCTGCGAGTTTTGTGGGAAGACCTTCATCGACACCGGCGCTCTGACGACACACATCAGGAACCACACCACGGTCCGACCAGCACACCGCGTCTCCTGCGAGATCTGCGGGAAAAGTCTGGCGTCCGTCCATGTCCAAGAGAATCCACACCGGCGAGAAACCGTTCCAGTGCCTTGTCTGCGGGAAGGCCTTCAGGCAGGTCGGAGGGCTGAATGCCCAGATGTTCACCCACACCGGGAAGAAGCCGTTCAGCTGCAGCTTCTGCAACAAGAGCTTCAGCACCAAAGGGTACCTGGAGACCCACATCCGCTTCCACAAGAAGGAGCAAGCCTTCAGCTGCCACCTGTGCTGGAAGGCATTTGTCACCAAGAACGACCTGAAGAAGCACCTGCTGACGCACAGCGGGGAGAAACCCAACAGCTGCAGAGTCTGTGGGAAGAGCTACCAGGAGAAGCGCTCCAGGGATGTCCACCTGAAGGTCCACCTGGACACCCGGACCAGTAAACAACCATTCAGCAGGCAGGAAAGCCTGGAGCGTGACTTCATCCAGCTGTAGAGTTCAGACAGACTGGGACAACTAAACTTCTCTTTGGGGCAGGGGCGTGGTTTAGCGCGGCTGCAGAGGGGGAGAGAGAAGGGCGGCTCAGGGAACAGGTGCGGGCAATCAGGGAGAATGAGCCGCACCTGTGGCTGTGTGTGTGTGTGTGTGTGTGTGAGTGTGTGTGTGGGTGTGCAGGATTTAAACCCCGCAGTAGCGGCAGCAGGGGCGGGTGACGAGTGCGGGCAACCGGCGGCGTCAACCAGGCCGACACCAGCCCCGCGGAGGAGGCCGCCTCCGCCGGCCCCGCGCCAGACCGCGCCAGCCCCGCCGACCGCCGACGTGCCGGACCCGTCCAGCGCCCGCACCCTTCCTGACCCACCGGGGGCCCCTCAGACGTCAGGGCAGGTGTGTTGGAGGTGTGGGCAACCCGGTCACGTCCGGAGGAACTGCCCATTGATGGAGGTGGGACAGGTGATCCGGGTTGCCGGCCCTCCAGCGCCCTCCCCCGGCCCGGGAGCGACGTACCGCGTTCCGGTAAGCATCCAGGGGGGTACACACCAGGCGATGGTGGATTCGGGCTGCATGCAGTCCATGATCCACCAGAGTCTGGTTCGGCCCGGGGCATTGGTGGAGGCATCACGGGTGAGGATAAGGTGTGTGCACGGGGACATTCACGAATATCCCATGGTGCCAGTGGAGATTAGATATGGGGGAAAAAAGCATAGAGTGAAGGTTGCGGTTAGCTCCCGCCTTACGCACCCCCTAATCTTGGGAACGGATTGGCCAGGGTTTGATAAACTGATGGGGCAGGCAGCGGGGGTGCGGTCACGGCAGTTAGGGCCGTGCGATATGTGTGCGGTGCTCAGTGGTGACGCAGGTTTGTCCGACACTGCAGACGGGGAGGGGGAACCGGCGGAGTCTCCACGGGAGGCTCAGCCCCGAGTTCCACTCCATGGAAGATTTTCCACTCGAGCAGTCTCGGGATGAGACTCTGCGCTCGGCCTTTGACCGGGTGATAAGAATTGATGGTCAGCTGGTGCGCCCTGTCGCAGCGCAGACATATCCGCACTTCGCATTAATCAGAGACCGGTTATACCGGGTGAGCCGTGACACCCAGACCGGGCAGGAGGACACCCAATTGCTGGTGCCAAAGAGCCGCCGGGAAATAATTTTCCAGGCGGCTCATTATAACCCAATGGCTGGGCACATGGGATATGACAAGACATTGCACCGGATAATGACCCGATTCTATTGGCCGGGCATCCGGGCGGATGTGCACCGTTGGTGCGCGTCCTGCCCGGAGTGTCAATTGGTGAATCCCCCGGCCATTCCGAGGGCGCCGTTGCGCCCTCTGCCATTAATGGAGGTTCCGTTCGAAAGAATCGGCATGGACCTCATCGGGCCATTCCACCGGAGCGCACGCAGATATCGCTTTGTGTTAGTCCTGGTGGATTACGCAACGCGATATCCGGAAGCGGTGCCGTTGCACAGCATCTCTGCAAAGAGTGTTGCGCAGGCGCTGTTTCAGGTCATCTCCCGAGTCGGAATCCCGAAAGAGATTCTGACCGACCAGGGCACGTCGTTCATGTCACGCACACTGAGAAGGCTTTATGGGTTACTGGGCGTCAAGTCTATTCGTACCAGCGTCTATCATCCCCAGACCGATGGGCTGGTGGAGCGGTTGAATAAGACTTTGAAGAACATGATCCGTAAATTCATTAGTGAGGATGAACGTAATTGGGATAAATGGCTGGACTCTCTGTTGTTTGCAGTGCGGGAGGTACCCCAGGCCTCCACGGGATTTTCTCCCTTTGAGCTGCTGTTCGGCAGGAAACCACGAGGGGTGCTCGACCTGATTAAGGAAAGCTGGGAGGAGGGGCCGAGCACCAGCAAAAATGAGATTCAGTACGTCCTGGACCTGCGCACAAAGCTTCACGCCTTGGGTCGGCTGTCACGAGAAAATTTGCGCCAGGCCCAGGAACGTCAGAAACGCCTGTACAACAGAGGGGCCAAGCTGAGGCAATTCGCACCGGGAGATAAGGTACTTGTATTACTTCCTTCTTCCAGCTCGAAACTCCTCGCCAAGTGGCAAGGGCCCTTTGTGGTCACACGGCGGGTCGGGGAGGTCGACTATGACATTACATTACTGTGGGGCAGGGGCGTGGTGAGGCGCGGCTGCAGGGAGGGAGAGGGAAGGGCGGCTCAGGGAACAGGTGCGGGGAATAGGGGAATGAGCGGCACCTGTGACTGATGAGCGGCACCTGTGTGTGTGTGTGTGTGTGTGTGTGTGTGTGTGTGGGTGTGTGCGTGGGTGTGCGTGTGTGCGAGCAGGAATAAGAAGGCGGGCCAGAGTGACAGCGGGGAGAATGAGAGCGGAACGAAGCCCGACGACAGCGAGCACGAGCACAAGAGCACAATAAAAGCAAACTAAAAACTCACGCTACGTCTCTGTCCTGTGAATCCCGCGACCCGGACGTCGAACCCTGCCACAGTGGTGCCCAACGTGGGTTCCGGGGATGGACCAGCGGGACCAGCTGCCGGAGGTGCCGGCCCAGCCGCTCATCGCGCTGGGCCAAATGCTGGCTGGTGTTGCCGCGATCCAGCAGGAGCAGGCGGCGGCGAACCGCGCCTTCATGGCGGCGCTGCAGGGACAAGTGGAGCGGCAGGCCGACGCGCTCGAGCGCCTCACCGCCGGGGGGGGGGCGGCGCCAGGGCGGCGCGCGGCGGACCCGGGACGGCCGGCGGTGGCCGTCCACCGGATGACGCCGGAGGATGATGTCCAGTCCTTCCTGGATGCCTTCGAGGCGACGGCGGAGGCGTGTGCATGGCCGGAGGCCGAGTGGGCGGTTCGGCTCCTGCCGCTGCTGGCCGGCGACGCGCAGACGGCGGCGGTGGCCCTTCCGCCAGCGGCCAGGCGCGAGTATGCGGCCGTCCGGAGGGCCGTGGTGGCTCGGCTGGGCTTGTCTCCGGAGGACCATCGGCGGAGGTTCCGCGCGGCCCGGCTGGGCCCAGAGGACCGGCCATTTGCCTTCGCCCAGCAGCTGAGGGACGCCGCGGGGCGGTGGCTGCGACCCGGAGAGGCTGGAGGGCCGGAGGACATCGTGGAGGCGGTCATCCTGGAGCAGTTCCTGGAGGGGCTGCCAGCCAGGACCGCGGCGTGGGTCCGCTGCCACCGTCCCCCGACGGTGGAGGGCGCCGTCACGATGGCCGAGGACCACCTGGCCGTCTACCCGCAGGCGAAGGGGGCCGGGGGACAGCCGGGGACACCGACCGGGCCGACGCCAGCGACCCGGAGGAGGCTGGCCCCACCGGAGCAGCCACTACCGGAGCGGAGGCCGCCGACCACGGAGGGACCGGCCCCGAACAGCCCCCGCGCCCTTCCCAGCCCACTGGGGGCCCCTCAAACGCCAGGGCAGGCGTGCTGGAGGTGCGGCCAGCCCGGACACTTCCGGAGGGAGTGCCCGCTGATGGAGGTGGGGCAGGTGATCCGGGTGGCCGGGCCTCCAGCGCCCTCCCCAGGCCTGGGGGGGACGTACCGCGTTCAGGTGAGTATCCAGGGGGGTACACACCAGGCGATGGTGGATTCGGGCTGCACGCAGTCCATGATCCACCAGAGGCTGGTTCGACCCGGGGCTTTGGTGGAGGCGGCACGGGTGCGGGTGAGGTGTGTGCATGGGGATATCCACGAATATCCCGTAGTCCCAGTAGAGATTCGCTATGCGGGGAAAAAACATAGAGTGAAGGTCGCGGTTAGCTCCCGCCTTACGCACCCCCTGATCTTGGGAACGGATTGGCCGGGTTTTGGTAAGATCATGGGGCAGGCAGGGGGGGTGCGGTCACGGCAGACAGGGCCGTGCGGAATGTGTGCGGTGCTCAGCGCCGACGCGGGGTTGCCCGACACTGCCGCCAGGGAGGGGGAACCGGCTGAGCCTCCGGTGGAGACTCCGCCGGCTCCCGAGTTTCGCTCCATGGAAGATTTTCCGCTGGCGCAGTCTCGGGATGAAACCCTGCGGGCGGCTTTTGACCAAGTGATTAAGGTTGATGGTCAGCTGGTGCGCCCTGACGCGGCGCACACATATCCGCACTTTTCATTGATCAGAGAACGGTTATATCGGGTGAGCCGTGATGCCCAGACCGGACAAGAGGACACCCAATTGCTGGTGCCGAAGAGCCACCGGGAAATAGTTTTCCAGGGGGCTCATTATAACCCGATGGCTGGGCATATGGGATGTGACAAAACATTTCACCGGAGCACACGCGGATATCGCTTTGTGTTAGTCCTGGTGGATTACGCAACGCGATATCCGGAAGCAGTGCCGTTGCGCAACATCTCTGCAAAGAGTGTTGCGCAGGCGCTGTTCCAGGTCATCTCCCGAGTCGGGGTCCCGAAAGAGATTCTGACCGACCAGGGCACGTCGTTCATGTCGCGCACACTGAAGGGACTTTACGGGTTATTGGGGATCAGGTCGATTCGGACCAGTGTCTACCATCCCCAGACCGACGGGCTGGTGGAACGGTTCAATCAGACCTTGAAAACCATGATCCGTAAATTCATTAGCGATGATGAGCGGAATTGGGATAAATGGCTTGATGCTCTTCTGTTTGCAGTGCGGGAGGTTCCCCAGGCCTCCACGGGGTTTTCCCCCTTTGAGCTGCTGTTTGGCAGGACGCCACGAGGGGTGCTCGACCTCATTAAGGAAAGCTGGGAGGAGGGGCCGAGCACCAGTCGGAACGAGATTCAGCACATCCTGGACCTGCGCGCAAAGCTTCACGCCTCGGGTCGGCTATCACGAGAGAATTTGCGCCAGGCCCAGGAGAGTCAGAGGCGTCTGTACGACAGAGGGGCCAGGCTGAGACAATTCGCACCGGGAGACAAGGTACTTGTATTGCTTCCTTCTTCCAGCTCGAAACTCCTCGCCAAGTGGCAAGGGCCCTTCGTGGTCACACGGCGGGTTGGGGAGGTCGACTATGAGGTGGTGCGGTCGGATCGGGGGGGGAGTACACAGATCTACCACCTGAACCTCCTGAAAGCCTGGAGGGAGGCGGAGTCTGTTTCGCTGGTATCCGCAGTTCCGGAGAGAGAGGAGCTGGGGCCGGAGGCTCCAAAATCGACTGTTCCCGCCTCGCTCCATTGCAATGCCCATCTCTCCGCGGAGCAGCAAACAGACATTGCCGAGTTGCAGACCCGGTTTGGGGATGTATTCTCTCTCCGACCCGGTCGCACCAGCCTCATCGTGCATGAGATAGAGACCACCCCGGGGGTGACCGTGCGGTCACGACCCTACAGGCTCCCTGAACACAAAAAAAAGGTGGTTCAGAGAGAATTGACGGCCATGCTGGAAATGGGGGTAATAGAAGAGTCCAACAGCGCCTGGTGTAGCCCCATGGTTCTTGTGGTCAAGAAGGATGGGTCTATACGGTTCTGTGTGGACTACCGCAAGGTGAATGAGGTGTCACGGTTTGATGCTTACCCGATGCCCCGGGTCGACGAGCTCCTGGACCGACTGGGCACGGCACAGTTTTTCACCACGCTGGATTTGACCAAAGGTTACTGGCAGATTCCCCTGTCGCCAGAAGCCAAGGAAAAGACGGCCTTCTCCACTCCGTACGGTTTGTACCAGTTCACCATGCTTCCCTTCGGGTTGTTCGGGGCGCCGGCGACCTTCCAGCGCCTCATGGACAAGGTGCTGCGGCCGCACGCTGCATATGCTGCCGCCTACTTGGATGATGTGATCATCCATAGCACCACGTGGGCGGAGCATGTGCAGCGGGTGGCCGCGGTGCTGGAGTCCTTGAGGCGGGCGGGGCTCACCGCCAACCCGGGGAAGTGTGTTATTGGACGGAGGGAGGTACGGTATCTGGGGTACCACTTGGGCGGGGGGCAGGTGCGTCCGCAGGTAGACAAGACGGCAGCGATTGCGGCCTGCCCGCCGCCCAAGACCAAAAAGGAGGTGAGGAGGTTCTTGGGGCTGGCGGGGTACTATCGGCGGTTTATTCCCGCCTTTGCCGCCCTGACCAGTCCCTTGACCGACCTCACCCGAAAGGGTGCCTCAGATCCGGTCCAGTGGACGGAGCCGTGCCGGTTGGCGTTTGAGGCGGTCAAACAGGCCCTCTGTGGGGAGCCGCTGCTCCACACCCCTAACTTCTCTCTCCCTTTTGTCTTGCAGACCGACGCGTCGGACAGGGGGCTGGGGGCCGTTTTGTCCCAGGAGGTGGGGGGAGACGACCGCCCCGTGCTGTACATCAGCCGGAAACTCTCGGAGCGCGAGGGCCGGTACAGCACGGTGGAAAAAGAATGCCTCGCCATCCGGTGGGCGGTCGACTCCCTGCGGTACTACCTCCTGGGGCGCCAGTTCACCCTCTGTTCGGACCATGCTCCGCTCCAATGGCTCCACCGCATGAAGGATACCAACGCCCGGATCACCCGGTGGTATCTGGCTATGCAGCCTTTTCATTTCAAGGTGGTCCATAGGCCGGGCACGCAGATGGCTGTGGCTGATTTCCTTTCCCGCTCCGAGGGGGGGGGGGGGGGAGTTGGCTAGGCCGGTGGCTGCCCGGCCTAGGTCAGGCGGTGGGGGTATGTGGGGCAGGGGCGTGGTGAGGCGCGGCTGCAGGGAGGGAGAGGGAAGGGCGGCTCAGGGAACAGGTGCGGGGAATAGGGGAATGAGCGGCACCTGTGACTGATGAGCGGCACCTGTGTGTGTGTGTGTGTGTGTGTGTGTGTGTGGGTGTGTGCGTGGGTGTGCGTGTGTGCGAGCAGGAATAAGAAGGCGGGCCAGAGTGACAGCGGGGAGAATGAGAGCGGAACGAAGCCCGACGACAGCGAGCACGAGCACAAGAGCACAATAAAAGCAAACTAAAAACTCACGCTACGTCTCTGTCCTGTGAATCCCGCGACCCGGACGTCGAACCCTGCCACAATTACATTACATTACATTTCATTTAGCTGACGCTTTTATCCAAAGCGACTTACATGATATACAGTAGACCGTAGACACAGCAACGGTGAGCAATTAGGGTTAAGTGTCTTGCTCAAGGACACAACGACACAGACTGCCGGAGCCGGGGATCGAACCACCGACCTTCTGATTGAAAGACCAACTTTCAGATCGACTAACCACTGAGCCACAGTCGCCCCACACTATGAGGTGGTGCGTTCTGACAGGGGCGGGGCAACACAGATCTACCACCTCAACCTCCTGAAGGCGTGGAGGGAGGCGGAGTCTGTCTCTCTGGTGTCCGCAGTTTCGGAGAGAGAGGAGCTAGGGCCCGAGGTCCCAAAATCGGCCAATCCAGCCTCGCTCCTTTGTGAAGCCCGTCTCTCCGGGACCCAGAGAGCAGACATTGCCCAGTTGCAGGAGCGGTTTGCTGATGTGTTCTCGCTCCGGCCGGGCCGCACCAGCCTCATCGTGCACGAGATCGAGACCCCCCCGGGCGTGACCGTGCGGTCACGCCCCTACAGGCTCCCTGAACACAAGAAAAAATTGGTTCAGAGGGAATTGGCTGCTATGCTGGAGATGGGGGTAATAGAAGAGTCCAACAGCGCCTGGTGTAGCCCCATCGTTCTTGTGGTCAAGAAGGATGGGTCTATACGGTTCTGTGTGGACTACCGCAAGGTGAATGAGGTGTCACGGTTTGATGCTTACCCGATGCCCCGGGTTGACGAGCTCCTGGACCGACTGGGCACTGCACAATTCTTTACCACGCTGGATTTGACCAAGGGCTACTGGCAGATTCCCCTGTCACCAGAGGCCAAGGAAAAAACGGCCTTCTCCATTCCTTACGGGTTGTACCAATTTACCACGCTTCCCTTCGGGTTGTTCGGGGCTCCGGCCACGTTCCAACGGCTCATGGACCGGGTGCTGCGTCCGCACGCCGCGTATGCTGCCGCCTACCTGGATGATGTCATCATCCACAGCACCACGTGGGCGGAGCATGTGCGGCGGGTGGGCGCGGTGCTGGAGTCCCTGAGACAGGCGGGGCTCACCGCCAACCCGGGGAAGTGTGCTGTTGGACGGAGGGAGGTACGGTATCTGGGGTACCACTTGGGCGGAGGGCAGGTGCGTCCCCAGGTGGACAAGATGGCGGCTATTGCAGCCTGCCCGCTGCCCAAGACCAAAAAGGAGGTGAGGCGGTTCTTGGGGCTGGCAGGCTACTACCGGCCTGCCAGTTTATCCCCGCCTTTGCGGAGCTGACCAGGCCCTTGACCGACCTCACCCAGAAGGGTGCCTCAGATCCGGTCCAGTGGACGGAGCAGTGCCGGTTGGCGTTTGAGGCGGTTAAACAGGCCCTCTGTGGGGAGCCGCTTCTCCACACTCCTAACTTCTCTCTCCCCTTTACTTTGCAGACCGACGCGTCGGACAGAGGGCTGGGGGCCGTTTTGTCCCAGCAGGTGGGGGGAGTCGACCGATCCGTGCTCTACATCAGCCGGAAACTCTCCGAGCGGGAGGCCAGGTACAGCACAGTAGAAAAGGAGTGCCTGGCCATCCGCTGGGCGGTCGACTCCCTGCGGTACTACCTCCTGGGACGCTCATTCACCCTCTGCTCGGACCACGCCCCGCTCCAATGGCTCCACCGCATGAAGGATACCAACGCCCGGATCACCCGGTGGTATCTGGCTATGCAGCCCTTTAACTTCAAGGTGGTCCATAGGCCGGGGACGCAGATGGTCGTGGCGGACTTCCTCTCCCGCTCCCAGGGGTCGGGGGGGGGAGTGGGCTAGGCCGGTGGCTCCCCGGCCTAAGTCGGGCGGTGGGGGTATGTGGGACAGGGGTGTGGTTTATCGCGGCTGCAGAGGGGGAGAACGAAGGGCAGCTCAGGGAACAGGTGCGGGCAATCGGGGAGAATGAGCCGCACCTGTGGCTGTGTGTGTGTGTGTGTGTGGGTGTGCGGGGATTTAAACCCCGCAGTAGCGGCAGCAGGGGCGGGTGACGAGTGCCAGAGAGTGACGTCCAGGCTGTGCAATGACAATAAAACCCGTTAAACCTAATACCCTGTCCGAGTAATCTGTGGAACGCGGTCGGAGATTTCCCCGGGAACAAGAACCCTGTCACATTCTCATTTTAATATTAAATAAATAACTACAATAAAAACTAATTCTCTGATGTGTTTTTCTAAGAAAATCTGCAAATAACGATCACATGACGACACTGGCAGACACACAGACACACACAGTCCGTATTCTCACAACCCCCCTTAGTCTGTGCGTGTGTCCGCATGTGCCTCGTAGTGTTGGACGCACAGAGCTGCAGAGCCGGGACACTTCAGTTTGGTTTCTCCTGATCCTCCTCTGGTGATCCTCCTTAGGTCGTCTCTCAGTCGTCTCTCGGCCGTCTCACGTTCGTCCTTAGGTCGTCTCTCAGTCATCTTTCAGTCGTCTCTCGGTCGTCTCTCAGTCGTCTCTCAGTCGTCCTTAGGTCATCTCTCAGTCGTCTCTCAGTCGTCCTTAGGTCATCTCTCAGTCGTCTCTCGGTCGTCCTTAGGTCATCTCTCAGTCGTCTCTCGGTCGTCTCTCAGTCGTCTCTCAGTCGTCCTTAGGTCGTCTCTCGGTCGTCTCTCAGTCGTCTCACGGCCGTCTCACGTTCGTCCTTAGGTCGTCTCTCGGCCGTCTCTCGTCGTCTCGGTCGTCTCTCAGTCGTCTCAGTCGTCCTTAGGTCGTCTCTCAGTCGTCCTTAGTTTGTCTCTCGGTTCGTCTCTGCCGTCCTTCAGCTGGAAACTTCATGGTGTGTTCAAGTGGGACATTTTCTACTTTTTTTTTTTATTAACAAGAGAGTGTGGGAGGAAAAGAGGGAGTGTGTGTGTGTTTGTGTGTGTGATCATTTCCAGGAAGAGGTACAGAGAGGGAACCTGTGTGTGAGAGAGAGAGAGACTTCCTGGTCCACCGGGAGTATCCTGTTCAAACACTCAGTGGGTTGTGTTTGTTCATTAACTTTATTAACCACACACATCACGACAAACTTATAATATATACAGGTTATATTTATTATATAACATGATCTTAATATAATATTACATCATAATATATGATGTAATAATCTAATAAATTAAATTGTCAGTGGGGAAAGAATAAGTTGACACATCAGATATCATCATAACCAGCATGAGGAGGAAGTATTCAGATTCTTTACTGTGAACGTAATGATGCCATATTGTACAAAATACTGCAGTAAAAGTACTAATACAATAGTTTAAATACTCTGTAATAAAAGGTATTTTATGTACACACACATGAATATATATACAGAACATTGAATCATTTTAATGTTACACACACCTCCCCCTCTCATGGTAATTTAATTGTCCCTCTGAAGACTCGGACACAAGAGACATGCACACACATAGACACACACACACACAGACACACTGTATTTTCACAACCCCCCCCCCCCCCCAGTGTGCATGTGTGCGCGTGTCCGCCGCTGCCTCGTAGTGTTGGACGCACAGAGCTGCAGAGCTGGAACAGAGCCGGGACGCTTCAGCTCGGTTTCTCCTGATCCTCCTCTGGTGGTCCTCCTCTGGTGATCCTCCTCTGGTGGTCCTCCTCTGGTGATCCTCCTCTGGTGGTCCTCCTCTGGTGGTCCTCCTCTGGTGGTCCTCCTCTGGTGATCCTCCTCTGGTGGTCCTCCTCTGGTGATCCTCCTCTGGTGGTCCTCCTCTGGTGATCCTCTGGTGGTCCTCCTCTGGTGGTCCTCCTCTGGTGATCCTCCTCCAGTGATCCTCCGGTGATCCTCCTCTGGTGATCCTCCTCTGGTGATCCTCTGGTGGTCCTCCTCCTCCTTTCCGGTTTGTTGCCGTGGAAACATCTTCTCTGTGAAGCTGAAGTCTAAGCAGGTAAACAAGCTTTTACTGCAGTACAAATACTACAAATACTAGTTTATATTATGATTATTATATGATATATATTATTATTATATATATTATATTATAAATATATTATTATGTATATGATATTATTATTTATATGATATTATTATTATTTATATGATATTATTATTATTTATATGATATTATTATATGTGATATTATTATTATGTATGTGGTATTATTATTGTTTATATGATATTACGATTATTATTATAATATATATGATATTATGATTATTTTTCATATGATATTATGATTATTTATATGATATTATTATTTATATGATATTATTATGATTATTATGGTGTTTTCCATGGAGCCAGAGGAGCTTCCTAGCCAGAGGGAAGGTCTTCAGTTGGCGTTAGTAACCCGGACAGTTGGAGGGTCTTTTTGCCTCCAGAGTTGGATCCTGGTTTTTTCCAGAGACTTCATTAGCAGCTGGATGTGGCTGAGAAAGCTTATTCTCGGCTGGCAACTTCCTGTCTGG
Source organism: Cottus gobio (assembly GCA_023566465.1). Classification (NCBI taxonomy): domain Eukaryota; kingdom Metazoa; phylum Chordata; class Actinopteri; order Perciformes; family Cottidae; genus Cottus; species Cottus gobio. The sequence goes on from CM042231.1 coordinate 284,784, forward strand.
GTCAGGTCTCTTGGCATGGGTTGACCTCTCCCAAACAGGACACATGGCTGGTTCAGCAACATGGCAATGCCCCTCTCAAACAGCCTGTAAAGGTATGGTGGCTTGTTCAGCAACAGTTGTCGGCCCTAAAATATCAAAACACATCATATGGACACATTTAATAAACACGGTGAAAAAGTTTGATTCACCACATTTGAAAATAAATGTCAAACTAAATATTCATCTTTTATTGTGAAAGGGTTTAGTTCTCTTAACATATGTGGTGTTTTTTCCCACACCTCGTCTGACAGGCTCATCATGCTGTCCAGGTTGTACCATCCCCCCGGGCTCTGCCCCTCACTGCTCCTCCTCTTCCTACTCGTCCAGTCAGCTGCTTCTTCCCCATCAGCTGACAACACCACCGAGGACCTTCAGGTGGTGACTCTCGCCGCTATCTTGCCTCTGACCAACACGGACTATGCGTGGGCGTGGCATCGCGTGGCCCCAGCCCTCTTCCAGGCGGTGCGGCGGGTGAACTCTGACCCCTGGCTGCTGCCAGGCCTGAAGCTCCAGCTGATCCACGGCAGCTCGGAGAACCACGATGGCTTCTGCTCAGACTCCATGGCACCGCTGGTCGCCGTGGACCTGAAGCTGTCCCATGACCCCTGGGCCTTTGTGGGCCCCGGCTGCGACTACTCCTCCTCGCCCGTCGCCCGCTTTACCACCCACTGGGAGGTGCCCATGGTGACCGCTGGTGCCCGTGCCATCGGCTTCGAGCAGTACGCGGCGGTCACCAATACGGGCCCCACCCACCAGAAGCTGGGCGAATTGGGTGTGAGGATCCAGGAGGCGTTCGGCTGGCGGCGGCACGCCATGCTCATCTACAGCGACAACAAGGATGCCAACGACGCCAACGACGACCGGCCGTGCTACTTCACCGTGGAGGGTCTTTACACACTGCTCGGCAAGCGCAACATCACCACCCGGGAGCTCGCGATCCTGCCCCACGGCGTCAACTACCGGGACGTGGTCCAGCAGATCCAGGACAACGGCCGAGGTCTTCTGTCCTTTGTTTTGACTCCTTATTCTACATCCTTCTGTCCTTTGTTTTGACTCTTATTCTACGTCCTTCTGTCCTTTCTTACTGTGTTTGTGTGTGCGTGTACTATATGTGTGTGTACTATATGTGTGTGTACTATATGTGTGTGTGCGTGTGTGTGTGTGTGAACACAGCTGGGTGTGAACACAACAGAGACGAAACAAAGGAGATAAATATTTCCTCCTCTATTAATTATTATTTACACACACACACACACACAAACCCAAACACACACACACACACACACACACACACACACACACACACACACACACACACACCCCTACACACACTCAGAGGTCTGAGGTCCACTAAGTGAGGCCATCTGTTGACAGTAATTATCTCTCCTGTGTGTTAAACTCTGCTGACGAACAAACACATTACACTTTAGTTCTCTTCCTAAAGTAGAGAACACGGAGAACCTCTGTTCTATTCTCTGTATAATGAACAGAGACTCATAGGTTCTACTTTATTCTCTTTATAATGAACAGAGACTCATAGGTTCTACTTTATTCTCTTTATAATGAACAGAGACTCATAGGTTCTACTTTATTCTCTTTATAATGAACAGACACCAGGACGAAGTAGTAGTAGATGTAGTAACATTTGTCTTATAGATGTATTAACAAATGTGTTATACATGACATTTCATTTAGCTGACGCTTTTATCCAAAGCGACTTACATGATATACAGTAGACCGTAGACGCGTCTTGCTCAAGGACACATCGACCTGGACTGGCTGAACCGGGGTTTGAACCACCGATTCTCTGATTGAAAGTCGGACTTACTAACCACTGAGCCACAGTCGCCATAGATGTATTAACATATGTGTTATATATGTAGTAACATATGTGTTATAGATGTAGTAATATATGTGTTTAGATGTAGTAACAGATGTGTTATAGATGTAGTAATATATGTGTTTAGATGTAGTTATATATGTGTTATAGATGTAGTAACATGGGGCAGTAACAGGGGCGACTGTGGCTCAGTGGTTAGCAAGTCAGTCTTTCAATCAGAGGGTCGGAGGTTCAAACCCCGGCTCAGCCAGTCGTTGTGTCCTTGAGCAAGACACTTAACCCTCATTGCTCACCGTTGCTGTGTCTACGGTCTACTGTATATCATGTAAGTCTCTTTGGATAAAAGCCTCAGCTAAATGAAATGTAATGTAATGTAATGTAACAGATGTGTTATAGATGTAGTAACAGATGTGTTATAGATGTACTAACATATGTTATAGATGTAGTAACAGATGTGTTATAGATGTACTAACATATGTTATAGATGTAGTAACAGATGTGTTATAGATGTACTAACATATGTTATAGATGTAGTAACAGATGTGTTATAGATGTACTAACATATGTGTTATAGATGTAGTAACAGATGTGTTATAGATGTACTAACATATGTTTTATAGATGTACTAACATATGTTATAGATGTAGTAACAGATGTGTTATAGATGTACTAACATATGTGTTATAGATGTACTAACATATGTTATAGATGTAGTAACAGATGTGTTATAGATGTACTAACATATGTGTTATAGATGTAGTAACAGATGTGTTATATATGTACTAACATATGTGTTATAGATGTAGTAACAGATGTGTTATATATGTACTAACATATGTGTTATAGATGTAGTAACAGATGTGTTTTAGATGTAGTACTAGATGTGTTATCATCATCCTAGGATTCTTCTTTATTAATACTGGTCTGTGGTTCTGGTTCTTCAGTGGTGTACCTCTGCTGCTCCTGGGACATCCTCAGGTCTCTGATGGTCCAGTTCTGGAATGACCAGGTGGAGTTGGAGGACTACGTATTCTTCTTCATTGATCTTTTTGCTGAGGGTCTGGGGGGGCGGGGCCCCGTCCGTCCGTGGTACAGAGGAGACCAGGACGACTTTGCCGCTCGCCGAGCTTTCAGGGTGAGGCTTTATTACTATTGTTTTTATTTTCCATTGGTATTGTTGCTTTTGTATTCAATGATTTGTGATTATAACATAATTTTAGGTAAGGAATGTAACAGTTAAATGATGATTAAAAGAAAATATGTCATAATGTTTGATAATATCTTTAAGGTGAGTTCTTTAAAGGGGATGTCGATGAAACACAATAATTTCCTATTAAATTATCTCATATTGAATGGATCTGGATCTGGATTTTTCTTTTTGTCTCTCTCCCTGTCTGTCTGACAGAGTGTGAAGGTGCTAACCTACCTGGAGCCTCAAAATCCAGAATATCTTCAATTTGTTGAAACTCTGAAGAATGACGCAAAGGAAATGTTCAACTTCACAATCGAAGACTCTCTGGTACAAAACACATCCTACATATATTTATATGTATATATATACATATATGTATATATATACATATACACACAACCCTCTCTTTCTCTGTCAGTATAACCTAATCGCTGCAGGTTTCCATGATGGAGTCATGATGTACTCTCAGGCTCTGAACGAGACACTGAGTGAGCAGAGACCAGGATCAGGATCAGGACCAGGACCAGGACCAGGAGAGGTCCGGAGGCCCAGTGGAGATATTGTGACCAGGAGGATGTGGAACAGAACCTTCTTAGGTGAGGACAGATGTTTCCTTGTCAGGAATTGGAATATATATATATATTATAGGAGTGATGGACACATGAACACAGAACATCCCATAATAACCCTCTCTGCAGGAGTGATGGGCCAGGTGGAGATGGACCCGTTTGGGGACAAACAGGTGGACTTCGCTGTGTGGGACACGATCGACATCGAGTCCGGAGAGTTCCAGGTAAGAACCTGAACCAGGACACACATGAGAGGCTAGAGCATCAGCGGTGACGCGTGTGTGCGTGTGTGTAGGTCGTGTGTGTGTACAACAGCAGCATGAAGCAGCTGATCATGCAGGGTGGGCGGAGCTTCCAGTGGCCAGGTGGCTCTCCACCTCAAGATGTCCCAGAGTGTGGCTTCAAGAACGACAAACCAGCCTGCCTCGCACGTACGTACACACACGTATACACACACACACACACACACATATACATATACACACACGAATGACTATTCAGTTTTAGTTATTTTACGAGATAGATCTGTTTAATTGTTTAATATCAGGAGACCAGGACAGGTGCATTGTGGGTACTGCTTTGTTTGAGGGTCACATGTGACCTCTCTTTCTGTCCTCCAGCAACGGTCACAATGCATCAGATGGTTGCCATAGTGATCTGCTTTGTCTTTGTCATCGTCGTTACTGTGACGGTCTTCATCTACAGGTGAGACACTACTCATCTCACTAGAATGACCTCAATGTCCTGCTGGATGTATATCCACCATCTAGACCTTCTAGTTCTCCATCTTCTAGCTCGCCACCTTCTAATTCTCCACCTTCTAATTCTCCACCTTCTAGCTCTCCACCTTCTAGTTCTCCACCTTCTAATTCTCCACCTTCTAGCTCTCCACCTTCTAGTTCTCCACCTTCTAATTCTCCACCTTCTAGCTCTCCACCTTATAGTTCTCCACCTTCTAATTCTCCACCTTCTAATTCTCCACCTTCTAGCTCTACACCTTCTAGCTTCTCTCAGTAATTGTCTCTGTAGCCGAGAGGACGTCCTTTTCTGTTAACGTGTGGACTGCTGCCTTCAGGCACGGTTTTCTGTGTGGGAATTAAGAGGATGGTGTTGCAGCCCCAGTTAGCTCGGGAGGGTTGTGGGTTACATGTTCACAAAGGGAACCGACCATGAGGGTTTGCTGGGTCTTTAAATACACTGAGTGGAAGTGATGGTGACCATAGGTGAGGGTTGGGACGTAGACCGACCAGTAAATTGAGAGCTTTGCCTTTCGGCTCAGCTCCTTCTTCACCAAGACGGCCCGGTGCAACGCCTGCTTTACTGCTGCAGCCGCACCGATACGCCTGTCGATCTCCCGCTCCATTTTACCCTCACTCGTGAACAAGACCCCGAGATACTTGAACTCCTTCGCTTGTGGTAGGCACTCTGTCCCCACCCGGAGGGAGCAATCCACCGGTTTCCGGCAGAGCACCATGGCCTCAGATTTCGTGGTGCTGACTCTCATCCCCGCCGCTTCACACTCGGCTGCAAAACGCCCCAGTGAATGCTGGAGGTCATGGTCCGAGGAGGCAAACAGGACCACATCATCTGCAAACAGCAGAGAGGCTATCCTGACATCCCCGAACCTGACATTCTCAGCCCCACGGCTGCGCCTAGATATCCTGTCCATGAAAGTCACGAACAGGACCGGTGATAAAGGGCAGCCCTGGCGGAGGCCAACACCCACCGGGAACGTATCTGACTTACTGCCGAGGATACGAACACAGCTCCTACTGCAGGCGTACAGAGACCGGATGGCCCGTTGCAACGGGTCCGGCACACCATACTCCCGCAGCACCCCCCACAAAAAGCCCCGAGGGACCCGGTCGAAAGCCTTCTCCAAGTCCACAAAGCACATGTAGACTGGTTGGGCAAACTCCCAGGACCCCTCCAGTATCCTTGCAAGGGTAAAGAGCTGGTCCACTGTTCCACGACCAGGACGAAACCCGCACTGTTCTTCTTGAATCCGAGGTTCGACAAACGGTCGGAGCCTCCGTTCCAGCACCCTGGCATAAGCTTTTCCCGGGAGGCTGAGCTTTGGATCGTGTCCGAAAGAACGAGGTCGCGGATACAAGCGGCCGAAATGAGTTTCCTCCGTAGAGTGGCCGGGCTCAGCCTTAGAGATAGGGTAAGGAGCTCGGACATCAGGAGGGAGCTTGAAGTCGAGCCGCTACTCCTTCGTGTCGAAAGGAGTCAGCTGAGGTGGTTCGGGCATCTAATTAGGATGCCTCCAGGACGCCTCCCTTTAGAGGTTTTCCAGGCACGTCCAACTGGTAGGAGGCCCCGGGGAAGACCCAGGACACGCTGGAGGGATTATATCTCCCAGCTGGCCTGGGAACGCCTCGGGATCCCCCAGAATGAGCTGGTAGATGTTGCGGGTGAGAGAGAAGTCTGGGTCAGCCTGCTTGACCTGCTGCCTCCGCGACCCGACCCCGGATAAGCGGTGGAAAATGGATGGATGGATGGATGGAAGTGATGGTTTCAATAAACTTTGTGCAGCTTCTTCTTAGTCTTCACACACCTGTCTGTTCAACAGGAAGTTGAAGCTGGAAAGCGAGTTGACGGCTCAACTGTGGAGAGTTTCATGGGACGACGTCCAGATGAGCAACCTGGATAAAGTTCTGAGGAGAGCCTGCAGCAGACTCACCATGTCCCAGGTAACACACACACACACACACACACACACACACACACACACACACACACACACACACACACACACACACACACACACACACACATACACATACCAAAGCTGAGAAGCTCTCTGCAGGTCTTCTTCGTACCAATGATCTTCCTGGATGGAGGAAGAACTGTAGACTAGCCGGTGATCAAACCGCCACTCCTCTGATTGAAGGAGTCCCACTGAGCCACAGTCGTAGATAGCTGGATGGATGGATGGATGGATGGATGGATGGATGGATGGATGGATAGATAGATAGATAGATAGATAGATAGATAGATAGATAGATAGATAGATAGATAGATAGATAGATAGATAGATAGATAGATAGATAGATAGATAGATAGATAGATAGATAGATAGATAGACCTTTAAATGGTTTCTAGTGACTCCTGAATGGACTAATTAGTTAATCTTCATTCTCTACAGAAAGGATCCAACTGTGGCTCTCTGATTACCATGGAGGGGAACTTCCAGATCTACACCAAAACTGGATACTACAAGGTCTGATAACACCTTATACCCCTAGACCCGGTTTCTGACCGCCTAACGGTGATAACAACATGATGGTGTCACGAAAACGCTCATGAGCACATTGATCATGTCTCCTGCAGGGAAACCTGGCAGCTATCAAGTACATCAGCAAGAAGCGTATCGAACTGACCAGGAAGGTCCTGTTTGAACTAAAACATGTAAGAACTCCATCTATACACGCACCAACTGACCCACCAACTGACCCATCAACTGACTCACCAACTGACCCACCAACTGACCATCAACTGACTCACCAACTAACCCACCAACTAACCCACCAACTGACCCACTAACAGACAAAATGCTTAACGACCAGCCTAGGAGCCTAACAAAGCAGTTAATTCTGGGCTTCAGCCCCCTGCATGTATAGGATTTATAAGTTCTGATAGGATTTGAACCTGCTGTCTGTGGACTCCTACAGATGCGAGATGTTCAGAACGAGCACCTGACACGCTTCATTGGAGCCTGCATTGATCCACCAAACATGTGCATCATCACAGAGTATTGTCCCAGGGGCAGCCTGCAGGTACAACCCAGCTACACCAACCTGTCCTTTGGGCTGTGGGCTTTGGGCTGTGGGCTTTGGGCTTTGGGCTGTGGGCTTTGGGCTGTGGACTTTGGGCTGTGGGCTTTGGGCTGTGGACTTTGGGCTGTGGACTTTGGGCTGTGGACTTTGGGCTGTGGGCTTTGGGCTGTGGACTTTGGGCTGTGGGCTGTGGGCTGTGGGCTGTGGGCTGTGGGCTGTGGGCTGTGGGCTTTGGGCTGTGGGCTGTGGGCTTTGGGCTTTGGGCTTTGGGCTTTGGGCTTTAGACTTTGGGCTGTGGGCTGTGGGCTTTGGGCTGTGGGCTGTGGGCTTTGGGCTGTGGGCTTTGGGCTGTGGGCTTTGGGCTGTGGGCTTTGGGCTTTGGGCTTTGGGCTGTGGGCTTTGGGCTTTGGGCTTTGGGCTTTGGGCTTTGGGCTTTAGACTTTGGGCTGTGGGCTTTGGGCTTTGGGCTGTGGGCTTTGGGCTGTGGGCTTTGGGCTGTGGCCTTTGGGCTTTGGGCTGTGGGCCTTGGGCTTTGGGCTTTGGACTTTGGGCTGTGGACTTTGGGCTTTGGGCTGTGGGCTGTGGTACGTCTATTATTCACTTCCATCATGAAGCCCTTTCACAATTTAATCAAATTAATTATTTAACTAATATTTTTGAATTAATATATATATATAAATATGTAATTTTTTTCTTCTCAAAATTCTACACACAACACCCCATAATAAGTATTCACAGCCTTTGCCATGAACTCAACATTACATTACATTTCATTTAGCTGACGCTTTTATCCAAAGTGACTTACATGATATACAGTAAACCGTAGACACAGCAACGGTGAGCAATTAGGGTTAAATGTCTTGCACAAGGACACATCGACGTGGATTACCGGTGCCGGGGATCGAACCACCGATCCTTTGATTGAAAGTCAGACTTGCTAACTACTGACCCACAGTCGGCCCCATTGAGCTCAGTTGCATCCTGTTTCCACTGAGCATCCTTGAGATGTTTCTACACCTTGACTAGAGTCCACCCTGCTATGTTCAGGTGATCGGACATGATGTAGAAACACACACCGTCTATATCAGGTCCCACAGGGGACAGTGCATGTCACAGCACAAGCCTTGAAGTCCAAGGAATTGTCTGTAGACCTCCGAGACAGGATTGTATGGAGGCCCAGATCTGGAGAAGGGTCCAGAAACATTTCTGCAGCATTGAAGGTCCCAATGAGCACAGTGGCCTGTGCTCATTGGAAGAAGTTTGGAACCACCAGGACTCTTCCTAGAGTCGGCCGCCCAGCCAAACTGAGCCATCAGCCAAAGGTTGGACTCTTTGTCCTGAAGGCCAGGCGTCCTGTCTGGAGGAAACCAGGCCTGCTCATCACCGGGCCAACAGCATCCCTACAGTGAAGCATGGTGGTGGCAGCATCACGCTGTGGGATGTTCTTCAGAGGGAGGAACTGGGAGACCAGTCAGGATGGAAGGAAAGATGAATGCAGCATGTACAGAGACCTCCTGGATGAAGACCTGCTCCAGAGCTCTGGACCTCAGACTGGGCCGACGGTTCCTCTTCCAACAGGACGTGAAGCACACAGCCCAGACCACAAAGGAGTGGCTTCAGGAGCTCGTTGAGCGGCCAGAGCCCTGACTTGAACCCGACTGAACATCTCTGGAGAGATCTGAACATGGCTGTGCACCGACACTCCCCATCCAACTGATGGAACTTGAGAGGTTCTGCACAGAAGAACCGGAGAACCTGCCCAGAAATAGGTGTGCCGAGCTTGTAGCATCGTACTCAAGACGACTTGAGGCTGTAACTGCTGCCAAAGGTGCTTCAAAGTATTGAGCAAAGGCTGTGAATACTTATGTACTTGTTATATTTTCCTTTTTTATTTTTAATCAATTTGAAAAAACTTTGATCAAGCTTTTTTCACTCTGTCATTATGGGGTGTTGTGTGTAGAACTTTGATGAAAAAAATGAATTTAATCCATTTTAGAATAAGGCTGTAACATAACAAAATGTGGAAAAAGTGAAGCGCTGTCAATACTTTGCGGATGCACTGTGTATGTATGTTCTTATTTTCTATTCTTATATTCACTTCTCATCGGCAGAAATCAGTCCTGTTGTTCAGGAGGAAGCAGCTGTGTGTCACTTTAATCACGTTACACACACACACACACACACACACACACACACACACAGCTTCTTGTTGCAATTCATTCACTCAATCACATTACAGCTTGGTGTGTTTGTGTGTGTGTGTGTGTGTGTGTGTGTGTGTGTGTGTGTGTGTGTGTGTGTGTGTGTGTGTTCTAGGACCTGATGGAGAGTGACAGCATCACTCTGGACTGGATGTTCAGATACTCTCTCATTACTGACATCGTCAAGGTAACAGCCTTTGGCTGCAGCAGGGGGCGGGGCTACAAAGAACCGCCTTCTCTTCATCCTCTTCATTGTCTTAGTTCACAGTTAAAGATGTGTTTGTTTGTCTGTTAAAACATCTGCATTGAATGTTGTTATTAAATAAATTCATAATAAGTATTTGAAAGCCATTGAAGCAATTAAAGCCATTAGAACCATCTGAACCATTAGAACAATTAGAACCATTGGAAGCATTGGAACCATTGGAACTATTATAACCATTAAAATAATTAACACCATAGGAACCATGGGAATCATTGGAACCATTAGAACCATTAACACCATAGGGACCATTAGAACCATTGGAACCATTGGAACATTAAAACCATTAACACCATAGGAACCATTGGAACTATTGAAACCATTAGAACCATTGGAACCATGAGGCCCTTTAGAAACATTAGAATAATTGAAACCATTAGAACCATCGAAGCCATTAGAACCATTGAAACCATTAGAACAATTGAAACCATTAGAACCATTGAAACTATTAGAACAATTGAAACCATTAGAACCATTGAAACCATTGAAACCAGTAGAACCATTACAGCAGAAGATCAGGAGCTCCTTCTTATCATTGACATACTCAGCATTTATTAAACAAAACACGAGTATCAGCAGCAGTGTTGTGTGAATAAGTAATGTGATGTTTATTGTTGTTGTTGTTGTTGTTACTGTCAGGGCATGTTGTTCCTCCACAACAGCGTCATCATTTCCCACGGTAACCTGAAGTCCTCTAACTGTGTGGTGGACAGTCGCTTTGTCCTGAAGATCACAGATTATGGTCTGGAGAGTCTCCGGACCGCCAACTGTCCCGAGGACACGCACGCGTACTATGCACGTACGAGTACACAAGTATACACACTGCAGTACAAACTCTTCATTGGTTCAATGTCACTCTAGTTCACCCACCACCCCCTCCCCCCCATGCAGGTAAACTGTGGACGGCTCCGGAGCTGCTGAGGACAGAGGGCACCCCACCCTGTGGGACCCAAAGAGGAGACGTTTACAGCTTCAGTATCATCATGCAGGAGGTGGCCCTGCTGAAAGGAGTCTTCTACCTAGACTCTCAAACTCTGACCCCTAAAGGTCAGTGTGTCTACCCTCTGGGGAACAACTCCATAGTTCTCCTGGGAGGTTTCAACACTCACGTGGGTAATGACAGAAAAACCTGGCGAGGAGTGATTGGGGGGAACAGCTTGCCCGATCTGAACCCGAGTGGTGTTTCGTTGTTGGACTTCTGTGCTAGCCACGGTTTGTCCATAACAAACACTGTGTCGGAGCATAAGGTGGCTCATAAGTGTACCTGGTACCACCTTAGGCCGGAGATCAATGATCGACTTCGTAATCGTATCATCTGATCTGCGGCCGTATGTTTTGGACACTCGGGTAAAGAGAGGAGCAGAGCTGTCAACTGATCACCACCTGGTGGTGAGTTGGATCAGATGGAGCCGGCTAGAGAGACCTGGCAAGCCCAAAACGTGTAGTGAGGGTGAACTGGGAACGTCTGGAGGCTCCTCCAGCCCGGGAGGTCTTCAACTCCCACCTCCAGAAGGACTTCTCACACATCCAGAGGGAGGTTGGGGACATGGAATCCCAGTGGATCATGTTCAAAGCCTCTATTGTGGACGCGGCCGCTAGGAGCTGTGGTCGGAAAGTCATCGGTGCCTGTCGTGGTGGCAACCCGAAAACCCGGTGGTGGACACCGGGGGTGAGGGAAGCCTTCAAGCTGAAGAAGAAGAAGGCCTTTCGGGCCTGGTTGGCCCAGGGGTCTCCTGAAGCAGCTGACAGGTACAGGCAGGCCAGAAGGACTGCAGCTGCGGTGGTCATGGATGCTAAAACTCGGGCATGGGAGGGGTTCGGGGAGGCCATGGAGAAGGACTTTCTGTTGGCATCAAGGAGGTTCTGGCAAACCATCCGACGACTCAGGAAGGGAAAGCAGGGCCTTCCCCAGGCTGTTATCAGCGGTGGAGGGGGCAGCTGACCCAGACGGGGGATATTGTCGGGTGGTGGAAGGAGCACTTTGAGGAACTCCTAAACCCGGCCAACATGTCCCCTGAGGAGGGGGCAGCGCCTGAAGACTTGGGGGTGGTTGCACCCATATCCCTGGCAGGTAGTGAAAAAAGCTCCTTGGTGGCAAGGCGCCAGGGGGGATGAAATCTGCCCTGAGATGCTGAAGGCGCTGGACGTTGTTGTGCTGTCTTGGCTGACACGCCTCTTCAATGTCGCATGTGGGTCGTGAACAGTGCCCATGGACTGCCAAACCAGGGTGGTGGTTCCCATCTTCAAGAAGGGGGACCAGAGAGTGTGCTCGAACTATCGGGGTATCACACTACTCAGCCTCCCGGGAAAAGCTTATGCCAGGATGCTGGAAGGGAGGCTCCGACCGTTTGTCAAACCTCAGATTCAATCTCGGGATCGCCTCTCTGCTGTTTGCAGATGATGCGGTCCTGTTTGCCTCATTGGACCGTGACTTCACTGGGGCGTTTTGCAGCCGAGTGTGAAGTGACAGGGATGAGAGTCAGCACCTCCAAATCTGAGCTCATTATGCTCTGCCGGAAACTGGTGGATTGCTCCCTCTGGGTGGAGACAGAGTGCCTACCACAAGTGAAGGAGTTCAAGTATCTCGGGGTCTTGTGAGTGTAAAATGGAGCGGGAGATCGACAGGCGTATCGGTGCGGCTGCAGCAGTAACCATAGCCTTAGAGATAGTGTAAGGAGATGAGTTTCCTCTGTAGGGCTCAGCCTTAGAGATAGGGTAAGGAGATGAGTTTCCTCTGTAGGGCTCAGCCTTAGAGATAGGGTAAGGAGATGAGTTTCCTCTGTAGGGCTCAGCCTTAGAGATAGGGTAAGGAGCTCGGACATCAGGAGGGAGCTTGAAGTCGAGCCGCTACTCCTTCGTGTCGAAAGGAGTCAGCTGAGGTGGTTCGGGCATCTAATTAGGATGCCTCCAGGACGCCTCCCTTTAGAGGTTTTCCAGGCACGTCCAACTGGTGGGAGACCCCGGGGAAGACCCAGGACACGCTGGAGGGATTATATCTCCCAGCTGGCCTGGGAACGCCTCGGGATCCCCCAGAATGAGCTGGTAGATGTTGCGGGTGAGAGAGAAGCCTGGGTCAGCCTGCTGGACCTGCTGCCTCCGCGACCCGACCCCGGATAAGCGGACGAAAATGGATGGATGGAATAATAGATGAATATATTAATATTAGATTCATATATAATCATAATAAATGAATATATTAATAATAGATGAATATATGTCCCCCCAGAGATCTTCATGGCGGTGCTCCATGGCGGCCCCTCCCCCCTCCGTCCCTCCCTCTGCCCTCACAGTCACAGTGAAGAGCTGGGGGCCCTGATGCAGCGCTGCTGGAGCCAGGAGCCCCACGAGAGGCCGGACTTTAACGGGGTCAAGATCCTGCTGAGGAAGCAGCACAGGTGGGGGTGGAGGGTGTGGGGGGGCAAGGGACACAGGAGGGAAAGTGGGGGGCAGGTGAGGTGGGATTGAGAGTGTAGCTCTGTCCACCTAACCCTAACCCCTGTCCTCCTGTCTGTCCTCCTGTCCACCTGTCTGTGCTACTGTTCTCCTGTCTGTCCTCCTCTCTGTCCACCTGTCTGTCCTCCTGTCTGTCCTCCTGTCTGTGCTCCTGTCTGTCTTCCTGTCTGTCTCTAGGGGTCATGTCTCCAACATCCTGGACAACCTGCTGTCCCGTATGGAGCAATACGCCAACAACCTGGAGGAGCTGGTGGAGGAGCGAACTGAAGCGTACCACGAGGAGAAGTACAAGGCCGAGAGCCTGCTGTACCAGATACTGCCTCAGTGAGTACTCTGTAGTACTAGTACCACGAGGAGAAGTACAAGGCCGAGAGCCTGCTGTACACACTAGTACACACATACTGCTGTAATAGTACACACATACTACAGTAGTAGTACATGGTTCTGTGTTTCAGCTCCGTAGCCGAGCAGTTGAAACGAGGCGAGACGGTTCAGGCCGAAGCTTTTGACTCCGTCACCATTTACTTCAGTGACATCATCGGCTTCACCGCCTTGTCGGCTGAGAGCACCCCACTGCAGGTCAGTAAAACCCAGTAGAATCCAGTAGAACACCACTGCAGGTCAGTAAAACCCAGTAGAATCCAGTAGAACACCACTGCAGGCCAATAAAACCCAGTAGAACCAAGTAAAACACCACTGCAGGTAAGTATAACCCAGTAGAACAACACTAGAGGTTAGTAGAACCCAGTAGAACAACACTAGAGGTCAATAGAACCCAGTAGAACAACACTAGAGGTCAATAGAACCCAGTAGAACAACACTAGAGGTTAGTAGAACCCAGTAGAACAACACTAGAGGTTAGTAGAACCCAGTAGAACAACACAAGAGGTTAGTAGAACACTGGGCACTAACCCAGCTAAACAGGTCACAGAGCAGCTTGGTTAATCATGCATTTTGTTTTTCCACATCCAGGTCGTGACCTTGTTGAACGACCTCTACACCTGCTTTGACGCCATCATTGACAACTTTGATGTTTACAAGGTCAAACCTTCAGCTTTTTTCTTTGCTAAGCTAATAGTTTCCTCTTTATAAATATACATATGTAAAAGGTTACACATAGAACTTGTAAACGTGTTGACGTCATAACTCACCTGTGGTACACGGTGCCACCCCCAGGTGGAGACCATTGGGGATGCCTACATGGTGGTGTCCGGTCTGCCGGTGAGGAACGGGAAGCTCCACGGGCGGGAGGTGGCCCGGATGTCCCTTGCCCTGCTGGACGGCGTCAAGAGCTTCAGGATGCGGCACCGAGCCAATCAGCAGCTCCGGCTACGCATCGGCATCCACAGCGGTCTGTTTGTGTGATAACGGTTGAGATGGACCCTAAAATGTGCTTTAAATGCTCTATTACGCTCCTCCTGAAGGACTTCAACATTCTTTAACACTTAGAGACCGATCTCTGAACCAGCTACCCGACTACCAGCTCTGTACTATACAGTGAACAAGTACAACATTACATTATTACATTACATTTCATTTAGCTGACGCTTTTATCCAAAGCGACTTACAATAAGTGCATTCAACCATGAGTACAAACTCAAAACAACAAGAATCAAGAAAGTACAATTTCTTCAATAAAGTTAAACTACAAAGTGCTATCAGTAAGAGCCATTCCAGTGCTACTAAAGTGCTACTTCCTTTATTCAAGGTATAGTCGGAAAAGATGTGTTTTTAGTTCACGGAGGAAGATGTAGAGACTTCCTGCTGTTCTGATGTCAATGGGGAGCTCATTCCACCATCGAGGAGCCAGGACAGAGAACAGTCGAGACTTTGTTGAGTGTTTAGCTCTCAGTGACGGAGCTACAAGCCGATTGGCAGAAGCCGAGAGGAGTGAATGGGGGGTATGGTTTTACCATGTCCTTGATGTAGACTGGACCAGATCTGTTGGTAGCACGGTACGCAAGTACCAATGTTTTGAAGCGGATGCGGGCGGCCACCGGTAACCAGTGAAGGTCGCGGCGGAGCGGAGTAGTGTGGGTGAATTTCGGTTAAAGACCAGTCGAGCTGCTGCATTCTGGATGAGCTGCAAAGGTCGGATGGCACCAGCAGGTAGACCCGCCAGGAGGGAGTTACAGTATTCTAGACACAAGATGATCAGAACCTGGACCAGAACCTGTGCCGCCTTCTGGGTGAGAAGTGGACGTATTCTCCTGATGTTGTGCAGCATGAATCTACAGGAACGAGTTGTTGCGGTAATGTTGGCAGTCAGGGAGAGTTGACTGTCAAGGGTCACACCGAGGTTTCTGGCAGTCTGTCGACTGTGGATCAGTGGTTAGCAGGTCTGACTTTCAATCAGAGGATCGGTGGTTCGATCCCCGGCTCCGCTAGTCCACGTCGATGTGTCCTTGAGCAAGACACTTAACCCTAATTGCTCACCATTGCTGTGTCTACGGTCTACTGTATAGAATGTATGTCGCTTTCGATAAAAGCCTCAGCTAAATTAAATGTAATGAAGGCAATAGTCAAGTCGTGAGTGGAAGAGACCTTTCCTGGAAGGAAAAGTAGTTCAGTGTTGTCGGGGTTAACTTTCAGGTGGTGTGTGGACATCCACTGAGAAATGTCAGTCAGACAGGCAGAGATTCGTGCTGCTACCTGTGTTTCCGATTGGGGAAACGAGAGGATCAGTTGGGTGTCATCAGCATAGCTATGGTAGGAAAAGCCATGTGAGCGAATGACAGAGCCAAGAGAGTTGGTGTACAGGGAGAAGAGGAGAGGACCGAGGACGGAGCCTTGAGGGACCCCAGTAGTGAGAGGACAAGGCTTTGTACTCTCTACAGTGAACCAGTACAACTGTATTCTTTTTACAAAAAAAGGGGTGGCTGTAGCTCATGGGGAGGCTGTGTTCCCTCAGAGGGGTACTGCCGGGTTCGGTTCTGGGTCCTTTGTTATTCACATTCCTGCTCGGGCCGTCAAGTTACATTATTAGTACTTTTACTGAAGTAACTGTAATAATGTTATAAAGGTACCTTAAATAACAATGTGTGTGTGTCTGTGTGTGTGTGTGTGTGTGTGTGTGTGTGTGTGTGTGTGTAGGTCCAGTGTGTGCAGGTGTGGTCGGGCTGAAGATGCCCAGGTACTGTCTTTTCGGAGACACCGTCAACACAGCGTCACGCATGGAGTCCAACGGAGAGGGTAACACACACACAAACACACACATACACACACACACACACAATATCACATAGTTGACTGTACGATATTGTTTTGCGTTTGTTGTTGTGTTTAATCTTGTTGTGATATTGTTGTTGTGTTTGGTTTGATGTTGTTGTGATATTGTTGTTGTTTGCAGCTCTGAGGATTCACGTGTCGGAAGCGACCCGGGAGGTTCTGCAGGAGTTCAACTGCTTTCAGCTGCAGTTCAGAGGAGAAATCGAGATGAAGGGAAAAGGAAGCATGAGGACTTTCTGGCTTCTGGGAGAGGAAAGAGGAGAGGATACAAACTGAAGGAGGAGAGGACACACACTGAAAGAGGAGAGGACACACACTAAAGGAGGAGAGGACACACACTGAAGGAGGAGAGGACACACACTGAAGGAGGAGAGGACACACACTGAAGGAGGAGAGGACACACACTAAAGGAGGAGAGGACACACACTGAAGGAGGAGAGGACACACACTGAAGGAGGGGAGGACACACACTAAAGGAGGAGAGGACACACACTGAAGGAGGAGAGGAAACACACTAAAGGAGGAGAGGACACACACTAAAGGAGGAGAGGACACACACTGAAGGAGGAGAGGACACACACTGAAGGAGGAGAGGACACACACTAAAGGAGGAGAGGACACACACTGAAGGAGGAGAGGACACACACTAAAGGAGGAGAGGACACACACTGAAGGAGGAGAGGACACACACTAAAGGAGGAGAGGACACACACTGAAGGAGGAGAGGACACACACTAAAGGAGGAGAGGACACACACTGAAGGAGGAGAGGACACACACTGAAGGAGGAGAGGAAACACACTAAAGGAGGAGAGGACACACACTAAAGGAGGAGAGGACACACACTAAAGGAGGAGAGGACACACACTGAAGGAGGAGAGGACACACACTAAAGGAGGAGAGGACACACACTAAAGGAGGAGAGGACACACACTAGAGGAGGAGAGGACACACACTAAAGGAGGAGAGGAAACACACTAAAGGAGGAGAGGACACACACTGAAGGAGGAGAGGAGGTGATTAGAAGAGAAGAGAGGGTTATTAAACCCTGCCCACTCTTCTCTGATTGGACGTGACCTTTGACATCATTTAAAGTGACGGTTCAGGAACAGAAACAGACACGTTTGAGAATAAAAACTAAATCATTATTGTTTAAAAACAAAAAACTATTATCATGAACTCATTATTATTGATTCATTTTAACCGTATCCTCCTTATGTTATCATATATTCGTCTGCACATGTATTTTTGATGTTTGTAAACTAGACAGCAATTTAATGTTTCTAATGTTGGTCACAGCACCCCCTGCTGTAAAATAAACCCAACTCATCTTTATACTTCCTTCTGTGTACTCGTTGTACTGATGAGTACAGGAAGTCAAACAAACGTCATGTGAAAATCTGAATCTATAAATGACTTTGAATAATTCACTCTTATTATTGTTATTGAACTATAAATAACTATAATAAATGAAGAATAGTCTCAATATAGAAATATATAATATATTATTACAATCAGTGTGTTTCTCAGAAAGCAGACGGATTATACTGAAGTACAGTATAGATGTAATTAAACTAAACAAAATATTGTACTTTTTACTGTACTACATTGGTTTAATTGTTATAAAACATGATGCTTTACTAATAAACTAAACCGTGTTTCTGTAAAGTACAATGTGCTTCACATGTATTATTACAACATTAAGCAGCAATATGAACAAATACAACGTGTTATGAATGCATCATTCATACTCTGACAGGAATGTATTAGTACCTTTGCTGAGGCATCAGAGTACTTGTAGAACGCAGTACAAAGTATTGTTGTTTATGTGTTTATGGGTCATAAACAAGTTCTAATGGCGGTCCGCGGCCTGCGGGGTCACACCGCGGCTCAGGGATTGGCTCCGGGTTTGCCTCCCTGTCATTGGTCCAGACGCACGTCACTCAGAGGGCTCGGTGAGCTGATTGGTCAAACTGCTCCAGACGGTCGGTGCGGACTTCCGGTATGTGTCTCGGTCTGACGGTGTGACGGAGCGGGACCGACTGAAGTTATACAAACACCCCGGTACGGACGGAACCGGCTCACACGGAGGCTCCGAGACCACGGGAGCAGCAGCCCCTCCGGGACACCGCTAGAAACCCGTATAACGGCCCCCCAGAACCCGGTCCTCTCGGCTCCGTGGGCCCGGAGAGCAGCGGCGGGAGCAGATGGAGCCCGCAGCGGCCAAAGCGAAGCCGCAGGGGCGGATGCTGGGGTCCACGCAGCTGGACGCCAAGGACGAGCTGGAGGAGGTAGGCTGACCCGGGCCCCGGGAGCAGGTCTGACCCGGCTAGAGCCGCTGCGTCTGCAGCTAGGGACACAAGAGGCTAGCATAGCATAGCCTAGCCTCGCGGTGTGTTCTGGGTAAACACTGGGTGGCGTGCGCGTGTTTGGTTGTTACTGCGTGTGGTTGTTACTGCGTGTGGTTGTTACTGCGTGTGGTTGTTACTGCGTGTGGTTGTTATTGTGTGTGTTTTTGTTACTGCGTGTGTGGTTGTTACTGCGTGTGTGGTTGTTACTGCGCGTGTGTGTGTGTGTGGTTGTTACTGCGTGTGTGTGTGTGGGGTTGTTACTCTGTGTGTGTGTGTGTGTGTGTGTGTGTGTGTGTGTGTGTGTGTGTGTGTGTGTGTGTGTGTGTGTGTGTGTGTGTGTGTGTGTGTGTGTGGAGCATGATGCACAAATACATGATTGTATTTATACATCGAAGTATCTAACATGAGGTAGTCCTCCAGCTTGTTGCTCTGTACTATAGTCATCCGGAAAACATTCATGAACATTCTTTGTTTACTTGTTTGTTTGTTTGTTTGTTTGTAGAGATTGGAGCGTTGTGTTGGAATCGTCCAGTCGTTGACCAATGGGCTGTCGGAGAGAGAGGCCAATGACGCGCTCACTGCCAACGTAAGAAACACCCTGTACTGCTAGTTCTACTACTATTACTACTACTACTACTACTGCTAGTTCTACTACTACTAATTATACTTCTACTACTACTAGTTATACTACTACTACTACTGCTAGTTCTACTACTTCTACTACTACTACTAATTATACTACTACTACTACTAATTCTACTACTGCTACTACTACTAATACTACTACTACTGCTACTGCTACTGCTGCTACTGCTACTGCTACTGCTACTGCTACTGCTACTAGTACTGTTACTGTTACTACTGCTAACACTGTGACTTACCTCTCTCCCTCTCTCTCTCCCTCTCCCTCCCTCTCTCTCTCTCTCCCTCCCTCTCTCTCTCCCTCACTCGCTCTCTCCCACCCTCCATCTCTCTCTCCCTCACTCTCCCTCCCCCACCCTCTCTCTCCCTCCCTCTCTCTCCCCCTCTCTCTCCCTCCCTCCCCTCTCTCTCTCCCTCTCTCTACCTCCCCCCCTCTCCCTCCCTCCCCCCCTCTCCCTCCCTCCCCCTCTCTCCCTCCCTCCCCCTCTCTCTCCGTCCCTCTCTCTCCCTCAATCTCCCCCTCTCTCCCTCCCTCAATCTCCCCCTCTCTCTCCATTTCTCCCCCTCTCTCTCCATCTCTCTCTCCCTCGCCCTCTCTCCCTCTCCCCCTCCTCCCTGCAGGTGTGTAAAGGCCAGCAGCAGCATGAGGAGGTGTGTCTGGGTCTGTTCTCCCTCGTCCTCACAGAGCCCACCCAGGCCCAGAGGGTGAGACACCACCACTGCTATTGTTGTGTGACACCACTGTGACACCACTGTGTCTGTGTGGTCAGACACCACCACTGTCGTTGTTGTGTGACATCACGGTGACATCACGGTGTTTGTGTGGTGACAGTGTTACAGAGACTTGGCGCTGCTCAACAGAGACGGGATGAATGTGGTTCTGGTGAAGATCAACCAGATCCTGATGGAGAAGTTCCTGAAGCTGCAGGATGTCCCCAGAACACAGGTAAACACATGCAGGTGTACACATGTATACAGGTACACGTTCAGGTGTGTACAGGTTTACCTTGTGACTATGTGGATGATGTAATCCTTTGCTGTCTGCAGCTGGTGTGGCTCATCAGAGAGCTGGTGAAGAGTGGAGTGATTGGAGCTGATGGCGTCGTCATGACGCTGCTGAAACAGATTGCAGGTCAGAGGTGTGTGTGTGTGTGTGTGTGTGTGTGTGTGTGTGTGTGTGTGTGTGTGAGATCTGTGAATCCACAAAGTAATGCTTTCATTGGGTTTCCTGGCCAGGTGGAGACATTTCCACGAAGAACCTGTGGTTGTCTGAGAGCGTCCTGGACATCCTGCTGGACCAAAAGTAGGTTTCACTGCCAACATCCATTCAAAGTCTGAGCCCTAAATACTGACTGCAGGAGAAGTGTTGTAGATCTCTACTGGTACCAGAGCTCTGGTGAATATTGCGAGGTGGATATTAACACCATACATTTTTTTATAAATAATCATCTGCAATGTGGAAATACTGACTAAGTGGGTCTGAACCAGCTGCAGGGTCGGTACTGTGAAGCAGCTGCAGGGTCGGTACTGTGAAGCAGCTGCAGGGTCGGTACTGTGAAGCAGCTTATGTTCCTCCCGTAGGGAATGGGTGCTGAAGAGTGGGATGCTGATAGCAATGTCCGTCTACACGTATCTTCGCCTCATCGTTGACCACGGAGCTCCGAACCTGCTGATTCTGCGTCAGAAAGAGGTCGACTACTGCATCTCCATGCTGAGGGAGAAGGTGAGTGAGGGAAGGAGGGAGGGCGGGTGGGAGGAAGGAAGGGAGGGAGGGAGGTTACCCTGACGATGCTGTGTCTCTGTAGTTCATCGAGTGTCAGGTCATCGGCAGAGATCTGGTTCGCCTGATGCAGAACGTTGCTCGGATACCAGAGATGGAGCTGGTGTGGAAGGACCTGCTGCACAACCCACAAGTCCTCAGTCCTCAGTTCACTGGTAAACCACACGACCACACATTTAGCTTCCACTGAGTAGTGTACGGTACTCACCTGTAACCTCATGTGTGTCTCAGGTGTTCTCCAGCTGCTGACCGCTCGCACCTCCAGGAAGTTTCTGGCTTGTCGTCTCACACCGGACATGGAGACGAAGCTGCTGTTCATGACCTCCAGGGTAACACACACATATATATACACACACACACACACACACACACACACACACACACACACAGACACAGTACCCACCTGGATGACTGACTGGCTACCTGTGTCCAGGTGCGTTTCGGGCAGCAGAAGCGCTATCAGGACTGGTTTCAGAGGCAGTACCTATCCACAGCAGAGAGCCAATCGCTGCGCTGTGATCTGATTCGCTACATCTGTGGGGTGGTCCACCCGTCCAATGAGGTGCTGAGCTCCGACATCCTGCCGCGATGGGCCATCATTGGCTGGCTGCTCACCACCTGCACGGTAAGGGGGGGCGGCAATTTGAAGCGCATCATCTTTGAAAATCATTAACCAACCAATCAATTGATCTATTTGTTTCCAGTCGAATGTCGCTGCCTCCAACGCCAAGCTGGCGCTCTTCTATGATTGGCTGTTCTTCAACCCCGAGAAAGACAGCATCATGAACATAGGTGACACGCACACTATGGTCTTTCTACACTTGTGAGGACCCTCTAATAAGAGAATTGGGACAAAGATTCCAGTAATGTGGAAAACATCGTGTTTAGTTCCAGTCCCAAAGCCATACAGTGAGGAGTCTTGGTCTTACTAACCTGAGACCTGTAGACCTAGAGCCCTATTATCTCGACCAAAGTTTGTCATGCTTGATAAAAAACTGTATGACACTTAATTAAAACTGGAGCGCCATAGGGAACAGTGGACTCAATAGAGGTCATTATGGAAAAGATCAAGGGCCAAGTTACAGCGATTGTTTCTGTTGAAGGCCATCCACTACACGGTGTCAGAAGGTCTTTTGTTCTACTGAACGACACAGAAGGTCTTTTGTTTCTATCTATAACCAATGGTGATTACCAATGCTAACTATGGATAGTTTCCAAAGCTAACTATGGATAGTTTCCAAAGCTAACTATGGATAGTTTCCAAAGCTAACTATGGATAGTTTCCAAAGCTAACTATGGATAGTTTCCAAAGCTAACTATGGATAGTTTCCAAAGCTAACTATGGATAGTTTCCAAAGCTAACTATGGATAGTTTCCAAAGCTAACTATGGATAGTTTCCAAAGCTAACTATGGATAGTTTCCAAAGCTAACTATGGATAGTTTCCAATGCTAACTATGGATTGTTTCCAATATAAACATTTTATAGTTACCAATACTGACTAATGATAGTTATCAATACTCACTAATAACAATGCAACTATAACCCTCTTGTCTATCAGAACCTGCCATCCTAGTGATGCATCACTCCATGAAACCTCATCCTGCCATCACCGCGACACTGCTGGACTTCATGTGCAGGGTAACACACACACACACACACACACACACACACACACACACACACACACACACACACACACACACACTAAATGGATCATCTCTCCTCAGATCATTCCTCACTTCTTCCCTCCGTTGGAGTCTCAGGTCCGTCAGGGCGTCTTCAACTCGCTCACCTTCATCATGGAGAAGAGAGTGCTGGCGTAAGAAGTGCACACACACACACACACACACAATGTCAATCCACCCTTATTGATTATTGATCAGCCTCTCTCTCTCAGTCACCTCGCTCCGCTGTTTGATAATCCAAAGCTGGACCGAGAGCTTCGATCGATGCTGAGAGAGAGATTCCCTGAGTTCTGCAGCTCGCCCTCCCCGCCAACTGAAGGTACCAGACCCACACACACACACACACACAGACACAGACACACAGACAGACACAGACACAAAGACACACACACACAGACAGACACACACAGAGACACAGACACACAGACAGACACACAGACAGACACACAGACACAAAGACAGACACACAGACAGACACACACACACACACACACACACAGACACAGACACACAGACAGACACACAGACAGACACACACACACACACACACACACACACACAGACACACACAGACAGACACACAGACACAAAGACACACACACACAGACAGACACACACAGAGACAGACTCAAAGACACAAACAGACAGACACACACAGAGACAGACTCAAAGACACAGACAGACACACACACAGTCACAAATAGACAGACACAGACAGACACACAGAGACAGACCCACACAGACACACAAACAGACAGACAAACTACAATCGGTAGACTGATTTAATGACAATATTTAAGATTCACACTGAAGTGTGTGTGTGTGTGTGTAGTCAAGATGGAAGAGGCCTCTTCTTTGGAGATGGACAATAATGTGTTGGACAAGGACGACGGTTGCTATGACACCACAGAGGCGGCCTTCAGCGATGATGAGGAGGAAGTCCACAACAAAGGTAACCAGTAGAACCACTGTAACCAATAGAACCACTGTAATTAATATAACCACTGTCACCAGTGGAACCACTGTCACCAGTAGAACCACTGTCACCAGTGGAACCACTGTCACCAGCAGAACCACTGTAATTAATATAACCACTGTCACCAGCAGAACCACTGTAATTAATATAACCACTGTCACCAGCAGAACCACTGTCACCAGCAGAACCACTGTAATTAATATAACCACTGTCACCAGCAGAACCACTGTAATTAATATAACCACTGTCACCAGTAGAACCACTGTCACCAATTTAACGACTGTCACCAGTAGAACCACTGTCACCAGTAGAACCACTGTCACCAGTAGAACCACTGTCACCAGTAGAACCACTGTCACCAGTAGAACCACTGTCACCAGTAGAACCACTGTCACCAGTTTAACCACTGTCACCAGTTTAACCACTGTCACCAGTAGAACCACTGTCACCAGTAGAATCACTGTCACCAGTAGAATCACTGTCACCAGTTTAACCACTGTCACCAGTAGAATCACTGTCACCAGTAGAATCACTGTCACCAGTAGAACCACTGTCACCAGTAGAACCACTGTCACCAGTAGAACCACTGTCACCAGTAGAACCACTGTCACCAGTTTAACCACTGTCACCAGTTTAACCACTGTCACCAGTTTAACCACTGTCACCAGTAGAACCACTGTCACCAGTTTAACCACTGTCACCAGTTTAACCACTGTCACCAGTTTAACCACTGTCACCAGTTTAACCACTGTCACCAGTTTAACCACTGTCACCAGTAGAATCACTGTCACCAGTAGAATCACTGTCACCAGTAGAATCACTGTCACCAGTAGAATCACTGTCACCAGTAGAATCACTGTCACCAGTAGAATCACTGTCACCAGTAGAATCACTGTCACCAGTAGAATCACTGTCACCAGTAGAACCACTGTCACCAGTAGAACCACTGTCACCAGTTTAACCACTGTCACCAGTTTAACCACTGTCACCAGTAGAACCACTGTCACCAGTAGAACCACTGTCACCAGTAGAACCACTGTCACCAGTAGAACCACTGTCACCAGTAGAACCACTGTCACCAGTAGAACCACTGTCACCAGTTTAACCACTGTCACCAGTTTAACCACTGTCACCAGTTTAACCACTGTCACCAGTAGAACCACTGTCACCAGTAGAACCACTGTCACCAGTAGAATCACTGTCACCAGTAGAATCACTGTCACCAGTTTAACCACTGTCACCAGTAGAATCACTGTCACCAGTTTAACCACAGTCACCAGTTTAACCACAGTCACCAGTAGAACCACAGTCACCAGTAGAACCACAGTCACCAGTGGAACCACTGTAACCAGTAAGTGTTCGCTGCCTTTCAACCAATCGCTGTGCAGGCAAGAAGAGGGAGTTCAGGTTTCATCCAATCAAAGAAGCCGTGGTGGAGGAGCCCGCTGACATCACACCTTGGCTCGACCAATTAGACGACACCATGAAGGAGAAGGTCCAGCAGCTTCAGAAGACCAGGTGAGCCCTTATTGATCATGTATCTGTGTTTATTGATCATGTATCTGTGTTTATTGATCATGTATCTGTGTTTATTGATCATGTATCTGTGTTTATTGATCATGTATCGGTGTTTATTGATCATGTATCTGTGTTTATTGGTCATTTATCAGGGTTTATTGATCATGTATCGGTGTTTCAATTCAGGTTTTTGTATAGCCCAAAATCACAAAAACAAACTCTCCTCTGAGGGCTTTACAATCTGTACACATAGACTTCCTGTCCTGGGACCTCACATCGGATCAGGAAAAAATAGTAAAAACCCTTAACAGGGAAAAAGGTAAGAAACCTTCAGGAGAGCAACAGAGGAGGATCCCTCTTGGATGGACAGAAGCAATAGATGTCATGTGACCAGAAGCAATTGATGTCATGTGACCAGAAGCAATTGATGTATATAATAATAACGTGTATTTATATAACACATATCAAAACCAGTAGTGATGTATTTCACAGGCAGGCATAAAAAGAATAAAGGATGCAGCTACACACACGTTTCTACATACATCCCCTGGAGGCGGAGCTCGGGAGGCAGGGCCTGGGATCAGTCAATACTTATGTCTGAATGTTTATTGATCATGTATCAGTCAATACTTATTGATTATGTCTCCACAGTGACACAGAGACTCAGTGTGAAGTGATGCAGGAAATCGTGGATCTGATCCTTGAGGTGAGTTTTCGGCGATCAGTCTGTGTTCTACAGTGTGTTCTGTGTTCTGATGTGTTCTACAGTGTGTTCTATGTTCTACTGTGTTCTGATGTGTTCTACAGTGTGTTCTATGTTCTACTGTGTTCTGATGTGTTCTACTGTGCGGTATTGCAGGAGGACTTTGACTCGGAGAATATGTCTGGTCTGGCTTCTTGTCTGGCTGAACTGTTTAAAGATCACTTCAGAGGAGACGTCCTGCCAGATGAGATCACTGAGGAGTAAGACTGTCCATTTGGTTTGTATAGGGCTCTAGAGACTAAAGTAACTCAGACCATCTCAAAACCAACACTCAAGAGACTCAAAGCAAACGACCACAGAGACTCAAAGCAAACGACCACAGAGACTCAAAGCAAACGACCACAGAGACTCAAAGCAAACGACCACAGAGACTCAAAGCAAACGACCACAGAGACTCAAAGCAAACGACCACAGAGACTCAAAGCAAACGACCACAGAGACTCAAAGCAAACGACCACAGAGACTCAAAGCAAACGACCACAGAGACTCAAAGCAAACGACCACAGAGACTCAAAGCAACGACCACAGAGACTCAAAGCAACAACCATAGATAAACGTGACTTGTTTGGAGGGGTGACAAATGACAGATGACAAAATCTCTAATTGCCTCTAATTACTGCCTCTCAGGTCCCTGGAGGAGTCTGTGTCCAAACCCGTCTGCCTGGTCTTCAGGAACCTGGTCACCATGCAGGAGGACAACAGTGGATTCTCTGTGCTGCTCGACATGCTGGCTGAATTCTACCAGAAACAACCCAAGATCGGGTACCACCTGCTATACTACCTCAAAGCCAGGTGAGAGCATCGGGGTGTGTCCCAATATGAAGGCGTTGTCCTGAGAAATGATATGGTGCAGAAGGGACATTGTGTGTCTGTGTGTGAGCAGCAAAGCGGCCAACGGTAAGATGATGCTGTACGAGTCCTTCGCTCAGGCGACCGCTCTCGGTGATCTGCACACCTGTCTGATGATGGACATGAAGGCCTGTCAGGAGGACGACGTCCGGCTGCTCTGCTACCTCACCCCCTCTATATACTCTGAGGTACGTACTACCATCAAGGTCTCCTGAGGACTCCCAAGGTCTCTCAAGGACTCCCAAGGTCTCTTGAGGTCTTCTGAGGTCTTGTGAACGTTTCCCTTCAGTTCCCAGATGAGACGTTGAGGAGCGGGGAGCTGCTCAACATGATCGTGGCCGTCATCGACTCCACACAGGTACGTAAGTCTCTCAGAGACCTGATCCAGACCTGTATGACCCGTCTCACCTGTTCAGTAACCAGGATGTAAACTCTGTGCAGTTGCAGGAGTTGATGTGTCACGTGATGATGGGGAACCTGGTGATGTTCAGGAAAGACTCTGTCCTCAACATCCTCAGTAAGACACACACACACACACACACACACACACACACACACACACACACACTCTTACTGCAGTAGACTTTGTCCTCCCTTGTACTCTTGTGTCCTCATGTGTCTCCTCTGTCCACAGTCCAGTCCCTGGACTGGGAGACCTTTGAGCAGTACAGCACCTGGCAGCTGTTCCTGGCCCACAGCATCCCTCTGGAGACCATCATCCCCATCCTGCAGCACCTCAAGTATAAAGGTGGGTCGAGTCCAGAGACGCCGTCTGTCCTCTGATGAGGACACTTTACTCACAGATGTCTCTTCTGTCTGCAGAACATCCAGAGGCCTTGTCCTGTCTGCTGCTGCAGCTCCGCAGAGAAAAGTATGTTAATCTGTCTGTCTGTTGACCTGTCTGTCTGTTGACCTGTCTGTCTGTTGTCCTGTCTGTCTGTTGACCTGTCTGTCTGTTGACCTGTCTGTTAGCCTGTCTATCTGTTGTCCTGTCTGTTGACCTGTCTGTCTGTTGACCTGTCTGACTGTTGACCTGTCTGTTAGCCTGTCTATCTGTTGTCCTGTCTGTCTGTTGACCTGTCTGTTAGCCTGTCTATCTGTTGTCCTGTCTGTCTGTTGACCTGTCTGTTGACCTGTCTGTTGACCTGTCTGTTGACCTGTCTGTTGACCTGTCTGTTAGCCTGTCTATCTGTTGTCCTGTCTGTCTGTTGACCTGTCTGTTAGCCTGTCTATCTGTTGTCCTGTCTGTCTGTTGACCTGTCTATTGTCCTGTATGTCTGTTGTCCTGTCTGTTGACCTGTCTGTCTGTTGACCTGTCTGTCTGTTGACCTGTCTGTCTGTTGACCTGTCTGTCTGTTGACCTGTCTGTCTGTTGACCTGTCTGTCTGTTGACCTGTCTGTCTGTTGACCTGTCTGTTAGCCTGTCTATCTGTTGTCCTGTCTGTCTGTTGACCTGTCTGTCTGTTGACCTGTCTGTCTGTTGACCTGTCTGTTAGCCTGTCTATATGTTGTCCTGTCTGTCTGTTGACCTGTCTGTCTGTTGACCTGTCTGTTAGCCTGTCTGTCTGTTGTCCTGTCTGTCTGTTGACCTGTCTGTCTGTTGACCTGTCTGTTAGCCTGTCTATCTGTTGTCCTGTCTGTCTGTTGACCTGTCTGTCTGTTGACCTGTCTATTGTCCTGTATGTCTGTTGTCCTGTCTGTCTGTTGACCTGTCTGTTGTCCTGTCTGTCTGTTGTCCTGTCTGTCTGTTGTCCTGTCTGTCTGTTGTCCTGTCTGTCTGTTGACCTGTCTGTCTGTTGACCTGTCTGTCTGTTGACCTGTCTGTTAGCCTGTCTATCTGTTGTCCTGTCTGTCTGTTGACCTGTCTGTTAGCCTGTCTATCTGTTGTCCTGTCTGTCTGTTGACCTGTCTGTCCACTTGTCTGTCCCAGGCCCAGTGAGGAGATGGTGAAGATGGTGCTGAGTCGTCCCTGCCACCACGAGGACCAGTTCACCACCAGCATCCTGAGACACTGGGCGTCCAAATACGACGACTCACTGGGAGAACACGTGAAGGCCCAGCTGATCAAGAACAACAACCAGCCCCGCAAGAGACAGAGGTGAGGTGGGGGGGCAGGCCTAAAGGGGACCCTGGAGTCTCATGCCTGTATTCTCATGTCAGTCCACATGGGGGCAGTCTCAGTCCTGCTTCAACCGGTCCGTGTCTGTCCTCAGTCTCCGTAGCTCCAGCAGTAAACTGGCTCAACTGACCCTGGAACAGATCTTGGAGCACATGGACAACCTGAGACTGAGTCTGAGCAACAGCAAGAACAACTGTGAGGACACACACACACACACACACACACACACACACACACACACACACACACACACACACACACACAGTGATTGATTGGTTATTGATAAGTGATTGTATTCTCAGTCTTCACTCAGACTCCGATCCTTCAGGCTCTGCAGCACGTTCAGGCCAGCTGTGATGAAGCACACAAGATGAGGTACACACACACACACACAGACTCACACATCACACCAGGTGCTGATGACTTCACACCAGGTGCTGATGACTTCACACCAGGTGCTGATGACTTCACACCAGGTGCTGATGACTTCACACCAGGTGCTGATGACTTCACACCAGGTGCTGATGACTTCACACCAGGTGCTGATGACTTCACACCAGGTGCTGATGACTTCACACCAGGTGCTGATGACTTCACACCAAGTGCTGATGACTTCACACCAAGTGCTGATGACTTCACACCAAGTGCTGATGACTTCACACCAAGTGCTGATGACTTCACACCAAGTGCTGATGACTTCACACCAAGTGCTGATGACTTCACACCAAGTGCTGATGACTTCACACCAAGTGCTGATGACTTCACACCAAGTGCTGATGACTTCACACCAAGTGCTGATGACTTCACACTGGGTGCTGATGACTGATGACTTCACACTGGGTGCTGATGACTGATGACTTCACACTGGGTGCTGATGACTGATGACTTCACACTGGGTGCTGATGACTGATGACTTCACACCAAGTGCTGATGACTTCACACCAAGTGCTGATGACTTCACACCAAGTGCTGATGACTTCACACCGGGTGCTGATGACTGATGACTTCACACCGGGTGCTGATGACTGATGACTTCACACCGGGTGCTGATGACTGATGACTTCACACTGGGTGCTGATGACTGATGACTTCACACCGGGTGCTGATGACTGATGACTTCACACCGGGTGCTGATGACTGATGACATCACACTGGGTGCTGATGACTGATGACTTCACACTGGGTGCTGATGACTGATGACATCACACTGGGTGCTGATGACTGATGACATCACACCGGGTGCTGATGACTAATGACATCACACCAGGTGCTGACGACATCACTTCCTGCAGGTTCAGCGACCTGTTTGCTCTGGCGGAGGAGTACGAGGACTCTCAGTCGAAGCCCCCCAAGTCTCGCCGTAAAGCTCCCGCCTCCTCACCACGCTCCCGGAAAGGAGCAGCCCCGCCCACCAACAACGAGGAGGAGAGCGCCTCCAGCAGCGCCTCGGTACGAACACCGTCCGTCCGGCAGGCGGTCCGGCCCGGTCCTGAGCCGACCCGGTCCGATGTAGTCTTGGGTTGGACCATAACGCTTTGCTCTGTTTCAGGAGGAGGAGGACTCCAAGCCCAAAGCGCCGAAGAGGAAAAGGAAAGGCTCATCGGCTGTCGGCTCGGACAGCGACTGACGGACGCTCGGACCAATCGCAAGCCAGCCGCCACCGAGACGAACCTGGGAGAGGCCCCGCCCCCTCCCGACAACATGCACTGACCGCCACGGGAGGGGTGGGGCTCGGACACGATGAGACTGATGCTGTTTCCACGGAGGATACCGGCGGGTCAAAGGTCACCGTGTGGCGGTTCTCCCATGATGCACTTGGAGGAGGCACCCAGGAACTCTGGGAACCAACAGACTGCTTTTAATACAGGGAACATGATGATGATGATGATGATGAAACACAATGAAGAAGAGCGTGGTTGTTTGTGGGTACTTCTGTCTCCCCTTTTTTGTAATTTCTCTTTTTTTGAGGGGGGGGGGCTTTGGACTATTGTGGAGGATCAGGACTTCCTGCTGTTTTGAGCGGCTCCTTACTGTCAGTCTCCTCGTCTGTTCATCACGTTTTCATTGGTTACATTTTATCAGAAGTAAAAACATAAAAACATCAAACAGCTTGTGACGATTACTTCCTGTTTACTGTCACTAGAGTGTAGTTAGACTAGTGTACTAGAGTGTGTAGTCAAACCACACACTGAAATATGAAATATAATAAATATTTCTTCTTTTCATGATCAAAGGGCTGCACCAGTTACCATAGATACCATGGTATCTATGGCAACTGGTTTGAGTCTGGACATCCCATAATGAATGAGGCTCAGGAAACAAAATAGATATTTAATGTTTTCACTGAGCATCAGGAGGCGGTCCTGGGCTGGAACCAGACTGATCACTGAGATTGGATCCACCTGCGGCTGCTGCTGAAAACCAGCAGATCTGCTTTAGACCAGACCTGCTGCAGTCCAGATCAGACCTGCTCCAGACCAAACCTGCTCCAAACCAAACCTGCTATAGACCAGATCAGCAGGCTCAGGTAAGTGGACTCCAGTGATCCAGATTAGTTTGTGATCTAAAACCAACATTTACTTCTGTTCAAACAGTCCTGTGGAGGTTTCAGGGTCCAAAGGGGGCCTGTCCTTGAGGGGCTCAGAGTCCAAAACCTGAGTGATTGACCGTGACGTATGGAACTTCAGTCAGCTGACTAGAGTCACTAGAGTCTGACTTGAGGGGTGGGGTTATGTGAACGAGGTGTAGCTGGAGGGGCGGGCTGGAGGGGCGGACTGTAGCTGGAAGCGCGTGGTTATATGGGCATGGTGTAGCTGGAGGGTTGGGCTGTAGCTGGAGGGGTGTGGTTATATGGGCATGGTGTAGCTGGAGGGTTGGGCTGTAGCTGGAGGGGTGTGGTTATATGGGCATGGTGTAGCTGGAGGGGTGTGGTTATATGGGCATGGTGTAGCTGGAGGGTTGGGCTGTAGCTGGAGGGGCGTGGTTATATGGGCATGGTGTAGCTGGAGGGGCGTGGTTATAAGGGCATGGTGTAGGTGGAGGGGCGGGCTGTAGCTGGAGGGGTGTGGTTATATGGGCATGCTGTAGCTGGAGGGGCATGGTTATATGGGCATGGTGTAGGTGGAGGGGCGGGCTGTAGCTGGAGGGGCGGGCTGTAGCTGGAGGGGTGTGGTTATATGGGCATGCTGTAGCTGGAGGGGCATGGTTATATGGGCATGGTGTAGCTGGAGGGTTGGGCTGTAGCTGGAGGGGTGTGGTTATATGGGCATGGTGTAGCTGGAGGGTTGGGCTGTAGCTGGAGGGGTGTGGTTATATGGGCATGGTGTAGCTGGAGGGGTGTGGTTATATGGGCATGGTGTAGCTGGAGGGTTGGGCTGTAGCTGGAGGGGCGTGGTTATATGGGCATGGTGTAGCTGGAGGGGTGTGGTTATAAGGGCATGGTGTAGGTGGAGGGGCGGGCTGTAGCTGGAGGGGTGTGGTTATATGGGCATGCTGTAGCTGGAGGGGCATGGTTATATGGGCATGGTGTAGGTGGAGGGGCGGGCTGTAGCTGGAGGGGTGTGGTTATATGGGCATGCTGTAGCTGGAGGGGCATGGTTATATGGGCATGGTGTAGGTGGAGGGGCGGGCTGTAGCTGGAGGGGTGTGGTTATATGGGCATGCTGTAGCTGGAGGGGCGGGCTGTAGCTAGAGGGGCGAGGTTAATGATGTTCTCGTCTCTGTAGTCCACCATGTCGGGACCTCATGAATCCGGATCGTCTCTCCGGAGTCGGGTCCTGACTCCTCAGCAGACCCCGAGCTTCATCATCCCCTCTCGCAGTCCGTTCCTCTCTCCGCGGGTCCACCGGAGCTCCCCGGACCGGGACGAGGCCTCCCAGCGGCTGCAGACCAGACCTCCTCCACCTGCGGACTCGGACCCGTCCACACGTGCGGCCATGTCGCTGCTGCACGTGGGCCGGGTGACCACGCCCTACGGCTTCTGCGGTGCGCTGGCTTCAAGCCCCTGCAGCCGCCGGAGGGAGTCCCTGTTTCACCGGAACAAACCGGATCCCGGTACCAACCCCCAGAACCAGGTGGACCCTCCTCCTGGTCCCGACAGGTACCGGGGTTGTCTGCAACCTGTTAACGCTCTTGGCCAGCAGGTAGTTTGTTATTATTAGTAATAGTAGTAATATTAGTTTTTATTGTTTGAGTATTATTAGTTATTAAATTGAAATCATCTTCGGCGCTGAGAAATATTTTTGCTGTTTTTCGTCTTAGAGGTGAGGAAGATGAAGAGCGGAAGAGGCCACGCCCCTCTGACATCACCTGTCAGCTGTTATTTTATACTTTGACTACATTTCATAAAACACTAAATTGTAGAATTAATTTCCTACAATATTGAACGTGTGATTTCTTCATGTATTTGTTTGCTGGTTTCTGCTCACTTTCTTCTTGTCTCTTTATTTATACGTTTCACACTTTTTATTGTTTCATCTAGATTTTATGAATAAATTAATGCAAACAGCTGTTCTTTTCTTATTGGTGCAGAACATTAAATGTTCCTAAGAACACATGGAGATGAGGTCTGGGGGGCCTGAGAGGGTGGGGGGGGTGGGGGGCATTCTGGTTAAGGTACAGTACTGCGTCACACTGGTCCAGAGGCTGAGCCTGGTCCAGTTCTACTGTGGAACAGGATCAAGAGAACCCGGTCTTCAGTCCATCAGGTCTCTTCGGGGAACAGAAGACAAGATGAGGCGCGACTGTAGCTCAGTGGTTAGCAGGTCTGTCTTTCAATCAGCGGGTCGGTGGTTCGATCCCAGGCTCCTCTAGTCCATGTCGTTGTGTCCTTGAGCAAGACACTTAACCCTAATTGCTCACTGTCGCTTTGGATAAAAGCCTCAGATAAATGTAATGAGACGTATGGTGATGTCATGACGCTTTTATTGGTTTATTTCTCCGTGACCACTTGTTCCGCTCAAGCCACTTTCAAACCAGGTTCTGGTCCAGTCCCAGCCTCCCCCTTCACAGATTTTGAGGCTCCCACTAACTCTTTCACATCGTCAAGTGTTTGAGTCTCTCAGCTGCAGAATATCACTTTACAGCAGTCTGATCACTTTACAGCAGTTTGGGAACTATAAATACATATAATAATGATAATGACTAATACATATGACAAATACATATAATGATAAATACATATGATAAATACTTGCCAGATTTGGAAACATTTCTCCTGAAAAAAGGAGCACAATAATTTTGCATATAATTGCAATAATTTGACTTTTAGGCGTTAAATGACACAAATGTTGATAAAGACATTTGTTGTTACAAAACATGTATTTGTTTATGAGGTGCTGTAAATGTTACAGCAATAGCGGGACAGAACCAAACCATCACGGAGAGGGAGGAGCCTCCATAGAGGGAGGAGCCTCAGAGTCTTTAAAGCGGAGGCTGGCACTGTACCTCAGAGTGATGACGCACAATTTCGTAATGACGCACAGCCGGAAAGTGGCTCGTTGTTGTGGCGGGTGAGCGTGTTTCTGCTAATCGTGACGGAACTTTACTGTTTACCGGATTACAGCGACCGGTACCGGCTCGTGGGAGCGAGCGTTGGACCGGAAGGTGAGCGCTCAGATCGGGACGCCGGCTTCTGTGGTCCTGTAACCGGCTAGTTAGATGTTAGCATGCTAGCTGAAGGAGAAACTGATCAAAACACGGTAACTACGACCTAGCACAAGCTACTAGTTAACACAAGCTACCTGTGAGGAGCTAACACAAGCTACTAGCTAACACAAGCTACCTCTGAGGAGCTAACACAAGCTACCTGTGAGGAGCTAACACAAGCTATTTGTGAGGAGCTAACACAAGCTACTAGCTAACACAAGCGACCTGTGAGGAGCTAACACAAGCTATTAGCTATAACAAGTTACCGGTGAGGAGCTAACACAAGCTATTAGCTATAACAAGCTACCTGTGAGGAGCTAACACAAGCTATTAGCTATAACAAGTTACCGGTGAGGAGCTAACACAAGCTATTAGCTATAACAAGTTACCGGTGAGGAGCTAACACAAGCTATTAGCTATAACAAGCTACCGGTGAGGAGCTAACACAAGCTATTAGCTATAACAAGCTACCGGTGAGGAGCTAACACAAGCTACCTGTGAGGAGCTAACACAAGCTACCTGTGAGGAGCTAACACAAGCTATAGCTAACACAAACTACCTGTGAGGAGCTAACACAATCTACTAGCTAACACAAGCTACCTGTGAGGAGCTAACACAAGTTACTAGCAAACAAGCTGACTCTGAGGAGCTAACATAAGCTACCTGTGAGGAGCTAACACAAGCTACTAGCTAACACAAGCTACCTGTGAGGAGCTAACACAAGTTACTAGCTAACTCAAGAGACAGCGGGACCTGGACCACGGTCCACCTAGTAGTGACCCCTCACACTCCAGAATGATCATCAGTCTCATGAGTGAGACCAGTGACCTTTGAACTCTAGTTGGTTCTGTTGATGATGATGAACAGAAGAGTCGTGTTAATGACATGATGACCTCATCTTTTCACAGGTCAGAGGTCATGTTTCTCCACAATGAGCACCGTCCGCAAACGCCTCAAACTCAGCCCGTCCAGACCCCTAACCCCAAACCCCTGTCCCGCCCGGAGCCTCAGACCGCCACGCTCCAGTCCTCAGCTCAACTCCCATGATGCTTTGCTGCCTCCTCCAGCTTCTGCAGGGGGGCGAGCTCAGGAGGAGGAGGAGTACCTGCTGGTGGAGGAAGACACGACCGACTCCAGCCTCATCATCACCATGGGTAACATACGCGCAGAGAAACACACACACACACGCACACGCACACACATATGTACAGTTAGGTCCATAGATATTTGGACATTGACACATTTTTCATTATTTTGGCTCTGTACACCACAACAATGGAGTTGTAATGAAAAAAATCAAGATGTGCTTTAAGTGCAGACTTTCAGCTTTAATTTGAGGGTATTTACATCCAAATCAGGTGAACGGTGTAGGAATTACAACAAATTCAAATGTGGCCACCCTCTTTTTAAGGGACCAAAAGTAATTGGACAATTGGCTGATCAGCTGTTTCAAGGTCAGGTGTGTGTAATTCCCTCGATATTTCATTTACAAGGAGTAGATAAAAGGGTCTTGGGTTCATTTCAGGTGTGGTATTTGTGTTTGGAATCTGTTGCGGTCAACTTTCAATATTAAGTCCAAAGAGCTGTCACTATCAGTGAAGCAAGCCATCATTAGGCTGAAAAATCAAAACAAAACCATCAGAGAGATAGCAGACACATTAGGTGTGGCCAAATCAACTGTTTGGTACATTCTTAAGAAGAAAGAACGCACTGGTGAGCTCAGCTACACCAAAAGACCTGGAAGACCACAGAAGACAACTGTGGTGGATGACAGAAGAATCATTTCCCTGGTGAAGAAAAACCCCTTCACAACAGTTGGCCAGATCAAGAACACTCTCCAGGAGGTAGGTGTATCTGTGTCAAAGTCGAACATCAAGAGAAGACTTCACCAGAGTAAATACAGAGGGTTCACCACAAGATGTAAACCATTGGTGAGCCTCAAAAACAGGAAGACCAGATTAGAGTTTGCCAAAAAACATCTAAAAGAGCCTGTACAGTTCTGGAAGAACATCCTATGGACAGATGAGACGAAGATAAACTTGTACCAGAATGATGGGAAGAGAAGAGTATGGAGAAGGAAAGGAACTGCTCATGATCCAAAGCATACCACCTCATCAGTGAAGCATGGTGGAGGTAGTGTTATGGCGTGGGCATGTATGGCTGCCAATGGAACTGGTTCCCTCGTATTTATTGATGATGTGACTGCTGACAAAAGTAGCAGGATGAATTCGGAAGTGTTTCGGGCAATATTATCTGCTCATATTCAGCCAAATGCTTCAGAACTCATTGGACGGCGCTTCACAGTGCAGATGGACAATGACCCGAAGCATACTGCGAAAGCAACCAAGGAGTTTTTTAAGGCAAAGAAGTGGAATGTTCTGCAATGGCCAAGTCAATCACCTGACCTGAATCCAATTGAGCATGCATTTCACTTGCTGAAGACAAAACTGAAGGGAAAATGCCCCAAGAACCAGCAGGAACTGAAGACGGTTGCAGTAGAGGCCTGGCAGAGCATCACCAGGGACGAAACCCAGCGTCTGGTGATGTCTATGGAATCCAGACTTCAGGCTGTCATTGACTGCAAAGGATTTTCAACAAAGTATTAAAAGTGACAATTAGATTTATGATTATATTCATTTGTCCAATTACTTTTGGTCCCTTAAAAAGAGGGTGGCCACATTTGAATTTGTTGTAATTCCTACACCGTTCACCTGATTTGGATGTAAATACCCTCAAATTAAAGCTGAAAGTCTGAGCTTAAAGCACATCTTGATTTTTTCATTTCAACTCCATTGTTGTGGTGTACAGAGCCAAAATAATGAAAAATGTGTCAATGTCCAAATATTTATGGACCTAACTGTATATACACACAGACACACCCTACAGTGTCTGTAACCTTCAGATAAAATGTTCCTGTCTGTCTCTTTGTCAGAGGACAGGCAGGTGGAGGTGAAGGCGGCGAGGAGGAGACCGGTGAGGAAGAGGAAGTCGGCAGTGGAGGAAGATGAGAGGGGTGGAGCCTCAGAGAGCGAGGAGGAGGAGGAGGAGGAGGAGGCGGGGGCAGAGGTGGAGATTGACAGGCAGCTGGACCAATCACTGGAGACAAAGTCCAAACAGCACAACCTGACCACGGTGAATGTGAGAAACATCATCCACGTGAGTTCCTCCAATCAGAACACGTTATTAAATGTTTATTATCTTCATACTATAGTGAATCTGTTCATATTAATTTATTCAAGTGTTTTTGTGATGTCAGCGGAGAAGATCTTTGTTTGAGGTGACGTGTCACTATACATGAGAAAAGAGACATTTGACCTTTGACCTACAGGAAGTGATCACCAATGAGCACGTCGTGGCCATGATGAAAGCTGCCATCAACGAGACGGAGGCCGTCCCTGCCTTTGTGAGTCCCTCCATCTGTCGTCCAATCAGATCGCACGGTTTGGCCTCATTTAAATAATTCTCCTCTATTTATGTTTCCATTTTATTCAGGAGCCCAAAATGACTCGATCCAAGTTCAAAGAGGTCGTGGAGAAAGGAGTGGTGAGACCCGTCTGCCTGTCTCTCTACCCATCTGTCTGTCTGTCTGTGTCTGCCCGCCTGGCTCTCTGCCCATATGTCTGTCTAACCGTCTCTCTGCCTGTCTATCTGCGTGTCTCTGCCTGTCTGTCTCTCAGGTGATTCCAGCCTGGAACATTTCTCCCATCAAGAAGAGTGACGTCAACAAGGTGAAGCTCGAAACTGTTTGATGGAAAGGACCAAGAACGTTTGTGTGATTTACGATTAACTGAACACTTTTAAATTAAATAATATGACTATTGTGAAGAAACACGTCATTGATGCTGTCGGTGTCATTAGCTGGCTAACGTCAGCTGCCTCAGTGTCATTAGCTGGCTAACGTCAGCTAGCTCAGTGTCATTAGCTGGCTAACGTCAGCTAGCTCAGTGTCATTAGCTGGCTAACGTCAGCTAGCTCAGTGTCATTAGCTGGCTAACGTCAGCTAGCTCAGTGTCATTAGCTGGGTCATTAGCTAACGTTAGGGGGTAATCTGATCACCCGTAATGTGTGAAATTGATCATATTCTCGACACATTGCTGTTTTTCAAGCTACTGCAGCCGTAGTCGTCCTAATGAAGTGGTTGTAAGTGACGCAGTAGGACGACGACTCACACCTGTCTCACACGGCTCTCTCCTGTCTTCAGGCTCCTCAGTTTGTGGACATCCCTCTGGCTGAGGAAGACTCCTCTGATGAGGAGTACCATCCTGATGAGGAAGACGAGGACGAGACAGCTGAGGATGTGAGGCTCTGCTCTGATTGACTGCAGTATAGGTTCACATAGGGCTGGGCGGTATGGCCAAAAATTCATATCACGGTATTTTGTAAGATTCTGGCGGTTTCACGGTATATCACGGTATTAACATTAATTTATTGACGCCGAAAAGGACCTGCGGCCACCTGAACAGCTGTTCACCGCTCGTTGTTCACCGCTCGCTGGCCAACTCGCTCGCAACTGCCCAGCAAGCTGTGAACAGCTGTTTGTGTGGCGTGACTTCCGGTCTGTCTCTTCCGGGTTTTTTTCACCTGCATTCCCCTGGGTCCTAAGTCCCTCCATGTTCAGCTTCTTTGCAATACATCGTTTTCTAAACTACGTCGGACTTTTCAAACCCTCCAGCCAGCAGACACAGCTCCTCTCTGGGCAACACGTTGTGTTGGTGCGTCTCTGCTCTCTCTTGTTCCTCCTGCATCGCTCTGTTGTTTAATGTAGCGACGGAGTTTAAACTTGTTGTGGTAGTGTGCGGGCTGTACCCAGCATGCAGTTCGGCGGAGTAAATTTAATAAATGTACAATTATTAGTGTTACAAATTGTTTGTGTCACAAACTGTTGTTTTGTGGTGTTGTGCCCTGTTAAAGAGCGTTAGTTGCGGGTTATTAATTGTTATAAAATTAAAACCATGACTCAACGCACGTAACACACGTAGCTCCGACCGCTTCGCCAGTGACTACGGCTGGGCACCGGTGTGCCGGTATGTGAAAAAGTCATACCGTACGTAAATTTGACACCGGTATACCGGTTGAAACGGTATACCGGTATATTTTCACCAGAAACTGCTCAACATCCAACCTCACTGTAACTCCACTTCACGTCTCCGACCACTTCTTTATCTCCTACTCTCTCCCACTCTTGGGAACTGACAACCCTCCCACAGCAACAGACTCTGCACCTGTCCGTCGCAACATTCGCTCCCTCTCTCCCTTCTCTCTCTCTCCTCTCTCCCTCTCTCTCTCCCTCTCTCTCTCCCTCTCTCCCTCCTCTCTGGCCTCGTCTGTTCTATCAGCCCTTCCTTCAACTGACTCTCTCATTCATGCATCCTAACTCTGCCACAGACACTCTCCTCTCTACTCTGTCCTCCTCTCTTGATTCTCTCTGTCCTCTTACAACATATAAGGTCTTCAACTCCCCTCCAGCTCCGTGGTTGTCAGACCCGGTCCGTGCCCAGAGAGCCACTTTGCGAGCATCAGAAAGGAAATGGTGAAAATCCAAACACGCAGACGACCTGCACGCCTATCACTCTCTTCTCGCCTCCTTCTCTGCCTCTATCTCTGCAGCCAAAAGCCTGTTCTACCAATCCAGAATTGAATCTTCTTTCTCTAACCCCAAAAAACTCTTCTCCATTTTTTCCAACCTCCTTGACCCCCCCTGTCCTCCTCCTCCCTCCACTATAGTAGCACTGAAATGGCTCTTACTGATAGCACTTTGTAGTTGAACTTT
Organism: Cottus gobio; assembly: GCA_023566465.1. Classification (NCBI taxonomy): domain Eukaryota; kingdom Metazoa; phylum Chordata; class Actinopteri; order Perciformes; family Cottidae; genus Cottus; species Cottus gobio. The sequence goes on from CM042231.1 coordinate 325,450, forward strand.
TGGACGAAATTGTACCTTCTTGATTCTTGTTGTTCTGATTCTTGTTTGTAACCGTAGAATGCACTTATTGTAAGTCGCTTTGGATAAAAGCGTCAGCTAAATGACATGTAATGTAATGTATACCGCCCAGCCCTAGAAAATCTCATACCGTATGTAAATTTGACACCGGTATACCGGTTGAAACGGTATACTGCCCAGCCCTAGGTTCACACAGAGGATTGATTATTGATTATGGATGTATGTGTAGACATTCGTGGAGAGCGACATGGAGAGCTCAGCTTCGTCTCCCAGAGGTAGTCGACTGAACAGAGTGGAGGAAGACAGCTGCAGCCCCTGGCAGGTAATTCTACTTCCTGTGATGTCATCCTAACACCTGTCCACGCCGACTAACATGCATCCTGGTTTGTGGCCTGGTGTAAGAACATTGGGGGCAGCTGTGGATCAGTGGTTAGCAAGTCAGTCTTTCAATCAGAGGGTCGGTGGTTCAAACCCCGGCTCAGCCAGTCCATGTTGTTGTGTCCTTGAGCAAGACACTTAACCCTCATTGCTCACCGTTGCTGTGTATATCTACTGTATATCATGTAAGTCGCTTTGGATAAAAGCCTCAGATAAATGAAATGTAATGTTCCACTTGTCCATGTTTCACCTTGCTGGGACACTCCGTAGAAGCGGTAAACCCCGCCCTCTGTCTGTCGTGGTTGGTTGGACTATTGTCATATGACAACACAACATGGATGAAACCATAACAGGTGTCCTCCGCCTCTCTTCAGACTTCCCGGAGCCGCTCCAGACATTTAAGGGCAACGTCTGCCTCAATGGGACCTCCCCCTCCTCCCAAAGCCCCGCCTCCCAAAGCGGTGCCTGACTGCACCTTCCTGGAGGAACTTCATGCTGTGGAGGAGGAGTTGGCTGTGTGTATAGAACCCTACCAGGTATTGAACTTACTGGTGAGGTCTTTAGACCAGTGGATGGAGCTTTAGACCAGTGGGTAGAGCTTTAGACCAGTGGGTGGAGCTTTAAACCAGTAGGTAGAGCTTTAGACCAGTGGGTGGAGCTTTAGACCAGTGGGTGGAGCTTTAGACCAGTGGGTAGAGCTTTAGACCAGTGGGTGGAGCTTTAGACCAGTAGGTGGAGCTTTAGACCAGTAGGTAGAGCTTTAGACCAGTGGGTGGAGCTTTAGACCAGTAGGTAGAGCTTTAGACCAGTAGGTAGAGCTTTAGACCAGTGGGTGGAGCTTTAAACCAGTAGGTAGAGCTTTAGACCAGTGGATGGAGCTTTAGACCAGTGGGTGGAGCTTTAGACTAGTGGGTGGAGCTTTAGACCAGTGGGTGGAGCTTTAGACCAGTGGGTGGAGCTTTAGACCAGTGGGTGGAGCTTTTGACCAGTGGGTGGAGCTTTTGACCAGTGGGTAGAGCTTTAGACCAGTGGGTAGAGCTTTAGACCAGTGGGTAGAGCTTTAGACCAGTGGATGGAGCTTTAGACCAGTGGGTGGAGCTTTAGACCAGTGGGTGGAGCTTTAAACCAGTAGGTAGAGCTTTAGACCAGTAGGTAGAGCTTTAGACCAGTGGATGGAGCTTTAGACCAGTGGATGGAGCTTTAGACCAGTGGATGGAGCTTTAGACCAGTGGGTGGAGCTTTAGACCAGTGGGTGGAGCTTTAGACCAGTGGGTGGAGCTTTAGACCAGTGGGTGGAGCTTTAGACCAGTGGGTGGAGCTTTAGACCAGTGGGTGGAGCTTTAAACCAGTAGGTAGAGCTTTAAACCAGTAGGTAGAGCTTTAAACCAGTAGGTAGAGCTTTAGACCAGTAGGTAGAGCTTTAGACCAGTGGATGGAGCTTTAGACCAGTGGGTGGAGCTTTAGACCAGTAGGTAGAGCTTTAGACCAGTGGATGGAGCTTTAGACCAGTGGATGGAGCTTTAGACCAGTGGGTGGAGCTTTAGACCAGTGGGTGGAGCTTTAGACCAGTGGATGGAGCTTTAGACCAGTAGGTAGAGCTTTAGACCAGTGGATGGAGCTTTAGACCAGTGGGTAGAGCTTTAGACCAGTGGGTGGAGCTTTAGACCAGTGGGTGGAGCTTTAGACCAGTGGGTGGAGCTTTAGACCAGTCCAGTATTGGGTGATAAGTGGAATATCAGACTTAAAGTCCATATAGTGTATTATCTTAAAAGAAGAACAAGTTGTTGACATTTGGAATTGATTATTGGTGATTGGTGTCCGTCAGCCTCTGCCTGAGTCGGAGGAAGCCGTGGGTCTGATGGCGTACCGGACTCGGTCCAAGCGTCCTCTACGCGACGTCCCACTGGGACGTCTGGAGGCGGAGCTCCGAGCTCCCGACATCACACCTGACATGTACAAGTTCAGCTCCGCCCACGAGGACAGGGACTGGACTGATTGGCTGAGAGGCCTGATGACCCCAGACATGGAAAACGAAGGTGTGTGTGTGTGTGTGTGTGTGTGTGTGTGTGTGTGTGTGTGTGTGTGTGTGTGTGTGTGTGTGTGTGTGTGTGTGTGTGTGTGTGTGTGTGTGTGTGTGTGTGTGTGTGTGTGTGTGTGTGTGTGACTACTCTCTCTGTGTCACTCTGCCAGAGGAGTGTGACGATGAAGACGATCCGGAGTACAACTTTCTGGCCGACACCGATGAACCCGATGTGGAGGATTACCGTGACGACAAGGCCGTCCGCATCACCAGTCAGTGTGACACACACACAGAAACAAAGCAGGTGCTTCTTCTCTAGTTATTGAGATCTTTAGTTCTTGGATTAATTTATTCTGACGTCTTTTTGTCCTGCAGAGAAAGAGGTGAACGAGCTGATGGAGGAGCTGTTTGAGACGGTGAGTCCATTGGGCAGAGCTTTAAACCAGTGGGTGGAGCTTTAAACCAGTGGGCGGAGCTTTAACCAGTGGGCAGAGCTTTAAACCCATGGGCGGTGCTTTAGACCAGTGGGGGGAGCTTTATTCAGTTCGTGCGACGATGATAACCAATCAGCAGGGAGACAGAGACCATGTGACAACAAACTAAAGTCTTCCTCCAATCACACTTGAACTCACCTTTAGCTGAAAGAAGACCTCGCGGGACAGGAAGTGGAAGATGAAGGCCACGAGGAAGAGGAGGAGCCACAGGAAGAATCTGTTCATACACACACACCTCAGGAGCAGTTCAACTTGTATGTAACACACACCAACACACACACCAACCCCCCCCGGGGCCACACACTGACCGCCCCACCCTCTGCGGCCCCACAGGGCCCCGGGCGGCGAGGGGGAGGAGCCAGCCCCGGAGCGTCCGGTCAAGCTGCGCACGGTGAAGCAGCAGATGGCGTTCCTCAGGAAGAGACGGCAGCTGCCGACACACCTGGCGTGCAGCACGCACACACACGCAGAGGACACACTGACGCTGAGCGGCCAGCAGAGGAGCCGCCTGCAGCAGCACCTCCAGCAGGTACAAGTACACAGCAGTACGTGTACTGTATACTGACACTGTGTATATACACTGCCTGGCAGTGTATATACACACACATATATATATATATATATATATATATATATCATACACATACACACACACACTAAGACTGTGGTCTCAAACTAAGACTTCTTCTGTGGTGTTTTTTTAAGTGGAGAGGTGTCTCATGATGTCAGTGAGACATGCAGTTTCACCTGTCTGTCTCTCTCCCCGTCTGTCTCTCAGCATGTCCAGCTGTTGACTCAGATCCACCTGCTGACTTCACCTGTTGTCAAACTACAGAGTGAAGCAGAGACCAGCAGACAGTTCCTGGTAACACACACACACACACACACACACTCACATCATCCGTCTCATTGATGACCTCACCGTCTCGTTGATCATCAGGTGGAGCTGCAGCTGCTGGCCCAGAGAGGAGAGCTGCTGATGTCTTCAGGTCCTGGTTTCTGCAGCATCTTCAGAGCCTCCAACCTACAGGGGGCCCTGCAGCTGCTGGAGGACCTGAGGCAGACCCCGATCCCCTACCAGCCGCAGGCCCACCCCCCAGACTCCAGAGGACACAGTGAGTCCACCTGGAGCAGCCGGTCCACATAGTCTCAGTCTACATAGAGCCAGTCTACAGTGTGTGTGTGTGTGTGTGTGTGTGTGTGTGTGTGTGTGTGTGTGTGTGTGTGTGTGTGTGTGTGTGTGTGTGTGTGTGTGTGTGTGTGTGTGTGTGTGTGTGTGTGTGTGTGTGTGTGTGTGTGTGTGTGTGTGTGTGTGTGTGTGTGTGTGTGTGTAGTGCGGTGTTTCCCCGTCCTCCCGGCTGAACTCTCCTGGCTCTTCGCCACTCGTCCGGTCTTCCTTTACCCAGAACTGCTGCCCATTGCCAGCCTGGACCCGGACCTGTACTGCCCCCGCAGGACGGCTGCCTTCACTGCAGCTGAGGACTGGTACACACACACAGACAGATACACACACACAGACACACACACACAGACAGTGAGTGACAGCTGTGTGTGTGTGTAGCCTCCTGGTTCTTGGCCTCAGGAACATGGAGGGGTCATGTGACCCGACAAAACTGGTGTCTCAGTTCCTGCTGAGGAAGACTCTGGTCCAGGTCCGCCGGAGAATCCTGCAGTGCTGCAGACCCGGTTCACCCGACAACATCGTCAAGGTAACGCTCACACACAGCTGCTGGTCTTTAGTCTCTCCTGGTCTGTGCTGGTCTCTGCTGTAGTGAAACTGATTGTGCAACACTGGGCCTTTTAAAAAAATAATATCTTTTACACTATTAGCATTGACTTCCTTTTCTAATGCTGATGTCCCGTAAGAGGACCAGCTGCCCGTTCCCCATATGTCGGTTCCCCATGTGACAGTCTGAGTCCTCTGCAGGCCTTCAGGTACCAGCGGATGTTGAGGCCGATGCTGGTGTCCTGCCGGCCGGTGGCCCCGGCGGAGCGGCGCCCCCCAGTGGAGCGAGAGGAGGCGGCCATGCCCCTATGGCTGCTGGTGCGTCACTACCTGTTGTTCTTTAACAATAAAAGCCTGGACATCAAAGCGTGTGAACCAAACAAAAACAATAAAATCGTATTCATAAATATCTCTCCCTCACAGAGGAGCCTTCCTGCCATCTACACCAGCATCAAAGACTATAACAGCGATGGCTCCGCCTCCAAGGCCCTGCCCCCCTGTCAGACTCACATGACCCTCCTCCGGGCCCCCTCAGACACCTACAGCTTCCCCCCCGGGACTAGGTACCCCCCCCGCCTCCCCAAACAGCTCGACTTCAGACGCATCGGCTTTGTGCTGCAGCAGCCCCGCCCCAGTGCTACCCCTGACTCCTCCCCTCGTGCGCACCTGAACTCCTCCACCAGTGCGCCCCCTGACCCCTCCCCCCATTCGTTCCTGAACTCCTCCCCCCGCCCCAGTACTTCCCCCCACCCCCATGCTCCCAGTGACCCCTCCCCCCTCCTTGACAGACAGTTAGGCTCCTCCCCTCCCCAAGTCCTCCTTCGCCGCCTCCTACTGAGCAGGACAGATACCCCTGCTGACATCATCCCAGCCTCAGCTGTCTCCATGACAATCAGAGAGCGAATCACACGCCATCATCGGACCCTCACCAGCCTGAGGAGGAAGTCGGAAGAAAGCAATGGGGGGAAAGCGAGGAGGAACGACGAAGAGGCTGGTCCACCTCCTGAAGGCCACGCCCATTTGCAGGGGGCGGTGCAGGAGGGCAATGATGTCATCAGGACGAATGATGAAGAGGAAGAGGAGAGCGAGGTCTTCCTGGTTCTCTCTGAATCTTCACCGAGCTCAACAGGAAGTGATGTCGGCATTAACCCTGAGGAGGTGGAGCCAGAGAGGGAACGGGAAGTGACATTGACGCCATGCACAGCAGATGATGATGATGATGGAGGGACGTCTTTAGATGAGTCCTTCCTCCAGCTGCAGGTTTAACTAAAGCAGTTTAGATTTCATATTTTAAACATTAAAGTCCATAAAACCCATTTATGTGTGTGTGTGTGTGTGTGTGTGTGTGTGTGTGTGTGTGTGTGTGTGTGTGTGTGTGTGTGTGTGTGTGTGTGTGTGTGTGTGTGTGTGTGTGTGTGTGTGTGTGTGTGTGTGTGTGTGTGTGTGTGTGTGTGTGTGTGTGTGTGTGTGTGTGTGTGTGTAGGAGGCTTCAGAGGATGAAGGAGATGAAGATGATCAGAGGCCAACTGAGGATGAGGAGGCGTTTGCTGAGGATTATCTGCTCAGAGTGAGAAATGTTTTACTGAGCTGTCAGTAACTTCCTGTGTGTGTGGTTTGACTTCCTGCTCCTGTGTGTGTGGTGGTTGACTTCCTGTTTCCTGTACAGGTGTGTGACGCGGTGCAGGTGTGTCCAGGCGTCTTGGAGCAGCTGCTGCAGGTGTTGGACCGGTCCTCGTCTTCGTCCTCGGCAGAGCGTCTGTTCGGCGGCCTGAGCCGTGTTCTGCGTCCGTGGCCTCAGCTGCTCAGAGACTTCGCCGCTTTCCTGAATCGCCAGCAGGCTCGCCGCTGTGGGCTGGTGGGTGACGTCACTGTGTCTTCACTGTGACATCACTCTGTCTTCACTGTGACATCACTCTGTCTTTACTGTGACATCACTCTGTCTTCACTGTGACATCACTCTGTCTTCACTGTGACATCACTCTGTCTTCACTGTGACATCACTCTGTCTTCACTGTGACATCACTCTGTCTTCACTTTGTCTTCACTGTGACATCACTCTGTCTTTACTGTGACATCACTCTGTCTTCACTGTGACATCACTCTGTCTTCACTGTGACATCACTCTGTCTTCACTGTGACATCACTCTGTCTTCACTGTGACATCACTCTGTCTTCACTGTGACATCACTCTGTCTTCACTGTGTCTTCACTGTGACATCACTCTGTCTTCACTGTGACATCACTCTGTCTTCACTGTGACATCACTCTGTCTTCACTGTGACATCACTCTGTCTTCACTGTGACATCACTCTGTCTTCACTGTGACATCACGGCGCTCTACAGACCAGCCCCCTCTTCTTCTGTGGTGTGTTCCTCAGCTGACGGAGCAGCGGCTGTTCGAACGCAGCCGCCGGTTTCTGCGGCGACTGGGGCGGAGCTTGGGAGAAGGCTCCTCCCCCTTCCAGCAGGTGGTGTCTGTGCTGCAGGGAAGCCCCGCCCCCCTGCCTGAGGACATGGTGAAGGTAAACGATGAAGATGATGGTGCGACCTTATCACTAAACTGAAGCACACTGAACATCAACTCTGCTCTCAGGTCTCGTCTCTCCTCAGGCGCCACTCTGACCTGCACAAAGAATTCTGGGACTTTTTCCAGCAGCTTCACGACTCAGAGACAGACTTCAAGTCCCGGAAGCGAGTCCAGCACCGGGGTCTGGAGGGGGCGGAGTCGAAGGGGGCGTTTGGCGCCAAAAACATCTCGATGACGTCGACGGGAGAGAAAGTGGTTGTGTGGACGCGGTGAGGACCAATCAATACATATTAGTTATTGTTCATAGGGATGACATCATCAGACAGACTTGTCTCCTGGTAAAACGTCTCGCTGTCTCTCGTGTGTTTGGATCAACCCTCTGACCTTTTGACCTCTTCCTACAGCGAGGCGGACCGTGCCATCTTGACGGCCTGTCAACAGAGAGGAGCCAATCGGAAAACCTTCAGGCAGGTCTCTGCCCAGTTGGAAAACAAGACCGCCCAACAGGTGAGAGTGGGCGGGACTTCAGCTTCCAGGTGTTCTTTCTCCTGTAAATGTTCACATGCTGATTAAAGCTCGATTTTTCCAGGTGAGCCTTCGTTTCTCAGACCTGATGAAGCTGTTCCACAAGTCCACTTCCTGTTCCTCAGAGTGACAGCCAATCAGCAGACGGGAAGCGGTCATGGACTGAAGGCAGGACCACAGTGGAGACATCTAGACCAGAGACCCATCCTTTATTTATTTAGCGGTGGCACTGAGGACAGAATGGAAACAAAATTCACGTTCTCTAAAGTTCTGTTTTTAAATTTCTTCCAGTTCTTTTATTTTGATTAAACACCAATTTCTTCAGAAAACAACAAAGATTAAAAAAAATATTAAAAACATTTTCTGGTTTAGTCTTCTCATGATGCACCATGGTTGACCGGCCTTAACAATCCCATGATGCACCATGGTTGAACAGCCTGATCAATCCCATGATGCACCATGGTTGAACGGCTTGAACAATCCCATGATTCCTAGCGGCCTTGAGAATACATAATGGAGGATGTGGCACCGTTTGTTCTGTGAAGGTTTTATAGATATTAATTCATATTGAATGTGAATGAATGGAGGTCTACTGCTTCAATAAAACATTGTTACATGTTTCATGTGATTTTATTTATTAATAACCAGATACATCAATGATCAAGTTTGATTTATTCAGATACAAATAAGGATTTATAGGATGTTAAATATCCATCCATTATCTGAACCGCTTATCCTCTTTAGGGTCGCGGGGCGCTGGAGCCGATCCCAGCTGTCATTGGGCGAAGGCAGGGTACACCCTGGATAAGTCGCCAGTCTATCCAGGGCTCACATATAGACAGACAACCATTCACACTCACTCACACTATGGGCAATTTAGAGTCCAATTAACCTAACATGCATGTCTTTGGACTGTGGGAGGAAGCCGGAGAACCCGGAGAGAACCCACGCCGACACGGGGAGAACATGCAAACTCCACACAGAAGGCCCGCCCAGACCGGGATTGGAACCCCGGCCCCTTTTGCTGTGAGGCGACAGTGCTAACCACTACGCCACCGTGCAGCCCATATTGAAATATATTTGGTAAAATTGTATTTAAAATGGAAACTCAAACAAAGTTGGTCCAGAAAGAATGTATTTATTAGTGTTTATAAATCAGACGATTTATTGGCCTTGAGAAGGCTCTGTGACTAACAGCTGACCGGACCAATGAGCCGGCTCCGTGACGTCCCCTCTAACTGCTGGAGACTAATCAGAGAACATCCTTCCGGTATTTTCTCTTTACGCCCCGCCTCTCATGTAACTGGGGAGGAGGTCAAATCTGAACCGGAAACTGAAATAAATACAAAGCTCTGAAAGGCCATGAGAACTGTAACTGCAAGCGTCGCCAGTAATAAATGTTTGTAATTACACAATCTTGCCTTAGTGTCCTCATTTTTATTATATTTTATGCTTTTTCTTTTTGTATTTATCTTTGTTCTCTCTGCGGCCCCCTGCCTTGTTGGATTAACTCTATTTGAATGTGTTTTGCCGTTTGCTATTGTCAATTTATGAAAATGTGCAATTATTGAATAAAAAAAAAAAAGAACAGTAATCCCGCCTTCACAGTAAAAGCACGAGGCGCTCATGGCCGTTTTAAATAACGGAGAGAACAGATATGTGACATGATGATGTGATTTTGACTTTAAGATCATCATGATTCTTGTTGTTTTGATTCTTGTTTGTATGGAAGCCCATTCCCGTCAGCAAAAAAAAAGGGAAAAAAAGCCTTTTTTTTTTAAATTAAATCTTCCGTCAGAAAAGAAAATAGAGCCAATCAACGGAGATAAGCCACGGAGATAAGCCCCGCCCCCTTTCAGGCGCGCGTAAAGCCAGTAGCGAGTAAACTCACGAAAGTACACCATTACCATGAAAACGCATCAATTGCGTGTGGTTGTCATTGTAAGACTGGCGAGTGGATGAAGGGCCCTGTGAGGAATCGTCACTGAAGCGCATGCGCACTACTGTGGAAACCCATTTCCGGCAGATTTTTTTGCTGCCGGGAATGGGCTTCCATATATTTGTACTCATGGTTGAATGCACTTTTTGTAAGTCGCTTTGGATAAAAGCGTCAGCTAAATGAAATGTAATGTAATGTAAAATATATCGATCACGTGTTCGCTGCTGAAATACTCAGACGCGTCTCTTATTGTGTAATCTGTGACCGGAAGCGCGAGTTGCGTCGCCCCGGTATGGACCGGACTCCAACGCATGACGTCACTCACCGTTTCTCTCCAACATGGCGGCCGCTGCCCGCCTCCTTCTCGCCGTCGCGCTCGCGCTGTGGTGTGGTTTTCCCGTCGCGGTGTCCTCGCGCAGAGACGTGCTCGAGCTCGGCGACGCGGACTTCGATTACCTAGCAACGGAGCACGAGACCATGCTGGTGAAGTTCTATGCGCCATGGTAACGGGCTTTAGCGGATAACCATGGTAACGGGCTATTGTCATGTGACGTGTCCTAACCTGTCTCCTTTCCTTGCTCTCTTTCCTATCCTTCCCTCCTCCATGTTCTCTTTCTGTCTGTGTTCCCCCACATCTTCCTTCCCTCCCTCCTTCCTTTCTTCTTCTTCCCTCCCTCCCTTTTTCCCTCCCCTCATTCCCTCCCTCCCTCCTACCTCTCAGGTGTGGTCATTGTAAGAAATTGGCTCCAGAGTTTGAGAAAGCAGCGAGCAGACTGAAGGGAACTGTCCAGCTCGCCAAGGTAATGCCACCATCTTCACCTTCCCCACCTGTCTCTCTCGCCTGTCACTTCCTGTCTTACCTGTCTCTCCTCCCTCTCACCTGTCTCAGGTGGACTGTACAGCTCACTCAGAGACCTGTGGACGCTTCGGGGTGTCAGGTTACCCGACACTAAAGATCTTCAGGAACGGACGAGACTCAAACCCTTACGACGGACCTCGCAGCGCAGGTAAAACCAACACAAACAAACAAACAAACAAACAAACAAACAAACAAACAGGTGTGTGTGTATCCAGATGGGATCTATCACTACATGAAGAAGCAGACCGGACCAGACTCGGTTCCCCTGCAGACCGAAGAAAACCTCCAGACCTTCATCAGCCACTACGATGCCAGTGTCGTAGGTTGGTCATACGTCACATGACGTTCCCGTCCTTAGCGTAGCTTAGCATAGCCTCCTGCTGGGTGCTGTCTCTGACCTGCTGAGGGTCTCTGGGTCTCAGGTGTGTTCTCAGGTGCAGACGGCTCTCGCCTGCCAGAGTTCCTGAGAGCTGCCGCTCTGCTGAGGGAGCAGTTCAGGTTCGCTCACACCGCAGACCTGCAGCTGGGCCACAAGTACGGAGTCACCTCAGAGTGAGTAGAACCTGTTTCTGGTCTTCTTCAGGTGGAATTATGTCTTGTTACTATGTTACTATGTTTTGTTACTATGTCTCGTTACTATGTTACTACGTCTCGTTACTACATTTGACTTCCTGTTACGTGACAGCACATTTGTTTTGCCTAATATCTTTCAGTAGTGTGTTGTTGTTCAGACCTCCCAGACTTTCCAATACGTTTGAGGAGAGCGTCGTGGTCTTTAAAGACTTTCTGACCATCGGGTCTCTGAGACGCTTTATAAGAGACAACATGTAAGACTAATTCACCTCAATATGGTTTGGTTAGTGCAGCATGGAATGGCTCTCACAGGACTACCTGTCTCTCTCTCTGCCTGTCAATCTGCAGTTTTGGTCTGTGTCCTCACATGACTGGGGAGAACAGAGATCGACTGAGAGGTCGTAACCTGCTGACTGCGTACTACGACCTGGACTACCATCGCAACGTCCGAGGGTCCAACTACTGGAGAAATAGGTACACACATGTACAGGTAACACATACAGGTAAACACATGTACAGGTACCACACACACACAGGCAACACACATATACAGGTAAACAAAACACATGTACAGATTTGTTTTTTGTAGTTGAGCCCCGCCCCCTGTGTCTTGCCAGGGTGATGAAGATGGCGTCTACATTTTCTGGACGGGGCCTGACGTTCTCTATAGCCAATAAGAAAGACTTCCTGTCTGAGCTGGAGGACGAGTTCGGCCTCGGGACCTCAGACGGGGGGGAGCTGCCCTTCGTCACGATTCGAACCCAACTGGGCCACAAGTACACCATGAGGGAGGAGTTCACGTACGTAACCAGGCTAAAATAATACACCGCAAGGGAGGAGTTCACGTACGTAACCAGGCCCAACCATGCTAAAGTAATACACCATAAGGGAGCAAATGATGGGACAGGGATCTGTGATCTTTCAGGATTCCGATGGTTGATTATTGTGTCTTGTTTCAGGCGGGATGGTCAGTCCTTGGAGAGGTTTATAGAAGATTACTTTGCAGGTCGACTCAAACGTTACATTAAGTCTGAACCTGTACCTGAGAGAAACATTGCTGCTGTCAAGGTGAGAAATCGACCTTCATCCTGATATGGTCAGCATCTTTCAGGTCTGTCAGCCAATGGGAGGAGAGAGATATTTAACTCTCTCACCACTCTGACCTTTAACTCTTGGACCCTCTGACTCTATGACCCTCTGACTTTTGATTATTTGACTCTCTGACCGCTGACTCTCTGACCGCTGACTCTTTGACCCTCTGACCTTTGACTCTTTGACCCTCTGACTCTTTGACCCTCTGACCTTTGACCTCTTTGTGGCATTGTAGGTGGTTGTGGCCGAGTCCTTTGATGACGTTGTCAATGATGGAGAGAAAGACGTCCTGATTCAGTTTTACTCTCGGTCCTGTTCACACTGCAAGAAACTGGAGCCGGTCTACAGAGAGCTGGCTGAGACGGTACGTGATATCCATCCATCCATTTCCACCGCTTATCCGGGGTCGGGTCTCGGTGGCAGCAGGTCCAGCAGGCTGACCCAGGCTTCCCTCTCACCCGCAACATTGTTCAACTCATTCTGTGGGATCCAAAGGTGTTCCCGAGCCAGCTGAGAGATATAATCCCTCCAGCGTGTCCTGATTCTTCCCCAGGGTTTCCTACCAGTTGGACGTGCCTGGAAAACCTCTAAAGGGAGGCGTCCTGGAGGCGTCCTAATTAGATGCTAAACCACCTCAGCTGACTCCTTTCAACACGAAAGAGTAGCGGCTCGACTTCAAGCTCCCTCCTGATGTCCGAGCTCCTTACCCTATCTCTAAGGCTGAGCCCTACAGAGGAAACTCATCTCCTTACCCTATCTCTAAGGCTGAGCCCGGCCACTCTACGGAGGAAACTCATTTCAGCCACTTGTATCCGCGACCTCGTTCTTTCTGTCACGACCCAGAGTTTATGCCCATAGGCCGCACCGATACGCCTGTCGATCTCCTGCTCCCTCACTTGTGAATAAGACCCCGAGATACGAACACAGCTCCTACTGCAGGCATACAGAGACCGGATGGCCCGTTACAACGGGTCCGGCACCCCATACTCCTGCAGCACCACCCACAAAACCCCCCGAGGGACAAAGCACATGTAGACTGGTTGGGCAAACTCTCAGGACCCCTCCAGTAGTCTTGCGAGGGTTAAGAGCTGGTCCACTGTTCCACGACCGGGACGCTCATCCCCCATTCAACATTTGAAGATGTTTGTCAGCCAAGACAGCCCAACAATGTCCAGCGCCGTCATCCCGCAGGTGCCTTGCCATCAAGGAGCTTTTTGACTACCTTAGTGGCCTCTGCCAGGGATATGTAGGTGCAACCACCCCCAAGTCTTCAGGTACTGCCCCCTCTTCAGGAGACATGTTGGCCGGGTTTAGGAGTTCCTCAAAGTGCTCTTTCCACCACCCGATGATATCCCCCGTCTGGGTCAGCAGCCCCCCCCCCCCCCCCCCCCCCTGCTGATAACAGCCCTGCGTTCTCTTCCTGAGTGGTTGGATGGTTTGCTAGAACCTCCTTGATGCCAACAGAAAGTCCTTCTCCATGGCCTCCCCAAACTCCTCCCATGCCCAAGTTTTAGCATCCATGACCACCGCAGCTGCAGTCCTTCTGGCCTGCCTGTACCTGTCAGCTGCTTCAGGAGACCCCTGGGCCAACCAAGCCCGAAAGGCCTCCTTCTTCAGCTTGACAGCTTCCCTCACCCCTGGTGTCCACCACCGGGTTCTCGGGTTGCCGCCACGACAGGCACCGATGACCTTCTGACCACAGCTCCTAGCGGGCGCGTCCACAATAGAGGCTTTGAACATGATCCACTCGGATTCCATGTCCCCAACCTCCCTCGGGATGTGTGAGAAGTCCTTCCGGAGGTGGGAGTTGAAGACCTCCTGGAAAGCTGTTCGGTGCATAAGCACAAACATTCAGAGCCTTACTCCCCACAACCCGTAGGCGCAAGGAGGCGACCCTCTCGTTCTTTGGGGAAAACTCCAACACATTACATTACATTACATTACATTTCACACGCCGGCGCTCAACCCGGGTCTCGAGTAGTATCCCCATTCCCGCCCTGCGCCTCTCACATATATATATATATATATATATATATATATATAAAATACAATTATGTGTTCATACTGAAGCTGAGTGTCTGCTGTCTCTTATCTCCTCCTGTCTCCTGTCTCTTGTCTCCTGCCTTCTGTCTCCTGGCTCCTTCTCCTGCCTCCACCTGCATCTTGTCTCCTGCCTCTTGTCTTCTGCATCCTGCCTCCTGTCTTCTGTCCTCAGCTGTCCTCTGACCCAAACATCGTCATCGCCAAGATGAACGCCGCCGACAACGACGTCCCGCTAGGATACGACGTCCAGGGGTGAGACCAGGTTTACAGCAGGACTCTGTGCTGACAGGGATCAGGTCTTCATTCTGGTCTCTGTCTCTCTGCAGGTATCCAACCATTTATTTTGCTCCAGTGGGGAAGAAGGACGATCCCATCAGATACGAGGTGGACACACACACACACACACACACACACACAGACTCACACACACTCACACACACTCACACACTCTCTCTCTGTGTGTTCCTGACTCTCTTGTCCTAGGGGGGGCGGGAGCTCAGAGACTTCCTGAAGTTCCTGAAGAGCGAGGCGAGCCACCGCCTGCTGATTGGCGGTTGGAAGACTGAACTTTGAGGATTCCGTCCAATCAGATTCCCCCATTACCGTGACATCGCCAGGCTGTCTGCTGAATGTTTTGTTTTATTTGGGTTTGTTTACATGTGTGAACAAGTCTTTTGGAGGATGTTGAAAGGCATTCTGGGAAACGTAGTGCAACTGATATAGCATGACTGAGTTCAACCAATTCGTCGTCATTCTTCAACCAACACATTTTAAAATCCGGTGATTTGTTTGTGTTTGTTGGGACCTTTTACAATGTAAAAATCAACTCTTGAAATCTATTTATTTAACTTCAATATTCACCTTTTTACAGTGAGTTGAAATCACGTTTTTATATGTATTGATTTCATTACGTTTGTTTACTTTATTGATTTCATCACGTTTGTTTACTTTATTGATTTCATCACGTTTGTTTACTTTATTGATTTCATGTTTGTTTTGTTTATTTATTGATTTCATCATGTTTTTATTTATATTTATTGATTTCATCATGTTTGTATTTATATTTATTGATTTCATCATGTTTGTATTTATATTTATTGATTTCATCATGGTTTTATTTGTTTTCTAAAATCTATTGAGCCTTTTTTCCTGAGGAGTATTTAATAAATCTCTAATGTCTATCAGTCTCTGTTTATTATTTCCTATCATTGAACTTTTGCTGTTCTTCAGAATGTCTCATGTGATAATGATGATGAAAAATCTATTGAGATCACAAATACAAACAATCGTATCAATAAAAAGCCTGTTAACACTGAGATACAGCAGAGTTTAATACAATTACAGTTTGATGTAAGCAATGACAAGTTGCTACGGTCCAGTCTACATCCAGGACATGGTGAAACCTTACACCCCAACTCGTGCGCTCCGCTCGGCTTCTGCCAATCGCCTTGTAGCTCCGTCACTGAGAGCTAAACACTCAACAAAGTCTCGACTGTTCTCTGTCCTGGCTCCTCGATGGTGGAATGAGCTCCCCATTGACATCAGAACAGCAGAAAGTCTCTACATCTTCCGTCGCAAACTAAAAACACATCTTTTCCGACTATACCTTGAATAAAGGATGTAGCACTATAGTAGCACTGAAATGGCTCTTACTGATAGCACTTTGTAGTTGAACTTTATTGATGAAATTGTACCTTCTTGATTCTTGTTGTTCTGATTCTTGTTTGTAACCGTAGAATGCACTTATTGTAAGTCGCTTTGAATAAAAGCGTCAGCTAAATGAAATGTAATGTAATGTAATATTCCAGATACATTGTGTAGAAATGTATATTATATATAATAGATATACTGTAATATAAAATATACTATCATAATACATACATACTATAATATATATTATATGCATATATAGATTATAATATATGTATATACTATAAAGTTAATAATAAAATATAAACAAGATCATGGAACAATGGAGTCTTATTGGTTTTCACCACAAAAGGCGGAGCTTAGATTTAACTCGTTCAGCTCATTGACTCAATTGGTAGACGCAACTGTCTGTCATCTCGATCCTCTCCGCTGATTGGTTTGGCTTGTGGTGTTCCCGCCCTTAATGTTTGAGGCGTCCCTGTTTTCTAGCCTCCAGAACCTTCCAGGCCGAAACTGTGCTGCTCGCTGTGAAGATGATGGGCCAGCAGGTTCTAGTGCTGAGTGAGTACCGATGACCTCTGTGAAACACGCGGCACCCCACCGGCACACGGTGCGCTACAGCATGCGGGCGGCGGGGAGCCGTCACGATTCGGGCTGTAGTCGGTAACCGGCAGACCGCGCGGCTGCGACACAAAGACGGGCCCGGCTAGCATCACCGGCTACACCCGGCATGAGGCTGTGCTAAGCTAACGGCTACACCCGGCGTGGGTCTGTGTTAAGCTAACGGCTACACCCGGCGTGGGTCTGTGTTAAGCTAACAGCCACACCCGGCGCGGGGCAGTGCTAAGCTAACGGCTACACCCTGCGTGGGACTGTACATTCTGCTCTATTTTTCAGATAAATATGCCTAATGACGTAACGTCTCCTTTACGGCTCTGTGCGGCCCGTAATAGAGACTTTACGGCTGACGTTTAACTGTAACGTGGTTAGTTATTAGTTGGTCGTTACCACGAGGCCGGATGCCTCCATGAGGGCACCATGATGGAGACATCGGCGTTACCCTGGAGGCTAATAACGGGCCTCGGTGTGAGCCCCTTATTACCCCCCAGGGTAACCCCGTTACCTCCATGCTGTGTAACTCTGATTCCGCTGAGACAGCCACGTGAGTTATTGAGGTGGCCACACCCTCATGGAACTGCTGCTGATGGATCGATCACATGGTCTATTGATGAGACAAAGAGCACCAGCGTCCTCAGTGATGTCATTAGCTGTGTGTGTGTGTGTGTCATGTGTGTATATAGATAGTGTGTGTTTTGAGTGGATCATCCTTACGTTCAGTAATGTTTCACGTTCTTTTTCCTCTGCAGACCAGAACATCAAGAGAGAGTCGGGACGTAAAGTCCAGGCCGGAAACATCAACGCTGCCAAGGTCAGTCCTGCTGAGGGTCGACCCTCGCAGGAGGGTCGCTTTTTACTTTGAAATTACAAAGTCAAAAATTCATTTAAAAAAACTTTCAGTTGTATACAAATGTAGAATATAAACCTGATTGTATCTACCTATTCATCCATACATCCAGCCATACCAGGCTTCATGGAAAACCTGGAAAAGTCATGGAATTATAAAATTGTGTGAGTTAGGGCTGGGCGGTATACCGTTTCAACCAGTATACCGGTGTCAAATTTACGTACGGTATGACTTTTTCACATACCGGCACACCGGTGCCCAGCCGTAGTCACTGGCGAAGCGGTCGGAGCTACGTGTGTTACGTGCGTTGAGTCATGGTTTTAATTTTTATAACAACAATTAATTAATAACCCGCAATTAACGCTCTTTAACAGGGCACAACACCACAAAACAACAGTTTGTGACACATAAACAATTTGTAACACTAATAATTGTACATTTATTAAATTTACTCCGCCGAACTGCATGCTGGGTACAGCCCGCCCACTACCACAACAAGTTTAAACTCCGTCGCTACATTAAACAACAGAGCGATGCAGGAGGAACAAGAGAGAGCAGAGATGCACCAACACAACGTGTTGCCCAGAGAGGAGCTGTGTCTGCTGGCTGGAGGGTTTGAAAAGTCCGTAGTTTAGAAAACGATGTATTGCAAAGAAGCTGAACCTGGAGGGACTTAGGACCCAGGGGAATGCAGGTGAAAAAAACCCGGAAGAGACAGACCGGAAGTCACGCCACACAAACAGCTGTTCACAGCTTGCTGGGCAGTTGCGAGCGAGTTGGCCAGCGAGCGGTGAACAACGAGCGGTGAACAGCTGTTCAGGTGGCCGCAGGTCCTTTTCGGCGTCAATAAATTAATGTTAATACTGTGATATACCGTGAAACCGCCAGAATCGTACAAAATACCGTGATATGAATTTTTGGCCATACCGCCCAGCCCTAGTGTGAGTGAGATAATCTAGAACTATGATCTCATTTAGTATTTTGGGGATCATTTGACCTCAAAGTTATTAAAGCGTGAAGTTTGAACTGGTGAAGGAACCAGTGAGGCTGATGGTGCATGTTTGTGGGGTGACTGTGGCTCAGTGGTTAGCAAGTCTGTCTTTCGATCAGCCGGTCGGTGGTTCAAACCCCGGCTCAGCCAGTCCATGTTGTTGTGTCCTTGAGCAAGACACTTAACCCTAATTGCTCATCGTTGCTGTGTCTACGGTCTACTGTATATACAAAGTTACATTTCATTTAGCTGACGCTTTTATCCAAAGCGACTTACATGATATACAGTAGACCGTAGACACAGCAACGGTGAGCAATGAGGGTTCAGTGTCTTGCTCAAGGACACAACAACATGGACTGGCTGAGCCGGGGTTTGAACCACCAACCCTCTGATTGAAAGACTGACTTGCTAACCACTGAGCCACAGTCGCCCTATATCATTTAAGTCTGATAAAAGCCTCAGATAAATGAACTGTCATGTACAGTTAGGTCCATAAATATTTGGACATTGACACTTTTTTCATTATTTTGGCTCTGTACACCACAACAATGGAGTTGTAATGAAAAAATCAAGATGTGCTTTAAGTGCAGACTTTCAGCTTTAATTTGAGGGTATTTACATCCAAATCAGGTGAACGGTGTAGGAATTACAACACATTAAAATGTGGCCACCCTCTTTTTAAGGGACCAAAAGTAATTGGACATTTGGCTGATCAGCTGTTTCAAGGTCAGGTGTGTGTAATTCCCTCGATATTTCATTTACAAGGAGTAGATAAAAGGGTCTTGGGTTCATTTCAGGTGTGGTATTTGTGTTTGGAATCTGTTGCGGTCAACTTTCAATATTAAGTCCAAAGAGCTGTCACTATCAGTGAAGCAAGCCATCATTAGGCTGAAAAATCAAAACAAAATAATCAGAGAGATAGCAGACACATTAGGTGTGGCCAAATCAACTGTTTGGTACATTCTTAAGAAGAAAGAACGCACTGGTGAGCTCAGCAGCACCAAAAGACCTGGAAGACCACAGAAGACAACTGTGGTGGATGACAGAAGAATCATTTCCCTGGTGAAGAAAAACCCCTTCACAACAGTTGGCCAGATCAAGAACACTCTCCAGGAGGTAGGTGTATCTGTGTCAAAGTCGACAATCAAGAGAAGACTTCACCAGAGTAAATACAGAGGGTTCACCACAAGATGTAAACCATTGGTGAGCCTCAAAAACAGGAAGACCAGATTAGAGTTTGCCAAAAAACATCTAAAAGAGCCTGTACAGTTCTGGAAGAACATCCTATGGACAGATGAGACGAAGATAAACTTGTACCAGAATGATGGGAAGAGAAGAGTATGGAGAAGGAAAGGAACTGCTCATGATCCAAAGCATACCACCTCATCAGTGAAGCATGGTGGAGGTAGTGTTATGGCGTGGGCATGTATGGCTGCCAATGGAACTGGTTCCCTCGTATTTATTGATGATGTGACTGCTGACAAAAGTAGCAGGATGAATTCGGAAGTGTTTCGAGCAATATTTTCTGCTCGTATTCAGCCAAATGCTTCAGAACTCATTGGACGGCGCTTCACAGTGCAGATGGACAATGACCCGAAGCATACTGCGAAAGCAACCAAGGAGTTTTTTAAGGCAAAGAAGTGGAATGTTCTGCAATGGCCAAGTCAATCACCTGACCTGAATCCAATTGAGCATGCATTTCACTTGCTGAAGACAAAACTGAAGGGAAAATGCCCCAAGAACCAGCAGGAACTGAAGACGGTTGCAGTAGAGGCCTGGCAGAGCATCACCAGGGACGAAACCCAGCGTCTGGTGATGTCTATGGAATCCAGACTTCAGGCTGTCATTGACTGCAAAGGATTTTCAACAAAGTATTAAAAGTGACAATTAGATTTATGATTATATTAATTTGTCCAATTACTTTTGGTCCCTTAAAAAGAGGGTGGCCACATTTGAATTTGTTGTAATTCCTACACCGTTCACCTGATTTGGATGTAAATACCCTCAAATTAAAGCTGAAAGTCTGAGCTTAAAGCACATCTTGATTTTTTCATTTCAACTCCATTGTTGTGGTGTACAGAGCCAAAATAATGAAAAATGTGTCAATGTCCAAATATTTATGGACCTAACTGTAAATGTTTGTGTTTCAGACCATTGCTGATGTGATCAGGACCTGCCTCGGCCCTCGGGCCATGATGAAGGTCAGACCTCACATGAACACTCTCACTGATACCCCCCTTGTTTAGCCCCTCCCCCTACCTAGTCAACAATATCGCACTATCTTCCTGCCCCTCTCACAATCTTGCCACGTGAAGTGCCTTTGAGATCCTTTTTTTAAAAGTGCTTTACAACAATCATGTGTTATCACTAACTGATGTTCCAGTCTGTAATAAGATGAATCTACTTGTGTTTGTAGATGTTGCTCGACCCCATGGGGGGAATCGTGATGACCAACGATGGAAACGCCATCCTCAGAGAGGTGAGTTGTTGTTGTGTTATTACCAGTGAGATAAACGTGGTATTATTGTGACATACATTTTATTGTGTTATTACAGTGTGATACAAAAGTTATTGTGTTATTACCTGTGCGATGCACATGTTATGTCGTTACCAGTGAGATGCACATGTCTCTATGTCAACAGATCCAGGTTCAGCATCCTGCAGCCAAATCGATGATCGAGATCAGCCGCACCCAAGATGAAGAGGTGGGAGACGGGACCACGTCTGTCATCATCCTTGGTGGGTTAGTAGTAGTAGTAGTACTGGTGGTGGTGGTGGTGGTGGTAGGGGTAGTAGTACATGAATCTGACTGTGTGTGTGTGTGTAGCTGGGGAGATGCTGTCTGTAGCCGAGCAGTTCCTGGAGCAGCAGATGCACCCCACAGTGGTGATCAGCGCCTACAGACAGGCTCTGGAGGACATGCTGGAGACGCTGAAGGACCTCAGGTACGTCTCAAGGAACAAGTTCTTCACAGAATTGGTTCCTCAGCTGCTGACTGAC
Organism: Cottus gobio; assembly: GCA_023566465.1. Classification (NCBI taxonomy): domain Eukaryota; kingdom Metazoa; phylum Chordata; class Actinopteri; order Perciformes; family Cottidae; genus Cottus; species Cottus gobio. The sequence continues at coordinate 346,750 of CM042231.1, forward strand.
CTTTGCCCCCTCCCGTGTCAGCACCCCGGTGGACACGTCGGACCGCTCCATGATGCTGAAGATCGTCCACTCCGCCATCAACACCAAGGCCCTGAGCCGCTGGTCTGAACTAGCCTGCGGCATCGCGCTGGACGCCGTCCGCACGGTGGAGCTGGAGGACAACGGGCGCAAAGAGATCGACATCAAGAAGTACGCCAAAGTGGAGAAGGTAGGACTTCCTGTCCGGCACGCCTGTGGCCCCCCTGACACTTCCTGTTCTAACCGCCGTGTTGTGGTCAGGTGCCGGGCGGCATCATCGAGGACTCGTGTGTGCTGAAAGGCGTCATGGTGAACAAAGACGTGACTCATCCCAGAATGAGACGCTCCATCAAAGAGCCCCGGATCATCCTGCTGGACTGCTCCCTGGAGTACAAGAAGGGCGAGAGCCAGGTAGCGTGTACAAATAGACATTACATTATTACATTACATTTAGCTGACGCTTTTATCCAAAGCGACTTACAATAAGTGCATTCTACGGTTACAAACAAGAATCAGAACAACAAGAATCAAGAAGGTACAATTTCGTTCAACTACAAAGTGCTATCAGTAAGAGCCATTTCAGTGCTACTATAGTGCTACTTCCTTTATTCAAGGTATAGTCGGAAAAGATGTGTTTTTAGTTTGCGACGGAAGATGTAGAGACTTTCTGATGTCCTGATGTCAATGGGGAGCTCATTCCACCATCGAGGAGCCAGGACAGAGAACAGTCGAGACTTTGTTGAGTGTTTAGCTCTCAGTGACGGAGCTACAAGCCGATTGGCAGAAGCCGAGCGGAGCGCACGAGTTGGGGTGTAAGGTTTTACCATGTCCTGGATGTAGACTGGACCAGATCTGTTCGTAGCACGGTACGCCAGTACCAATGTTTTGAAGCGGATGCGGGCGGCCACCGGTAACCAGTGAAGGTCGCGGAGGAGCGGAGTGGTGTGTGAGAATTTCGGGAGGTTGAAGACCAGTCGAGCTGCTGCATTCTGGATGAGCTGCAAAGGTCGGATGGCACCAGCAGGTAGACCCGCCAGGAGGGAGTTACAGTAGTCTAGACGCGAGATGACCAGAGCCTGGACCAGAACCTGTGCTGCCTTCTGGGTGAGAAGTGGACGTATTCTCCTGATGTTGTGCAGCATGAATCTACAGGAACGAGTTGTTGTGGTAATGTTGGCAGTCAGGGAGAGTTGACTGTCCAGGGTCACACCGAGGTTCCTGGCAGTCGGGGTCGGGGCCAAGACTGAGTTGTTGAAAGTAATCGTCAGGTCGTGAGTGGGGGAGACTTTTCCTGGAAGGAAAAGTAATTCCGTCTTGTCAGGGTTAATTTTCAGGTGGTGTGTGGACATCCATTGTGAAATGTCAGTCAGACAGGCAGAGATTCGTGCTGCTACCTGTGTTTCCGATTTGGGAAACGAGAGGATCAGTTGGGTGTCGTCAGCATAGCTATGATAGGAAAAACCATGTGAGCGAATGACGGAGCCAAGAGAGTTGGTGTACAGAGAGAAGAGGAGAGGACCGAGGACGGAGCCTTGAGGGACCCCAGTAGTGAGAGGACAAGGCTCAGACACAGATCCTCTCCAGGTTACCCGGTAGGTGCGATCACTGAGGTAGGATGAGAGGAGGGAGAGCGCAGTGCCTGAGATACCCAGGTCCTGGAGGGAGGAGATGAGGATCTGGTGGTTCACTGTGTCAAAGGCAGCAGAAAGGTCCAGAAGGATAAGGACAGAGGAGAGAGAGGCTTCTCTCGCAGTGTGAAGCTGCTCTGAGACAGCAAGGAGGGCAGTCTCTGTTGAGTGGCCTGCCTTGAATCCAGACTGGTGAGGGTCCAGAAGGTTGTTCTGGTGGAGGAAGGAGGAGACTTGATTGAAGATAGCTCGCTCCAGGGTTTTGGAAAGAAAGGGAAGGAGAGAGACAGGTCTGTAGTTGTTGACTTCTGACGGGTTGAGAGTGGGTTTCTTCAGGAGAGGGTTAACTCTTGCCTCCTTCAGAGAGATAGGGAAACAACCAGTTGAGAGGGAGGTGTTAATTAGATGGGTGAGAAAGGGAAGAAGGTCAGGAGCAATAGACTGGAGGATGTGAGATGGGATGGGGTCAAGGGGGCAGGTGGTTGGGCGGGCAGAGGTTACCAAGGTAAGAACTTGGTTGGGGGACAGAGGGGTGAAAGAGGAAAGTGAAGGGGAGGAGGATAATGTTAAAGGAGATGTAATTATGGGAGGGGGATCAGTGAATGAGGAGCGTATGTCATCTATCTTTTTTGTAAAGTAGTCGACAAAGTGGTTTGGTAGAAGGGTGGAGAGAGGAGGAGGACAGGGGGGGTCAAGGAGGTTGGAAAAAATGGAGAAGAGTTTTTTGGGGTTAGAGAAAGAAGATTCAATTCTGGATTGGTAGAACAGGCTTTTGGCTGCAGAGATAGAGGCAGAGAAGGAGGCGAGAAGAGAGTGATAGGCGTGCAGGTCGTCTGCGTGTTTGGATTTTCACCATTTCCTTTCTGATGCTCGCAAAGTGGCTCTCTGGGCACGGACCGGGTCTGACAACCACGGAGCTGGAGGGGAGTTGAAGACCTTATATGTTGTAAGAGGACAGAGAGAATCAAGAGAGGAGGACAGAGTAGAGAGGAGAGTGCCTGTGGCAGAGTTAGGATGCATGAATGAGAGAGTCAGTTGAAGGAAGGGCTGATAGAACAGACGAGGCCAGAGAGGAGGGAGAGAGGGAGAGAGAGAGGGAGAGAGAGAGGGAGAGAGGAGAGAGAGAGAAGGGAGAGAGGGAGCGAATGTTGCGACGGACAGGTGCAGAGTCTGTTGCTGTGGGAGGGTTGTCAGTTCCCAAGAGTGGGAGAGAGTAGGAGATGAAGAAGTGGTCGGAGACGTGAAGTGGAGTTACAGTGAGGTTGGATGTTGAGCAGTTTCTGGTGAAAATATAGTCAAGATGATTTCCAGCCTTGTGAGTCGGAGGTGAAGGACTGAGTGAGAGAGCAAAGGAAGATAGTAAGAGCACCAGGTCACATGACTTCTCGGTCTGGATGTTGAAGTCACCTAGAAGAATGAGAGGAGGGCCGTTTTCTGATAAGTTTGATAGGAGGACGTCTAATTCTTCCAAGAAGTCTCCCAAGGAACCAGGTGGACGGTAGAGAACAACAATGTTCAGTTGAACCGGATGGGTAACCGTCACAGCATGAAGCTCAAAAGACAGTGGTGTAGGCAATGGAAGCGGGTAGAGAGAAAAACTCCATTTGGGGGAGATGAGTAGACCTGTACCACCACCCCGGCCAGTGGGCCTAGATGTGTGGCTGAAGGAGAAGGCAGAGGAGAGAGCGGCAGGGGTAGATGTGTTGTCTGGTGTGATCCAGGTCTCAGTAAGAGCCAGGAAGTCCAGAGATTGCTTAATAGCAAAGCCAGAGATGAAGTCTGCCTTGCGGTTAGCTGACTGGCAGTTCCAGAGGCCTCCTGTGACGAGGTGTTGGGTTTGTGTGGAGCGGGTGGGATAAGTAAGCGCGGAAGGATTTTGATATACATGTACGCACAGTTGTTGACACGTTGTGGTCTCTGCAGACGGACATTGAGATCAGTAAGGAGGAGGACTTTGCCAGAATCCTGCAGATGGAAGAAGAATACATCCAGCACATCTGTGAGGACGTCATCCGCCTCAAACCAGACCTGGTCTTCACTGAGAAGGGCATCTCAGGTACACACCTCACTCACTCACTCACTCACACACACTCACACAAAACCCTCTAGTCGTCAGAAGACTGTTCAGGTTCTTGAGGTCCTCTGCTCTGTTCTCAGATCTGGCTCAGCATTACCTGATGAAGGCCAACATCACCGCCATCCGCCGAGTGAGGAAGACCGACAACAACCGCATCGCCAGGTAACGTTCACCTGCAGCCAATCGGCTCTCAGCAGACGCGTGAAGCAGCTCTCTCATTCTCTCTCTCTCATTCTCTCTCTCTCATTCTCTCTCTCTCATTCTCTCTCTCATTCTCTCTCTCATTCTCTCTCTCATTCTCTCATTCTCTCTCTCATTCTCTCTCTCATTCTCTCTCTCATTCTCTCTCTCTCTCTCTTTTATATATATATATATTCTCTCTCTCTCTCTCTTTTATTTATATATATATATTCTCTCTCTCTCTCTCTCTTTTATATATATATATATTCTCTCTCTCTCTTTTATATATATATATATATATATTCTCTCTCTCTCTCTCTCTCTCTTTTATATATATATATATATATATATATATTCTCTCTCCCTCCCTCAGGGCGTGCGGGGCTCGTATCGCCAGCCGGACCGACGAGCTGCGTGAGGAAGACGTCGGTACGGGGGCGGGTCTGTTTGAAGTGAAGAAGATCGGCGATGAGTATTTCACCTTCGTCACAGAGTGCAAAGACCCCAAAGCCTGCACCATCCTGCTGAGAGGAGCCAGCAAGGAGATCCTGGCCGTGAGTCTTAATTCACCGGTTACACCGTCACCTCCGCTGCTCTCACGCTACACCGTCACCTCCGCTGCTCTCACGCTACACCGTCACCTCCGCTGCTCTCACGCTACACCGTCACCTCCGCTGCTCTCACGCTACACCGTCACCTCCGCTGCTCTCACGCTACACCGTCACCTCCGCTGCTCTCACGCTACACAGTCACCTCCGCTGCTCTCACGCTACACCGTCACCTCCGCTGCTCTCACGCTACACCGTCACCTCCGCTGCTCTCACGCTACACCGTCACCTCCGCTGCTCTCACGCTACACCGTCACCTCCGCTGCTCTCACGCTACACCGTCACCTCCGCTGCTCTCACGCTACACCGTCACCTCCGCTGCTCTCACGCTACACCGTCACCTCCGCTGCTCTCACGCTACACCGTCACCTCCGCTGCTCTCACGCTACACCGTCACCTCCGCTGCTCTCACGCTACACCGTCACCTCCGCTGCTCTCACGCTACACAGTCACCTCCGCTGCTCTCACGCTACACCGTCACCTCCGCTGCTCTCACGCTACACCGTCACCTCCGCTGCTCTCACGCTACACCGTCACCTCCGCTGCTCTCAGGCTACACCGTCACCTCCGCTGCTCTCAGGCTACACCGTCACCTCCGCTGCTCTCAGGCTACACCGTCACCTCCGCTGCTCTCAGGCTACACCGTCACCTCCGCTGCTCTCAGGCTACACCGTCACCTCCGCTGCTCTCAGGCTACACCGTCACCTCCGCTGCTCTCAGGCTACACCGTCACCTCCGCTGCTCTCACGCTACACGGTCACCTCCGCTGCGCTCATGGTACATGTGGCGCTTGCCTTCAGCTGGGTTTGTGCCGGCAGGAAGTGGAGAGGAACCTGCAGGACGCCATGCAGGTGTGCCGTAATGTGCTGCTGGACCCCAGCCTGCTGCCGGGGGGCGGGGCCATTGAGATGGCGGTGTCTAAGCGCCTGATGGAGCGTTCTCGCGCTCTGACCGGCATCGAGCAGTGGCCGTACCGCGCCGTGGCCCAGGCCCTGGAGGTGGTGCCCCGCACCCTGATCCAAAACTGTGGGGCCTCCACCATCCGGGTGCTGACGTCACTGAGGGTACGTTGTTCATGACAATAACGTAGTGTATAATGTCAATGTTGGTTATTATTGAGTATGTGTGGTCACTGTATTGATTACGTATCGGTCTGTTTTCCAGGCCAAACACACTCAGGAGAACAGTGTGAATTGGGGCGTGGATGGTGAGACAGGCTGTCTGTCTGACATGATGGCTCTGGGCATCTGGGAGCCGCTGGCTGTTAAAGCTCAGACCTACAAGACGGCCGTGGAGGTCAGAAAACTCACTGGTACTGATATTGATCCTTCATGATTGATACAGGTACTGACAACCCGTGTGTCTTTCTGCTTATCTTTTGTACAGACGGCCATCTTGTTGCTGCGCATCGATGACATCGTCTCTGGTCACAAGAAGAAAGACAAAGATAGTCAGACAGGACAGGGAGCCGAGTAGATCCACATCGATCCAGATCCACATCAGAGCCACTCCAACTGTCTGTGTGTCTCTCTGCGTGGACCAGATGACTCAATGAAACTCAATAAACCGTCAAACAGTCAATAAAGTTAGAAACTTGTTTCTGGTGTTTTTATTACTTTACGTTAAAGTCTGTGAACGTCAGATGATTAAACCTGATGGGACCTGTTACAGAACTACTAACGACGTGAGTCGTGACCTGAGGAACAATAATCAATAATTAACATCTAGTACGACTGTTTAATTAAACTTCATCAATGTGTCATCTCATTTCAATGTCTCAACAGCTGAGGGATAAAAGTACTATGGGGCATGTGGAACCAGTAACTAGGACTGAACTGGACATAACTTGTAGAAAGCCATTCAATGTCTTTATAACATTGTTATAAAGCTTTTATATCAACATGTATTCATATAGCAAGACTTCCTGTCCGGTGTCCAGGTGCAACACGAGGACAAACGAGTAAACAAGCTCCATGAAATCAATAATACATACTGTGATGGTTTAATCTCCTCTCAGCTCTGATTGGTTTATTTAGCGTTCTTTTGAATTTCATTGATTTAATTCTGTTTCATTGTTTTGTCTTCAGCGCTTTCATGTCGTCACACTGATTGTAAACGAATCATTGTGCTAATAAAGTTCTTTAAGGGTCAGCTGACCTCTCGGGGGGACCCGCCCTTCCCTGCCTCTGATTGGCTCGTACCCGTTTCCTCCGTTGGTATTGGTTAGAGTGGGAGTACGGTAAGCCAATTAGAGGCTGAGTGGGCGGGTCATACAGGACTTGGTCATGTGACTGGCCTCCGCTCGGCCACAACAAACATGGCGGCAGCAAAGAAACGGAGCTGCGGACTTTCTTCTTCTCTCGTCTTTCTGTTCTCTGTTTTCAGTTTGTGTCAAAGTTCGTTCAGCGGAGAAACTTCTCGAAGAAACGTGAGTACATATAACTGTTTATATATACTGTTTGTATACATATAACTATAACATACACATAAATGTTTGTAAATTCGTTAAAGAAACCGGAAGTGAAACTGTAGTTTCTTCTGTTTTGAACATTTATTTAGTTTTGATATTAAATTAAATTAACTAATCGGAATTTGTGTCGATCATTGTTTCTTAAATTCTATGTAAATTAAGTACTTTTATTAAATCAAGTTTAAATCAGAGGTGCAACAAATCAAAGTGCATTTACCCCAGTTCTTTACTTTGAGGTACTCGTACTTTACCTACTCAAAGTACTCTATAAAAGTACATATACTGCATTTACAATGTAGTACAAAGTACAGGATTATTACCAACATTATGTAAGTATCTAAAGTAAAAATACTCTTAATGTATAATCATACATACACAGTTAACTGTCAAGAGGACACAATCACAGAAAAGAACGCATATTGAGAAACAGCCAATGAGTCGGCCTTTGATCGTCTTCTCTTCTCCAGTTGACGGTAGTGCTGAACCCCGGCTCGCCGTCGCCGCCTCCGGGTGGCGACCTGCTGCATGTGAGAGCCGTCGGAGACACCGACACGCTGCACTTCCTGTTCTGCAGCCTGGGGGCGCCGACGCTGCTGCTGGTCCACACCAACTCTTCTTCTTCTGCTGTCACGGTCTGTGCCCCTCTTCCTCACACCAATTCTTCTTCTTCTGCAGCCACAGATGTTCTGATGTTTTGGGTTTTTTATCTCTCAGGTGAACTGGACTCAGTTTGAGGCTCGTAACATCAGCGGCAGCCTGAAGGTGGAGCCAGAGAGCAGCATCCTGTACAGCTCCGCCATCGTCTTCAGCAGGGTCAGAAACGTCCACCTTAAATCTATCAACATCAGCCCGTCCACCTTAAACCTGCTAACACCAGTCTGTCCACCTTAAACCTGCTAACACCAGTCTGTCCACCTTAAATCTATCAACATCAGCCCGTCCACCTTAAACCTGCTAACACCAGTCTGTCCACCTTAAATCTATCAACATCAGCCCGTCCACCTTAAACCTGCTAACACCAGTCTGTCCACCTTAAATCTATCAACATCAGCCCGTCCACCTTAAACCTGCTAACCCCTGCTGCTCTCTCCTCTGCCTTCTCCTTCAGCCACACACCTCGGCCCACTGGTCGGGGTGGTGGTACAGGTCTACTCATCTCCCCCAAATGGAGTTTTTCTCTCTACCCGCTTCCATTGCCTACACCACTGACTTTTGAGCTTCATGCTGTGACGTTACCCATCCGGTTCAACTGAACATTGTTGTTCTCTACCGTCCACCTGGTTCCCTGGGAGACTTCTTGGAAGAATTAGACGTCCTCCTATCAAGTTTCCCAGAAAACGGCCCCCCTCTCATTCTTCTAGGTGACTTCAACATCCAGACCGAGAAGTCATGTGACCTGGTGCTCTTACTATCTTCCTTTGCTCTCTCACTCAGTCCTTCACCTCCGACTCACAAGGCTGGAAATCATCTTGACTATATTTTCACCAGAAACTGCTCAACATCTAACCTCACTGTAACTCCACTTCACGTCTCCGACCACTTCTTTATCTCCTACTCTCTCCCACTCTTGGGAACTGACAACCCTCCCACAGCAACAGACTCTGCACCTGTCCGTCGCAACATTCGCTCCCTCTCTCCCTTCTCTCTCTCTCCTCTCTCCCTCTCTTCCTCCCTCTCTCTCTCCCTCCTCTCTGGCCTCGTCTGTTCTATCAGCCCTTCCTTCAACTGACTCTCTCATTCATGCATCCTAACTCTGCCACAGACACTCTCCTCTCTACTCTGTCCTCCTCTCTTGATTCTCTCTGTCCTCTTACAACATATAAGGTCTTCAACTCCCCTCCAGCTCCGTGGTTGTCAGACCCGGTCCGTGCCCAGAGAGCCACTTTGCGAGCATCAGAAAGGAAATGGTGAAAATCCAAACACGCAGACGACCTGCACGCCTATCACTCTCTTCTCGCCTCCTTCTCTGCCTCTATCTCTGCAGCCAAAAGCCTGTTCTACCAATCCAGAATTGAATCTTCTTTCTCTAACCCCAAAAAACTCTTCTCCATTTTTTCTCCAACCTCCTTGACCCCCCCTGTCCTCCTCCACCTCCACCCTTCTACCGAACCACTTTGTCGACTACTTTACTAAAAAGATAGATGACATACGCTCCTCATTCACTGATCCCCCGCCCATAACTACATCTCCTTTAACATTATCCTCCTCCCCTTCTCTTTCCTCTTTCACCCCTCTGTCCCCCAATCAAGTTCTTACCTTGGTAACCTCTGCCCGCCCAACCACCTGCCCCCTTGACCCCATCCCATCTCACATCCTCCAGTCTATTGCTCCTGACCTTCTTCCCTTTCTCACCCATCTAATTAACACCTCCCTCTCAACTGGTTGTTTCCCTAACTCTCTGAAGGAGGCAAGAGTTAACCCTCTCCTGAAGAAACCCACTCTCAACCCGTCAGAAGTCAACAACTACAGACCTGTCTCTCTCCTTCCCTTTCTTTCCAAAACCCTGGAGCGAGCTATCTTCAATCAAGTCTCCTCCTTCCTCCACCAGAACAACCTTCTGGACCCTCACCAGTCTGGATTCAAGGCAGGCCACTCAACAGAGACTGCCCTCCTTGCTGTCTCAGAGCAGCTTCACACTGCGAGAGAAGCCTCTCTCTCCTCTGTCCTTATCCTTCTGGACCTTTCTGCTGCCTTTGACACAGTGAACCACCAGATCCTCATCTCATCCCTCCAGGACCTGGGTATCTCAGGCACTGCGCTGTCCCTCCTCTCATCCTACCTCAGTGATCGGACCTACCGGGTAACCTGGAGAGGATCTGTGTCTGAGTCTTGTCCTCTCACTACTGGGGTCCCTCAAGGCTCCGTCCTGGGTCCTCTCACTACTGGGGTCCCTCAAGGCTCCGTCCTCGGTCCTCTCCTCTTCTCTCTGTACACCAACTCTCTTGGCTCCGTCATTCGCTCACATGGTTTTTCCTATCATAGCTATGCTGACGACACCCAACTGATCCTCTCGTTTCCACAATCGGAAACACAGGTAGCAGCACGAATCTCTGCCTGTCTGACTGACATTTCACAATGGATGTCCGCACATCACCTGAAGATTAACCCTGACAAGACTGAATTACTTCTCCTTCCAGGAAAAGTCTCTCCCACTCACGACCTGACGATTACCTTCAACAACTCAGTCTTGGCCCCGACCCCGACTGCCAGGAACCTCGGTGTGACCCTGGACAGTCAACTCTCCCTGACTGCCAACATTACCACAACAACTCGTTCCTGTAGGTTCATGCTGCACAATATCAGGAGAATACGTCCACTTCTCACCCAGAAGGCGGCACAGGTTCTGGTCCAGGTTCTAGTCCAGGTTCTCGTCCAGGCTCTGATCATTTCACGCCTTGACTACTGTAACTCCCTCCTGGCGGGTCTACCTGCTGGTGCCATCCGACCTTTGCAGCTCATCCAGAATGCTGCAGCTCGACTGGTCTTTAACCTCCTGAAATTCACCCACACTACTCCGCTCCTCCGCGACCTTCACTGGTTACCGGTGGCCGCCCGCATCCGCTTCAAAACATTGGTACTGGCGTACCGTGCTACGAACAGATCTGGTCCAGTCTACATCCAGGACATGGTAAAACCTTACACCCCAACTCGTGCGCTCCGCTCGGCTTCTGCCAATCGGCTTGTAGCTCCGTCACTGAGAGCTAAACACTCAACAAAGTCTCGACTGTTCTCTGTCCTGGCTCCTCGATGGTGGAATGAGCTCCCCATTGACATCAGAACAGCAGAAAGTCTCTACATCTTCCGTCACAAACTAAAAACACATCTTTTCCGACTATACCTTGAATAAAGGATGTAGCACTGAAATGGCTCTTACTGATAGCACTTTGTAGTTGAACTTTTGGACGAAATTGTACCTTCTTGATTCTTGTTGTTCTGATTCTTGTATGTAACCGTAGAATGCACTTATTGTAAGTCGCTTTGGATAAAAGCGTCAGCTAAATGAAATGTAATTTAATGTAACACCAGTCTGTCCACCTTAAACCTGTTAACACTAGCCTGTTCATGTGGTTCTGTGCTGTTCATGTGGTTCTGTGTGGTTGTTCATGTGGTTCTGTGTGGTTGTTCATGTGGTTCTGTGTGGTTCTCTGGTCTTCCAGCTGTTGGAGTATGATGACGTGAACGACACGGCCGAGCCGACCTCTGACCTCTTCCCTCCATACGAGCTGCAGGACTTCAGCTGGTCTCGGCTCAACCTGTCGGGGTCGAGCGCCCTGCTGTGCGGCGCCACCGGAAACTTCGCCAACGGATCGCTCTGCCTGCAGGTCAGAGGCGTGACCACGTGGTTCAATGTAGTTTGAGTTTTAATAATTAAAACTTAATTTTGTGTATTTTTCTTTTTCCAGCTCTCTGTGTTTGAGTCAGAAGGGCGGGATCTGTCCTGGCCCCGCCTCCTCCACACAGTTAACTCCTCCCAGTTGAGGGTGTGGCTTGATGGTGTGCCACCACGGGCGGCTCGTTCCCGGTTCCTATTGGAGCTGCAGGCGGTGGGCGGGGCTAATCCTCTGAACAGAGTGGAGGTCTATCGATCGATTGACGACGAGTTCACACCGTCAATATTCAAGGTGATCAATAGTTTTATCAACAGGAAGTTGAACTGGTGAAACTCTGTCCCTTTAAGATAAAGTAAGCTCTAATCTAAAAGACGGACTCCACCAGTAAGGGGTGACCAGTATAAAGAATAGTATGTGTACTGAATAAACATAATCAATGAATGAGTTAGTAATAGCAGCTTGTGTGACCTTTGACCTCTCAGGTGTCTCAGTGGGTGTCCTCGGTGACCGGCAGCTCCAGCGTTCTGGGGTTCCTTCAGTGGAAGCCGGTGGCGTACCGGCGGTCCGACGCGGCTCTGGAGTTTGCCACGCCGTGCCGGCACTCTGATCCGCGGCCTCAGACCGGCGAGGGGACGCCGGTGGCGTCCGCTCTGATCCGAGGGTTCTACACAGAACCACAAACATTTGGACTCAATGCGAGCTTCGGCCTCGCAGGGGAACCATTCTACAACAGCACCAAGTTCCTCAGCTGGTCCGTTGATGCTTCACTGGTTTGATCCCAGTGGTTCTGATGGGTTTTAACGGCTCTTTTCCTCCAGGACGGTGCTGCTGGGCGTCGGCTCTCCTCCCGTCGACGCCTTCTCCCCGTTGGTTCTCACCGTGATGGCGGTCGGTCTGGGAACTCCCATGATCCTCCTGCTGCTGGGCGGAGCCTGCGTCTGCATCCGTAAGAGGGTGGCGTCCTCGGCAGTGGGCTACGAGCCAATCAACTGAACTCATGAGATGACAGAGTACAGCTGACCAATCACGACACAGGACTAGAATATAAAGACACATTTATTATAATTAATAAATGTGTGCAAGAAGAATCTGGTTATTTTAAGTTGTTGGAACAAACAGGAAATCCTGTAAAGCATTATTTATGACCAGCAGCCCTTATGAATGTTTGTTTACCAACAAAGAAAACAAATGTTGGAAACGTGCTTTTAAATTCACTGAACAATAAAGTTAAAGCTGCTGATTGAATCAAACTAGTTCATGTTTACCTGAAGTACATTTAATTTAGCTGACGCTTTTATCCAAAGCGACTTACAATAAGTGATTCCACTATGAGTACAAACAATAATCAGAACAAGAAGGTACAATTTCATCAATAAAGTTCAACTACAAAGTGCTATCAGTAAGAGCCATTCCAGTGCTACTATAGTGCTACATCCTTTATTCAAGACTTCCTGATGTCACTGGGGAGCTCATTCCACCATCGAGGAGCCAGGACAGAGAACAGTCGAGACTTTGTTGAGTGTTTAGCTCTCAGTGACGGAGCAACAAGGCGATTGGCAGAAGCCGAGCGGAGCGCACGAGTTGGGGTGTAAGGTTTTACCATGTCCTGGATGTAGACTGGACCAGATCTGTTCGTAGCACGCTTCAATGTTTTGAAGCGGATGCGGGCGGCCACCGGTAACCAGTGAAGGTCGCGGAGGAGCGGAGTAGTGTGGGTGAATTTCAGGAGGTTAAAGACCAGTCGAGCTGCAGCATTCTGGATGAGCTGCAAAGGTCGGATGGCACCAGCAGGTAGACCCGCCAGGAGGGAGTTACAATAGTCTAGGTGTGAGATGACCAGAGCCTGGACCAGAACCTGTGCCGCCTTCTGGGTGAGAAGTGGACGTATTCTCCTGATGTTGTGCAGCATGAATCTGCAGGAACGAGTTGTTGCGGTAATGTTGGCAGTCAGGGAGAGTTGACTGTCCAGGGTCACACCGAGGTTCCTGGCAGTCGGGGCCGGGGCCAAGTACACAACGTTTACCTGAAGTACACGACCAGTTTAAGTTCTTTAGTTTGTTTATTTAGTCAGAAAACAGATTAATTAGTCAACTCGAAAATGAACGATAAGACATGAACCTGCTCCTGCTGGTGGTGCGTTTAAAGACACTCCGACATTTGAGCCTGTGAAGGAAGTCATAAGCAATAGGAGACGAATTCAAATGTAACCCTTTGGATCAGTAATTGATCCATAATCAATATTAAACTTTCATTTCCTGTTTATCAAAAAGCATTTAATGAACTGAGATTCAGACTCCAGATTGAACTAAATATTGAGAACTCAAATGTAAAAACGTGACAGAATTTAGTTGTATTTAATTGAACCAGAACCAATGTGGTCCGGTTCAGCTTCTCTAGTTAAACTTATTAAACAACTTTTCACTGGCAGATCTTTGATGGATCAGATTTCTTTCTGATTCTCAGCTGGTTGGTTTTGTCTCCATGAAGACGACTTCTGTGCAGGTTTTGCTTTAGTCCTGATCCCTGACAGATCTTAGAGTCTGGTCCAGCTCCCAGTGTCCTAGATGGACTCAATCTGGCGGCGGACCTTCTCTGAGGCGAGGCGGTCGAGCCAGCGCTGCCGGACAACCACCAGGATGGCGAAGACTGCCGTCAGGGCCAACATGGCCGCTTCGAACTTCCAGAAGAGATGTTCCTCCAGCACTGCAGAGCGACAGCTGGGGGCGGAGCATGAGAGAGAAGTTCAGCAAAGAGACAGTAGAGTTCAGCAAAGAGACAGTAGAGTTTAGTAAAGAAACTATAGTTCAGTAAAGAGACAGTAGAGTTCAGTAAAGAAACTATAGTTCAGTAAAGAGAGTAGAGTTCAGTAAAGAGACTATAGTTCAGTAAAGAGACAGTAGAGTTCAGTAAAGAGACAGTAGAGTTCAGTAAAGAGACTATAGTTCCGTAAAGAGACTATAGTTCAGTAAAGAGACAGTAGAGTTCAGTAAAGAGACAGTAGAGTTCAGTAAAGAGACTATAGTTCCGTAAAGAGACTATAGTTCAGTAAAGAGACAGTAGAGTTCAGTAAAGAAACTATAGTTCAGTAAAGAGAGTAGAGTTCAGTAAAGAGACTATAGTTCAGTAAAGAGACTATAGTTCAGTAAAGAGACAGTAGAGTTCAGCGAAGAGACAGTAGAGTTCAGTAAAGAGACTATAGTTCAGTAAAGAGACAGTAGAGTTCAGTAAAGAGACAGTAGAGTTCAGTAAAGAGACTATAGTTCAGTAAAGAGACAGTAGAGTTCAGCGAAGAGACAGTAGAGTTCAGTAAAGAGAGTAGAGTTCAGTAAAGAGACTATAGTTCAGTAAAGAGACAGTAGAGTTCAGTAAAGAAACAGTAGAGTTCAGTAAAGTAGAGTTCAGTAAAGAGACTATAGTTCCGTAAAGAGACTATAGTTCAGTAAAGAGACAGTAGAGTTCAGTAAAGAAACAGTAGAGTTCAGTAAAGAGACAGTAGAGTTCAGTAAAGAGACAGTAGAGTTCAGTAAAGAGACAGTAGAGTTCAGTAAAGAAACAGTAGAGTTCAGTAAAGAGACAGTAGAGTTCAGTAAAGAGACAGTAGAGTTCAGTAAAGAGACAGTAGAGTTCAGTAAAGAGACAGTAGAGTTCAGTAAAGAGACTATAGTTCAGTAAAGAGACTATAGTTCAGTAAAGAAACAGAGTTCAGGAAAGAGACAGTAGAGTTCAGTAAAGAGACAGTAGAGTTCAGTAAAGATACAGTAGAGTTCAGCAAAGAGACAGTAGAGTTCAGTAAAGAGACTATAGTTCAGTAAAGAGACAGTAGAGTTCAGTAAAGAGACTATAGTTCCGTAAAGAGACTATAGTTCAGTAAAGAGACAGTAGAGTTCAGTAAAGAAACAGTAGAGTTCAGTAAAGAGACTAGAGTTCAGTAAAGAGACAGTAGAGTTCAGTAAAGAGACAGTAGAGTTCAGTAAAGAGACAGTAGAGTTCAGTAAAGAAACAGTAGAGTTCAGTAAAGAGACTAGAGTTCAGTAAAGAGACAGTAGAGTTCAGTAAAGAGACTATAGTTCAGTAAAGAGACAGTAGAGTTCAGTAAAGAGACAGTAGAGTTCAGTAAAGAGACAGTAGAGTTCAGTAAAGAGACAGTAGAGTTCAGTAAAGAGACAGTAGAGTTCATTAAAGAAACAGTAGAGTTCAGTAAAGTAGAGTTCCGTAAAGAGACTATAGTTCAGTAAAGAGACAGTAGAGTTCAGTAAAGAGACAGTAGAGTTCAGTAAAGAGACTATAGTTCAGTAAAGAGACAGTAGAGTTCAGTAAAGAGACAGTAGAGTTCAGTAAAGAGACAGTAGAGTTCAGTAAAGTAGAGTTCAGTAAATAGACTATAGTTCCGTAAAGAGACTATAGTTCAGTAAAGAGACAGTAGAGTTCAGTAAATAAACTATAGTTTGGTAAAGAGACAGTAGAGTTCAGTAAAGATACAGTAGAGTTCAGTAAATAAACTATAGTTCAGTAAAGAGACAGTAGAGTTCAGTAAAGAGACAGTAGAGTTCAGTAAAGAGACAGTAGAGTTCAGTAAAGAAACAGTAGAGTTCAGTAAAGAGACAGTAGAGTTCAGTAAAGAGACAGTAGAGTTCAGTAAAGAGACAGTAGAGTTCAGTAAAGAGACTATAGTTCAGTAAAGAGACTATAGTTCAGTAAAGAAACAGAGTTCAGGAAAGAGACAGTAGAGTTCAGTAAAGAGACAGTAGAGTTCAGTAAAGAGACAGTAGAGTTCAGTAAAGATACAGTAGAGTTCAGTAAAGAGACAGTATAGTTCAGTAAAGAGACTATAGTTCAGTAAAGAGACTATAGTTCAGTAAAGAAACAGTAGAGTTCAGTAAAGAAACAGAGTTAAGTAAAGAGACAGTAGAGTTCAGTAAAGAGACTAGAGTTCAGTAAAGAGACAGTAGAGTTCAGTAAAGAGACTATAGTTCAGTAAAGAGACAGTAGAGTTCAGTAAAGAGACAGTAGAGTTCAGTAAAGAGACAGTAGAGTTCAGTAAATAGACTATAGTTCAGTAAAGAGACTATAGTTCAGTAAAGAGACAGTAGAGTTCAGTAAAGAAACAGAGTTCAGGAAAGAGACAGTAGAGTTCAGTAAAGAGACAGTAGAGTTCAGTGAAAAGACAGTAGAGTTCAGTGAAAAGACAGTAGAGTTCAGTGAAAAGACAGTAGAGTTCAGTAAAGAGACAGTAGAGTTCAGTAAAGAGACAGTAGAGTTCAGTAAAGAGACAGTAGAGTTAAGTGAAGAGACAGTAGAGTTAAGTGAAGAGACATTAGAGTTCAGTAAAGAGACAGTAGAGTTCAGTAAAGAGACTAGAGTTCAGTAAAGAAACAGTAGAGTTCAGTAAAGAGACAGTAGAGTTCAGCAAAGAGACAGTAGAGTTCAGTAAAGAGACAGAGTTCAGTAAATATACAGTAGAGTTCAGTAAAGAGACAGTAGAGTTCAGTAAATATACAGTAGAGGAAGAAGGAAAGTAGTAGACCTCTTGTACTCGTCCCGGTTGGATCGGGTGCAGTTGACTCGCTCCACGTATCCCGTCAGTCCGCAGGACGACCACGATCTCTGAACAACAACAACAACAACAACAACAGCGTTAGCAACCTCATAACCACCAACAACCAGCAGCTGTTGTGTGAGGGACCAGACACTTACGGACTGGAAGGCGTTACACTGCGAACACTCCGTCGTCACCACAAACTCCTCCAGCAGCCAGCAGGGGGTGACCACCTGTTTCACTGCTGAATGGGAATAAGAAGAGGGAGGTCAAAGGTCAGATCCTGCTGTTTAAAGATTGCTTCTGATTGGCTCGTACCTGGAGTTCTCTCTTCACTCAGCAGAGCTGCTCCAAACACCCTGAAACACAACGACATGTTAGTGCCACTCAGGTAGAGAACTGGATACCCTGACCTTTGACCTCCAGACTAACCTCCAGTCTGACCCCCCTGACTCATGACCTACAGTCTGATCTCCAGACTGACCTCTGCCCTACAGACTGCCCACTTACCTCCAGTGACCTCTGACCTCCAGTTTGACCTACAAACTGACCGCTTACCTCCAGTGACCTCTGACATACAGACTGCCATCTGACCTACAGACTGACTCTGACCTCAGTTTACAAACTGACCTGAGGGAGACGAGGCCCCAAAACAGAGCGTGGAAGACGAGGACTCGGGGCCGACAACAGGCCACCGGGATCCGACAGTCACTCTCCATTAGCCTGCTCCTCCACCAGGACGACGCCACAGCCACCCTGCTACTCTGATACTGGTTACCGACCAGTCCCCGTCCAGTCCCAGACCAGTCCCGACCAGTGTTCGGTTGGTTTTGTTCCGTTGGTTTTGTTGGGTCCGTTGGTTCTGATGGGTCCGTCTACATGCTAATATGACTGAAAGTGTTTAGAGCTCCAGGGCGCTGAAACCTGAAAGATAAAACTGATCAATCAGTCGGATTGGTTTACACCAGGATCCTCCTGTTGATCAATAACAACATTAAAGCTATTGAGCTAGAGTCCAGGTCTAGTCTCTGGTCTTTGAGCTAGAGTCCAGGTCTAGTCTCTGGTCTTTGAGCTAGAGTCCAGGTCTAGTCTCTGGTCTTTGAGCTAGAGTCCAGGTCTAGTCTCTGGTCTTTGAGCTAGAGTCCAGGTCTAGTCTCTGGTCTTTGAGCTAGAGTCCAGGTCTAGTCTCTGGTCTTTGAGCTAGAGTCCAGGTCTAGTCTCTGGTCTTTGAGCTAGAGTCCAGGTCTAGTCTCTGGTCTTTGAGCTAGAGTCCAGGTCTAGTCTCTGGTTTTTGAGCTAGAGTCCAGGTCTAGAGCTAGAGTCCAGGTTAGGGTTAGTCTTTCCAATTTAACTAATAATCCAATATAATCTGTATCTCGCCTGTTAGCAGGGCAGCTAACAAGGTAACCCTAATCATGGGATAAATTGAATGACGACACACATTTCACTTGTTTAGCTACAACGTTGTATTGATGATCTCATGCTAACAGTTAGCGTGCTAACAGTCGTATTCTCCGACAGATACATGCTAATATTAGATGCTAGCTATCTTAGCTTCAGTCTGAGCCGTGATCCGCTAAAAGCCGCCTTCATTAAATCAACCCGGGACGAAGGCCGGTAACAACACAAACCAACCAGTAAGCTCTCGGTCCGGCTTCATCCACCGACTGGTTACCGTCCTGCTGCTTCTTTTTCTGCTTGTTTGTTTTCGGCTGCTTCTTCTTCTTGAGTTTATTGGCGGACTACTAAAGTTTATGCTGCCCCTGCTGTCCCGGGGGAAGTAACACTATGGCTTTATCACGGTGTTGTCATTTAAAGACAAAATAAAAATAAAAAGTGACTTAATGTTTATTACATAGTGACGTCATGTTTATTACATAGTGACTTAATGTTTATTACAGCGACCTCATGTTTATTACAGCGACCTCATGTTTATTACAGTGACTTCATGTTTATTACATAGTGACTTCATGTTTATTACAGCGACTTCATGTTTATTACAGCGACTTCATGTTTATTACAGCGACTTCATGTTTATTACAGTGACTTCATGTTTATTACGTAGTGACTTCATGTTTATTACATAGTGACTTAATGTTTATTACAGTGACTTCATGTTTATTACAGTGACTTCATGTTTATTACACAGTGACTTCATATTTATTACATAGTGACTTCATGTTTATTACATAGTGACTTCATGTTTATTACATAGTGACTTCATGTTTATTACATAGTGACTTCATGTTTATTACAGTGACTTCATGTTTATTACATAGTGACTTCATGTTTATTACATAGTGACTTCATGTTTATTACATAGTGACTTCATGTTTATTACAGTGACTTCATGTTTATTACATAGTGACGTCATGTTTATTACACAGTGACTTCATATTTATTACATAGTGACTTCATGTTTATTACAGTGACTTCATGTTTATTACAGTGACTTCATGTTTATTACACAGTGACTTCATGTTTATTACATAGTGACTTCATGTTTATTACAGTGACTTCATGTTTATTACAGTGACTTCATGTTTATTACACAGTGACTTCATGTTTATTACACAGTGACTTCATGTTTATTACATAGTGACTTCATGTTTATTACATAGTGACTTCATGTTTATTACAGTGACTTCATGTTTATTACAGTGACTTCATGTTTATTACACAGTGACTTCATGTTTATTACATAGTGACTTCATGTTTATTACATAGTGACTTCATGTTTATTACATAGTGACTTCATGTTTATTACATAGTGACTTCATGTTTATTACAGTGACTTCATGTTTATTACAGTGACTTCATGTTTATTACATAGTGACTTCATGTTTATTACATAGTGACTTCATGTTTATTACATAGTGACTTCATGTTTATTACATAGTGACTTCATGTTTATTACATAGTGACTTCATGTTTATTACATAGTGACTTCATGTTTATTACAGTGACTTCATGTTTATTACATAGTGACTTCATGTTTATTACAGTGACTTCATGTTTATTACATAGTGACTTCATGTTTATTACATAGTGACTTCATGTTTATTACATAGTGACTTCATGTTTATTACAGTGACTTCATGTTTATTACATAGTGACTTCATGTTTATTACAGTGACTTCATGTTTATTACAGTGACTTCATGTTTATTACACAGTGACTTCATGTTTATTACATAGTGACTTCATGTTTATTACAGTGACTTCATGTTTATTACAGTGACTTCATGTTTATTACATAGTGACTTCATGTTTATTACATAGTGACTTCATGTTTATTACATAGTGACTTCATGTTTATTACATAGTGACTTCATGTTTATTACAGTGACTTCATGTTTATTACATAGTGACTTCATGTTTATTACAGTGACTTCATGTTTATTACATAGTGACTTCATGTTTATTACAGTGACTTCATGTTTATTACATAGTGACTTCATGTTTATTACATAGTGACTTCATGTTTATTACAGTGACTTCATGTTTATTACATAGTGACTTCATGTTTATTACATAGTGACTTCATGTTTATTACATAGTGACTTCATGTTTATTACAGTGACTTCATGTTTATTACATAGTGACTTCATGTTTATTACATAGTGACTTCATGTTTATTACAGTGACTTCATGTTTATTACATAGTGACTTCATGTTTATTACAGTGACTTCATGTTTATTACATAGTGACTTCATGTTTATTACAGTGACTTCATGTTTATTACATAGTGACTTCATGTTTATTACATAGTGACTTCATGTTTATTACAGTGACTTCATGTTTATTACATAGTGACTTCATGTTTATTACATAGTGACTTCATGTTTATTACATAGTGACTTCATGTTTATTACATAGTGACTTCATGTTTATTACAGTGACTTCATGTTTATTACATAGTGACTTCATGTTTATTACATAGTGACTTCATGTTTATTACATAGTGACTTCATGTTTATTACATAGTGACTTCATGTTTATTACATAGTGACTTCATGTTTATTACATAGTGACTTCATGTTTATTACATAGTGACTTCATGTTTATTACAGTGACTTCATGTTTATTACATAGTGACTTCATGTTTATTACATAGTGACTTCATGTTTATTACAGTGACTTCATGTTTATTACAGTGACTTCATGTTTATTACAGTGACTTCATGTTTATTACATAGTGACTTCATGTTTATTACATAGTGACTTCATGTTTATTACAGTGACTTCATGTTTATTACATAGTGACTTCATGTTTATTACATAGTGACTTCATGTTTATTACAGTGACTTCATGTTTATTACAGTGACTTCATGTTTATTACATAGTGATTTCATGTTTATTACATAGTGACTTCATGTTTATTACAGTGACTTCATGTTTATTACAGTGACTTCATGTTTATTACATAGTGACTTCATGTTTATTACATAGTGACTTCATGTTTATTACATAGTGACGTCATGTTTATTACAGTGACTTCATGTTTATTACACAGTGACTTCATGTTTATTACATAGTGACTTCATGTTTATTACATAGTGACTTCATGTTTATTACACAGTGACTTCATGTTTATTACATAGTGACGTCATGTTTATTACAGTGACTTCATGTTTATTACATAGTGACTTCATGTTTATTACATAGTGACGTCATGTTTATTACAGTGACTTCATGTTTATTACATAGTGACTTCATGTTTATTACACAGTGACGTCATGTTTATTACAGTGACTTCATATTTATTACATAGTGACTTCATGTTTATTACACAGTGACGTCATGTTTATTACAGTGACTTCATATTTATTACACAGTGACGTCATGTTTATTACAGTGACTTCATGTTTATTACAGTGACTTCATGTTTATTACATAGTGACTTCATGTTTATTACATAGTGACTTCATGTTTATTACATAGTGACTTCATGTTTATTACAGTGACTTCATGTTTATTACATAGTGACTTCATGTTTATTACATAGTGACTTCATGTTTATTACATAGTGACTTCATGTTTATTACAGTGACTTCATGTTTATTACAGTGACTTCATGTTTATTACAGTGACTTCATGTTTATTACATAGTGACTTCATGTTTATTACAGTGACTTCATGTTTATTACAGTGACTTCATATTTATTACATAGTGACTTCATGTTTATTACATAGTGACGTCATGTTTATTACAGTGACTTCATATTTATTACACAGTGACTTCATGTTTATTACATAGTGACTTCATGTTTATTACATAGTGACTTCATGTTTATTACATAGTGACGTCATGTTTATTACAGTGACTTCATATTTATTACACAGTGACTTCATGTTTATTACATAGTGACTTCATGTTTATTACACAGTGACTTCATGTTTATTACATAGTGACGTCATATTTATTACAGTGACTTCATGTTTATTACACAGTGACTTCATGTTTATTACAGTGACTTCATGTTTATTACATAGTGACGTCATGTTTATTACAGTGACTTCATGTTTATTACACAGTGACTTCATGTTTATTACAGTGACTTCATGTTTATTACATAGTGACTTCATGTTTATTACACAGTGACTTCATGTTTATTACATAGTGACTTCATGTTTATTACAGTGACTTCATGTTTATTACACAGTGACTTCATGTTTATTACAGTGACTTCATGTTTATTACATAGTGACGTCATGTTTATTACAGTGACTTCATGTTTATTACACAGTGACTTCATGTTTATTACAGTGACTTCATGTTTATTACATAGTGACTTCATGTTTATTACACAGTGACTTCATGTTTATTACATAGTGACTTCATGTTTATTACATAGTGACTTCATGTTTATTACATAGTGACTTCATGTTTATTACATAGTGACTTCATGTTTATTACACAGTGACTTCATGTTTATTACAGTGACTTCATGTTTATTACATAGTGACTTCATGTTTATTACACAGTGACTTCATGTTTATTACATAGTGACTTCATGTTTATTACAGTGACTTCATGTTTATTACAGTGACTTCATATTTATTACACAGTGACTTCATGTTTATTACAGTGACTTCAGAGACATTGTGTTGATAATTTAAAGGGGAAGCGACTGTTTCAGAGACTGTGAACAAAAAAATGTGAACACCTGGAACCCCGTGGACAGAGACACACATGGACAGACCGAGTCTTCGGACTACGTCCCCGCCAGCAGAACTTCTCACGGTTACACTGAGAGACAGACAGACATCTTTATTACATGTGATGTAACTCTAATTACATATTTATTACACGTAAAGTAACCCTAATTACATCTTTATTACACGCGATGTAACGCTAATTATATATTTATTACATGTGATGTAAGTCTTATAACATCTGTATTACATGTGATATAACTATAATTACATCTTTATTACACGCGGTGTAAGTCTTATAACATCTTTATATCTTTAACACACTTATAACACATATTCTTTACCAGCACGGTGACTCTGCGCCTCTTCAGGCGTTGACAGAGTCCCGGAAGTCGACTGAGTCCGTTCTTCTTCTTCAGCAAAGTGACGACGTATGACTCAGAAATCTCAACCTGATGAACACACAAAACACACACTTCCTCTTTAACTGTCCTCCATAGTGTCCCCGAGATGTCTTCCATAGTGTCCCCCATGATGTCCCCATAGTGTCCTTTGTTGTGTGTACACACAGGTTAAACTCCTTCCCAGCATGCACCTGTCCTACCTGCAGCCGAGGTGACGTGGGTGTGAAATCGGGCAGACTGCAGTCGCCTCTCTGCAGACAGATGCAGCCAATCAGCAGCAGAACCACGGCACACGCCTTCAGCTCCATCTGTCAATCCAGCCTTCATCCACAGGCTCTTCTTCTTCTTCTTCTTCTTCTTCTTCTTCTTCTTCTTCTTCTTCTTCTTCTCCTGTGAGAATAAACAGAACCAACAGGAGACTGAAGAGAAACAATAATCCTCTTGCTCTGGTTTAAGGGTCACATGACGAGACAATGACGTCACACTGATCTCTTCCAATCAACAGCAGAAGAAGTACTCTTAGTACGCGTAGTACTCATAGCACTCATAATACTTGTAGTACTCATATTACTTGTAATACCCATAGTACTTCAGTCTGTTTGATGATATCTCATTTATTTATGAGTTTATAAACACTTAGTTCATGGATAGCACGCCCGACTTCCAATCAGAGGATCGGTGGTTCGATACCCGGCTCCGCTAGTCCACGCGTTGTGTTCTTGAGCAAGACACTTAACCCTGATTGCTCATCGTTGCTGTGTCGTGTGCTGTGTCTAGCATGTAAGTCGCTTTGGATAAAAGTCTCAGATAAATTAAATATAATAACTATATTCTGTCTTCTTTCTATTATTGGACCAGAAGAAGAAAAATAAGAAAAAGGAGAAGAAGAAGGAGAAGAAGAAAAATGAGGAGTAGAGAAAAAGAAGGAGGAAAAGGAGGAGAATGAGAAGAAGAAACAGAAGGAGGAGGAAAGGGAGGAGAATGAGAAGAAGAAACAGAAGAAGAAGAAGAAGAAGAAGAAGAAGGAGAGGAAGAAGAAGAAGGAGGTAGAAAAGGAGAACTATTCTAATGCAGTAACAGGGTGTTGTTCTAATCTGATCCAGCAGGGGGCGGGCATGCACCTTAAAGTTCGTCACCGCCTGCCATTAAAAATGAAAGAAGAAGAAGAAAAAGAAAAAGAAGAAAAGAAGAAGAGGAACTCGGAGTCGAAGCGAGATGGCAGCGATTAGCTCGACTCCTCCGGAGAAGACAAGCTGTGTTCCCACGAAGGTCTCCTCTGAAGACCCAGATGAGAGGATCAACATCGGGCCCGCGTTGCCGAGGTGGAGCGCCCTCCGAGCGGCCAAGGGGCTTCAGTTGGACTCTGAGCTGGCGCTGCTGCTGCTGGACGCGTGAGTTCTACTGGTCTTAGTGGTCCTACTGGTTCGACTGGTCGTACTGGGCCCACTGGTTCCAAAAATCCTAGTGGTCCCAGTCTGCTGTCACTAGTGACTAGCTGTTAGCTCGCTGTAGTGGGTCCACGATGCTAGCTGAACTAACGGTGGCTAACCCGGAAGTCTTAAGGCCAAAGTTCTCTCCTGAGCGGACTGTTAGAACCACGTGACTCCACACTCACGTGACTCCGCTTCAGAGGAGAGTTTGGTAAAAACAGATAACTTAAACAGCTGAAGAGAAGCTAACGGCTAGCATTACTAACGTGGGGACACATACGGGCATTTTTGAAGCGCCGTGCTGCGGCTGCAGTACCCCGGTCCGCCTGAACGCACACTGGGCGCCGAGAGGGGGGCGCTGTTGTACCAGAACACAACTACTGACACACGACTACTGACACACAACTACTGACAGAATGTTTGAGTACAAACGTGTGTGTGTATATATGTTTATATATATATGTTTATATATATATGTATATGTATATATGTATATGTATATATATATATATATATATATATCCATCCATTTTCCACCGCTTATCCGGGGTCGGGTCGCGGAGGCAGCAGGTCCAGCAGGCTGACCCAGACTTCTCTCTCACCCGCAACATCTACCAGCTCATTCTGGGGGATCCCGAGGCGTTCCCAGGCCAGCTGGGAGATATAATCCCTCCAGCGTGTCCTGGGTCTTCCCCGGGGCCTCCTACCAGATGGATACGATTATTTTTCTACAATATTTTTGTCTAATACATTGTTGTATGTATGTATGTATGTATGTATGTATGTATGTATGTATGTATGTATGTATGTATGTATGTATGTATGTATGTGTGTGTGTATATATGTTTGGTAAACCACCAACAAACATCCAGAACTCAGCTGCTCAACCCACCAGAGACCACATAACCCCAAACAAATTACAAACTCCCCTCAGAGGGCTTTACAATCTGTACACAGACATCCTGTCCCAGGACCTCACATCATGAAAAACTCCCAAGAAATAGTAAAAACCCTTTTACAAGGAAAAAAGGCAGAAACCTTCAGGAGAGCAACAGAGGAGGATCCCTCTCCAGGATGGACAGAAGCAATAGATGTCATGTGACCAGAATCAACGTAACAGAGTTACAGCTCATTCAATGAATGACAGAAGTTATTCATGTAATGAGTAGTAGGCATGGACCACGACCCAGATAACCACGATCCATGAAGCAGAAGGAGGCAGAGAGGAGGGGCCTCAGCAGGGCCACCATGGCAGGAGTCACATGATCTGTTGGTAAAGAACCATTGATAACATCTACTAGAGAGGTGCCAATCAAAGGCAAAACCTCCTTGAGCAGCCTCGTTGGGACGGACGTTGGGTCCAGGAGACAGGTAGAAGGTCTAGAAGTAGAAACCGTTGAAGACAATTGGTCAAGGCTGATGGGAGAAAAGCATCCAAACACACATCAGGTCCCACAGCCTCCTCCAAGGCCAGTCCACCTGAGGTAGACCGTCAGTGGTCGAGGGCTGGAGATCACCAATCCTGCCTCCGATAGCCAGAATATGATCATTGAAGAAGTTCATGAAGTCATTACTACTGAGGTCTGTAGGAATACACACTCCTACTACTACTACTACTACTACTACTACTACTACTACTGAGGTCTGTAGGAGTACACAGCTCCACCGAGCTGTGACTCTCCATCAGCCTGGCCACAGTACTGAAGAGAAACCTGGGGTTGTTCTTGTTCTTTATTACTGATGAGTAGTTGGATCCTCTGGCATTACTGAGGGCCTTCTTGTAGGTTCTCAGACTGTCCAGACTAACCAGGATTCCTCTAGATTGTTGGACCGCCATACACCTTCCAGCTTCAGTGGTGCTTGCTTCAGTATGCGGGTCGGAGGGTTGTACCATGGAGCGAGCCTCCTTTGTTTGATGACCCTCTTCTTTAGAGGGTCTATCGAGTCCAGTGTCATTTTCAGTGAGCCAGTAGCACCATCGACAAGATGATCAAGATGGGACGGACTGAAGTTATCACCGGAGTCCTCTGTTATGAGGACTGAAGTTAGCATAGGAGTTCTGTTATAATGAGACATGGTAATGAATCAAATACAGAAGGAATCGTTTCCTTAAATCTCGCAACAACACTGTTAGACATCTGGTGTAGAAACCTTTATAGCACCGGAGTGGTAGTATAAACTCAAAAGTTATAAGTCAATGGTCTGATAAAAGAGGGCTCTGTGGAAAGACTATTAAATGCTTCACGTCAACGCCATATGCAAGAACAAGGTTGAGGGTGTGGTCCCCCACTTAAAGAAGGTTAATGTCAAATCTTACTTTGTGACTTCTTTGAGTTGCTCACAATGACCCCCTGGTCCTATTTCAGCTATGAAAAGGGTCCGTGGCCATCGACTCCATGGACAACTCCTCGGTTGGGAGTGAAGACTCCTGTGGTTCCAGCGTCCACTTGGTAAGAACCAAGTCTCTCTCCGCCTCTGGAACCTTTTCTGTTTATTTTTTGGTCCCAATGTTACAAAGTTTATTTATTTCCACATCTCGTCGCATCATCCGTCTGGTCCTTCAGTCCAGGAGCCGCTACGGATGCCCGACCGCAGATGGCCGATGAGACAATCCACGGACCTGAAGAGATGCAACTTCCAGCAGAGCTTCACAAAGTCCTGACCGAGGAGGACATCGTGGGTTCTCGTGCGTCTGTCGTCTACGAGGAGAGCCTCCGTCAGCTGGCGACGCTGCTCCACCTGCCGGTGAAGCGGTGCCGCTACCGGATGTCCACCGGGCTGATGTGCTTCGGCCTCCCCCCCTTCCAGTGTCTCATCCAACAAAGGTGTACCGCCTTTGTTGTTGAATGGGTAACTCTCCCCACTGTAACCAGTCGCTATAACCAGTAGAATCCCTCCCAGTCTCCTTTGTCCACTTTAAACCTGGTTTTGATCCCATAACGGTCTCTTCCCGTTCAGGTCTGTCTTCGTGGTCACGTCGTCTGGAGTTGGACCTCACAGCCGACCTTCAAGTTCGGGATGCTGGCCGGCGACTTCATGCTGGGGACGAACATCCTGCTGAGCGGGAGCAACTACAGCAAAGTGGCCCTCCTGTTCCGCTTCATGAACATGGGGGTGGTCAGTCCAGCCACCTTCTCCAAGATCCAGGACACCTACTGTGTGGACACCATCCGGGAGTTCTGGATGGAGAGGCGGTCTCAGGGCGTTCAGTGGCTGCAGGGCAAAGACGTGGTGGTCGTCGGTGAGTTGGTACACCGGCAGTCAGTCGTCCCCTTCAATCAACTGACCAGCTGATGGAAAATGTTTTTTTTTTCTAATTATGATTGATCTGTTTTTAGGAGGCGAACAGAGCGACTCGGCAGGTAAAACTGAGGCCACCAAGTATTGCATGTAATATTGGTACTGCATCGAAGTACAATTCTGAGGTACTTTACTTAAGTGGTTCCATTGTGTGCTACTTTATACTTCTACTCCATGACATCTTTGAGGGAAAATATTGTACTTTTATTTAGTTCTGAGTTCATTACCTGGGGCCAGGTCTGAAGAGGGTGTTACAGACGTCCCTCTCTCTAGCGTGTTCTGGGTCTACCCGGGGCCTCTTACCAGTAGGAAAACCTCTATTGGAAGGTGTCCAGGAGGATCCTGACCAGATGTTGAACCCCCTCAGCTCGTCCCTTTTGAGCTGAAATTAGTGGCTCTACCCTGAGCCCAGACCCCCGACAAAGGAAGCTAATTTCATCTGATTGTACCCACACCATCGTTCCTTTGGTCACTACCAGAGCTCATGACCAGAGATAAGGGTCTGAACATTGATAGACTGGTAAATCAAGAGCTTTGTCTTTCGGTTCAGCTCCCTCTTCACCACAATGGTCCGGTACGTCTTCATTACTGACATCGCTTCGATTCACCCGTCCATCACACGGTCCATTTTCCCCTCACTGGTGAACAAGACCAAGAGATACTTAAACCCCCTCGCTTTGGGGCTGTGACTCCCTACTAACCCAAAAGTGGCAAGCCACCTTTTTTCGGTCTGACTCTCACAACCCCAGTGCTGTGGACGGTTTCGTTCTGAAGGATCCAATAGAACCACATCATCTGCAAAGAACAGAGATGCAACTTTGACGTCCCCTCCAACAGACCTGCAATCAGAAACGGAACCGTTTATTGCCATGTTTGTTTACACATTCAAGGAATTTGTCCTGGCGGGAGGTGCATAACATTTAACAATAAACAGAGTGCAATACATGAGAATGAGTGAGTGAATATTTTCAATGAACAATAGAATAATATATATATATTGCAGCTCTTTTGCAAAGGTAAAGAGCTGGTCCACTGGACCGATGCCATATGCTCCTCCTGGATCTCCTTACAAGCACCCTGGAATAAACTTTGAGGCTGTGATACCCCGATAATTAGAGCCATGTTGTAGGCTCTGGTCTTAAACAGGGCATACCGATTGTTCACAAAGAGCCTGATCAAAAACGAAGCAGTGCAACTGAGATGTAGTGAAGTAGAAGTATTAAGTACAAGTTCCTTTGAAGGGTAAATATACTTAGTTACTTTCTGCTAATATAATCCAAACACAATTAACATATGAGCTCAATCAAAGCAGCTTTATTATAAAGAAGTGTTTGTTTACTTTAACAGCTGTTTGTTTCAATTTTACATTCAGATGTACGAAAAGTGATCGTTGTAAAAGAAGAGCAGCAGGACTGGAGCTCCAGTCTGGACCAGGAGGACCCAGAGCCCCCCCACATTAAAGAGGAGCAGGAGGAACTCTGGACCAGTCAGGAGGGAGATCAGCTTCAAGGGCTGGAGGAGACTGGTATCAAGTTCTCATTCGCTCCTGTGAAGAGTGAAGATGATGAAGAGGAAGCTCAGTCCTCACAGCTTCATCAAAGACTAACTGAACAGATGGAAATTGATGGAGAGGACTGTGGCGGACCAGAACCAGGCAGGAACTTAGGTCCAGAACCAGACTGGAACTCAGGTCCTGATAGACATTTACAAATATCCAGTAGTGAAATTTCACAATTTAACAAACCAGAGACTGATCACAGTTGCGGCAGTGACGACGACTGGAAAAAGACCAGAGAACCTCAGTCAGGTTCAAACGCTCTGAATTATGAGGAAGTTTCTGTCAGTGAGTCCAGACGTAGTGCTGGAGAGAAACCATTTGGCTGCTCTGAGTGTAGGAAAAGATTTGGAACCAAGACGTATCTAAAGATTCACATGAGAACTCATACTGGGGAGAAACCTTTCAGCTGTTTGTCATGCGATAAAGGATTCACCCGGAAGGTGTTGTTGCAGTTGCACATTAAATCTCACATGGGAGAGAAACCATTCAACTGCTCAGTTTGTGGTAAAAGTTTCACACAAGCAGGAAGTCTGACGCGCCACATGCCCCTCCACACGGGGGAGAAAAGATTCAGCTGCAGTGTTTGTGAAAGAAGATTCACTTGGTACACCAGCCTCAAAACACATAGATGTGTTGGTCATCCGTCCCCACAGCTTCTTCAGACTGAGAACCGAGAGGCAGCACCTCCAGCTAGCAGCTCAACTGAACACATGCAAACAGAAGCTGATGGAGAACCAGAACCAGATAGGAACTCAGATCCAGAACCAGATGCCGTTGTCCAGACTGGAGACTCTTCTGTGACTGATGACAGTGATGAAGAGTGGAAGAAGACTAGAGAACCTCAGTCAGGTTTAAACTCTTCAAATCAGTCCGTCAGCAATTCCAGATGTGGTACTTGTGAGAAACCATTTAGCTGCTCTCACTGTGGGAAAAGATTTGGCTTCAAGGCACATCTGAAGAGACACATGAGATCTCATACAGGAGAGAAACCATTCAGCTGCTTATTCTGTAAGAAATCGTTTGCACAAAGCGATAGTCTCCAAAAACACATGAGGATCCACACAGGAGAGAAACCATACAGCTGCTCACTGTGCAGTAAAGCTTTTAGTGAAAATGGAAATCTGAAAGTACACATGAGATCTCACACGGGGGAGAAACCCTTCAGCTGCTTAGTTTGTAAGAAATCTTTCACAAAGAGTGATAGTTTACAGAAACACTTGAGGATCCACACTGGAGAGAAACCATTCAGCTGCTCTGTGTGTGGGAAATCCTTCAGTGAAAGTGGAAATTTGAAGAGACACATGCGACTCCACACAGGAGAGGAACCTTCCAGCTTCAGTGCTTGTGAAGGAAGATGAATATTCACTTGGTTTTATCAGCTCAGAAATTTTCAGTGTGTTCGTCATCGGCTCAGATCCATCTAGACGTCCATAACCAGGTCCTAAGGACAAGACTCAAGACTCTTCTGATGACTGGAAGGAAACCGAGAAACTATCAACTTCCTGTTAGTAACGCAACAGGAAGCTCTAAAAGAACCAGAATGAGGTTTAAATCAGAAGTCCTGTTTGAAAAAACACAAATCTGTATATTTATAATAAATGAAGAAAAATGTGTCAGAAGAATTGAACATTAAAAACTGTCAAATATAAAATATTTTTCTTTCAACATTTTATATTTGGGTGTTTTATTTTTGATGCATTTTATACTGACGCTATTTGAAGTTTGACATAATTAAATGAGTTTTTGTATTAGGAATTTGTTTCATGAATAAGGGACAAACATTGTGATCGTTTTCATTAAAGGAATCGCATTCTGCTGATTTAATTTTATTGGACATGAGAGCGAATTATGATCTGGTTCAGGTTAATAGTTAGATCTGGCTCCAGTTATTCCAGTCTGGTTTACCCTCACTGGTAAACAAGACCCAGAGATACTTGAATTCCCTCTCTGGGTGCAGTGACTCGCTACTAACCAGAGAACCATGAACTCAAACTTGGAGGTTCTGACTCTCATCCCGACAACTTAAAACTCTACAAATCGTCCCGGTGCTGCTAAAGGTCACGTTCTGAAGGAGCCAATAGAACCAAGTCGTCAGCAAAGAGACGAGAAGCTGAGCTCCACAAACTGGCTGGTCCTTGAAATCCTATTGATGAAAATCACAAACAGGATCTACAACAAAGAAACCTGGAAAACCCCAAGAGGCCGATTCACACTGAAATGGCAGACAATACTTTCATGACGGCTAGTTTCTGTGTTTTTGCGATTGTGGCTCGTAACCAAGTTTATTTATTCTTATCGGACTAAAAGAAAAGAGCTAAGAGCTTTTTGCACCTCGCCAATCTCTCATGATGGCTTACGTCCCCTCAGCATTATTTAAGTCTTTTAATAGCATAATGTTAGCTTTATGCTAGCAAATCGCTAGCTTTAAATTTATTTTTTTAGTGTAGAATGTTGAGGTTTGACGTTCTATAATCGATTTTAGAAATGGTGTGCAATGAACAAACATAGGCTCATGTTCTTTATTTTTATTATGCAGAAAAATAAGACAGTCGGTGGTGATAGAAACCGTAATGTGTTCACACCAAAAGTGATGCAAATTTTTTATATATATTATGAACCCAGATACGAGGGTGTCTGATGTTCCGACGTTTGTGGGACTTCCACAAGTGTAAAGCAGAAATAGTGGTTATTTCCATGGTGGATGGCGGAAATGTTAACTGTTTTTACAAAAATAAGTCACGCCCCCTTTCTGGCACAAATGATGCGACTAAACCACATAGTCGAGCGAGTAAAGCCTTTGCGAAAAATTTGCTTCTAGTGTGGCTCATTAAATATGTGTAACGAAGAAAATAGTCCCAACGAAGACATCTACTGGTTGTGTTGTCTTCATGAAGATGTTTGATTGGGACAACAGTCATCAACACCCTTAAAGACAGTGTTGCACAACCCTTCAAATTACCACTGCAGTGCTGAACCTCAGTTGGGAACTAAAATGTTTCATGATTGACAGCATCAAGCTTTTCTTGACAGAAGTCCCTCTGTGTATCCATTGTAATCTCATCAAAGAGTTATGAAATGAGAATTCTATGCCAGATCTATATTGTTTCTCATATAAGAAGTTCTTATTTCCATGTATTCAGCTGAGCTGGTGGTTGGAGGCTCCTCCTCCTCGGTCTCAGTCGGGTGAAGCCGCGAGGACGGCTGGCCATCACACCGATGGTTTCGGAGCTGGTCGTACCAGGTGAATCCTTGGTGACAAACACTGCAGGAGAATCTTTTCTGTCCAGTGTGACTCATCGTGTGATTCTTCAATTGTGCTTTGGTGAGAAATCTTTTTTCACACACTGAGCAGTTGAACGGTTTCTCTCCTGTGTGGATTCCCATGTGAGTCTGTAAACTTCCTCTCTGCGTGAAAGATTTCTTACAAACGGAACAATTAAATGGTTTCTCTCCCGTGTGACATCTCATGTGGACCTTCAGAGAAGCACGAACGTTGAAAGCTTTCCCACACACTGAGCAGCTGAATGGTTTCTCTCCTGTGTGAGTTCTCGTGTGTCTATTCAGATTACCTTTGTGGCTAAATATTTTCCCACACACAGAACAGCTAAATGGTTTCTCACCGGAAGCCTCCTCATAGTTCAGCGAGTTTGCCGCGAGGACGGCTGGCCATCACACCGATGGTTTCGGAGCTGGTCGTACCAGGTGAATCCTTGGTGACAAACACTGCAGGAGAATCTTTTCTGTCCAGTGTGACTCATCGTGTGATTCTTCAATTGTGCTTTGGTGAGAAATCTTTTTTCACACACTGAGCAGTTGAACGGTTTCTCTCCTGTGTGGATTCCCATGTGAGTCTGTAAACTTCCTCTCTGCGTGAAAGATTTCTTACAAACGGAACAATTAAATGGTTTCTCTCCCGTGTGACATCTCATGTGGACCTTCAGAGAAGCACGAACGTTGAAAGCTTTCCCACACACTGAGCAGCTGAATGGTTTCTCTCCTGTGTGAGTTCTCGTGTGTCTATTCAGATTACCTTTGTGGCTAAATATTTTCCCACACACAGAACAGCTAAATGGTTTCTCACCGGAAGCCTCCTCATAGTTCAGCGAGTTTAAACCTGACTGAGGTTCTCTGGTCTGCTTCTTGTCATCACTGTTATCAGGTTCAGAAGCGTCTCCAGACCTGTCAACAGAATCTGGTCCTGAGTTCCTGACTGGTTCTGGTCCTCCACAGTCCTCTTCGTCAGCTTTTGTTCCCATCTGTTCAGTTAGTCTTTGATGAAGCTTTGAGGACTGAGCACAAACCCTAACTGAGCATCTGAATGGTTTCTCTCCTGTATGAGATCTCATGTTGACCTTCAAATTTCTCTTAGATCCTAATCTTTTCTCACGACCAGAGCAGCTGAATGGTTTGGGAATTTTACATTTCTCATCACTTAATGGTTCTTCCTCATTATTCAGAGAGTTAAAACCTGACTGAGGTTCTCTGGTCACCTTCCAGTCTTCACTGTTATCAGTATCAGGTTCATAGTCTCCAATCTCCTCATCAGGGTCTGGTTCTGGTCCTCCACAGTCCTCTCCATCAACCTCTGTTTCTATGTGTTCAGTTGAGCGGCTGGCTGGAGGTTCTGCCTCTCGGTTCTGAGTCTGATGAAGCCTTGAGAAATGACGACCAACACATCTATGGTTTCTGAGCGTGTTATACCAGGTGAATCTTTGATCACAATCTCTGCACGTGTAGAGTTTCTCCTTTCTGTGAACTTCCATATGTTTAGTCAGATTTCTCCTCCATGCAAACTCTTCACCACAAGTTTGGCATCTGAACCGTTTTCGTCCCGAGTGGATCCTCATGTGTTGAACTAGGGAGTCGCTGTCACTGCAGTCTGAGTTACACACTGAGCAGCGGAATGGTTTCTGCCCTGTGGGAGGGCTCTTGTGTGTCAGCAGAGTGAGGCGGGCTTCAGGTCTTTCCTGAGACTCAGAGGTGCTGAAAGGTTTCATGTCAGTGTCACTTCCTGTATCTCTGACAGAGACCTTCTTACTTTTCCGATGCTTTGGACCTGATGGAGGTTGATCCCCATCAACTCCATCAGTCTTGGGTTCAGCTTCAGGCTCATCATCAGAGCAGCCGAATGGTTTCTCGCTGCTATTAAATCCATCTTTTACAGAGACCTTTCTATTTCTCTGGTAAGTGAAGCCTGACTGATGTTTCCTGGTCTCTTTCCAAAACTCAACGTCAACACTGTCGTCAGGTTCAGAATACGGTTCAGTCTCTTTATCAGGATCTGGTTCTAAGTTCCGATCTGGTTCTGGGTTCCTGTCTGGTTCTGGTCCTCCACAGTCCTCTCCATCAGCCTCTGTGTCCATCTGTTCAGTTGAGCTACTGGCTGGAGGATCTGCCTCTCTGTTCTCCTCAGTGTGAGTCTGATGACTCCGTGAGGACTGACGCCCAACACATATATGTCTTGTGATCTGTGAACACCAGGCAAATCTTTTGTTACACATGCTGCAGCTGAATCGTTTCTCTCCTGTGTGGACCGGCATGTGTTGTGTCAGGTGACCCTTTCGGGAAAATCTTTTACAACAAACTGTACAACTAAATGGTTTCTCCCCTGTGTGGATTCTGATATGTTCTTTCATGGTTCCCTTGGTGCCGAATCTTTTCCCACATTCAGAGCAACTAAAATGTTTCTTACCATCATTGCATCTTGAATCTTTTTTTAAACCTGACTGAGGTTCTCTGGTCTCCTTCCAATCATCACTGTTATCAGTCTCAGGCTCAGAAGAGTCTCCAGTCTCCTCATTAGGATCTGAGTTCCTGTCTGGTTCTGGTCCTCCACAGTCCTCTCCCTCATCTTCCGTTTCCATCTGTTCAGTTTGTTTTTGATGAAGCTGTGAGGACTGAGCTTCCTCTTCATCATCTTCACTCTTCACAGTGAATGAGAACTTGATACCAGCCTCCTCCTGGTCCTCTTTAATGTGTGGGGGCTCTGGTTCCTCCTGTTCCTCTTTAATGTGTGGAGGCTCTGGTTCCTCCTGTTCCTCTTTAATGTGTGGGGGCTCTGGGTCCTCCTGGTCCTCTTTAATGTGGGGGGGCTCTGGGTCCTCCTGGTCCTCTTTAATGTGGGGGGGCTCTGGGTCCTCCTGGTCCAGACTGGAGCTCCAATCCTGCTGGTCTTCTTCACCAACGATCACTTTTTGTACATCTGAAGGTAAAACTGAGACACAAACAGACAGATATTAAATTAAACCCACAAACTTCTGTTCACTGAGCTTCAGAACATTTATTTATGGAGGTTTTCATCTGTTATAGAGACACAAAGGAATGTTTGTGAGAAAAAACATATTTACTCAAGTACTTCAGAAAATGTTGAGATTCCATTTATTAAAAATAGTTTTATTTGGCAAGTTCAAACCAGTGCTAACCAGAAGGAGCAGTGTGGCATGGACGGAGGCCAACAATTCAATTCAGTGTACTTTGTATAGCCCAAAATCACAAATACAGATTATCCTCTGAAAGCTTTACAATCAGAATCAGAACCATTTATTGCCATGTATGTTTACACATACAAGGAATTTGTCCTGGCGGGAAGGTGCATACATTTAACAGTTAATGCAGTGCAATAAATGAGGATGAATGGATGAATGAATATTTACATTGAAACAGTAGCATATCAAAATACCAAAAATAAGATAAAGTGCATGGAATGTGCATGAGTGTAAGTGTTGTGTGAAAGTGGCAAGTGTAATGTGTTAGAAAATAATGCTTTTTAGTGCTCCTAGTGAGAGCTAGAGTTTACATTGGAGGGTCAAGACAAATAAATAACTCTGTATGGATTATCAAATATTGAATGAATGACACTGTATGTACTACACAAATGTATTAATTAGAATTATGAAATGTATTGAGTGATTGTGGAAGGAATCCTGAAAACATCAGGAGCCCACAAACAGTTACGCAGCCTGAAGATTGGAGCAGATAGATAAGGAGGACGTGCTCAGGAATGTGAGAGGGGGTTTGGGTTGACCAACACCAAAAGGACGAGGTCTTGTCCAATCAATGGACTGGAAGAGATGCTAGCCAGAGGAAGGGGGGCTGACCCCAAACCTGGCAAAGCTGAGACATTTTGAGAACATCAGCAGATCTCTGGGTGCCTTCTGCCGGGCAGGTATGTATGGATCTGCTGCCCGGTGGGGGGGGCACTGGATCTCTGTCTCATGGGATATCTCTCTCCCATGGGATATATTTTGTATATATATTGTGTAGTTATTAGTGTGATTCATTTTGAAATGCTGTTCATCATCTTTTTATTAAATCAATTTTTATTATAACTTTCTGCATCTGGGACTTCTCTTCACACAACCGCCCAAAGATTTTTGAACTTAACAAATGTTAAAGTGTCAAGTCAAGTGTATTTAAGTATAAGGCTATGTGCAGGGGAGTGTCCGGTGGGAATTGTCTGGGGGTGACAGAGTCAGTCAGTGGGGGACCCGGGCTCTGTTAGCGGGACCCGGGCTCTGTTAGGGGGACCCGGGCTCTGTTGATGAGCTCGACTGCAGACGGGAAGAAACTGTTTTTGTGGCGTGAGGTCTTGGTCCTGATGGACCGCAGCCTCCTGCCAGAGGGGAGGGACACCAACAGTTTGTGTCCAGGGTGAGAGGGATCAGCTACAATCTTCCTCTTCAGGGTCCTTGAAGCAAACAAGTCCTGGAGGGACGGCAGATTGCGGCCAATCACCCTCTCGGCAGAGCGAATGATGCGCTGCAGCCTGGCCTTGTCCTTGGCAGTGGCTGCAGCGTACCAGACGGTGATGGAGGAGCAGAGGATGGACTCGATGATGGCAGTGTAGAAGTGCACCATCATTGTCTTTGGCAGGTTGAGTTTCCTCAGCTGCCTCAGGAAGAACATCCTCTGCTGCGCCTTCTTGGAGATGGAGCTGATGTTTAGTTCCCACTTGAGGTCCTGGGTGATGATGGAGCCCAGGAAGCGGAAGGACTCCACAGCTTTGACGGGGGAGTCACACGGGGTGAGAGGGGCTGGTGGGGCTGAGATCTTTCTGAAGTCCACAACCATCTCCACTGTCTTCAGAGCGTTGAGCTCCAGGTTGTTTTGGCTGCACCAGGTCACCAGGTGGTCAGTCTCCCACCTGTAGGCGGACTCGTCCCCACCAGAGATGAGTCCAATGAGGGTGGTGTCATCCGCAAACTTCAGGAGCTTGACGGACTGGTGACTGGAGGTGCAGCTGTTGGTGTACAGGGAGAAGAGCAGGGGGGAAAGAACGCAGCCTTGGGGGGAACCGGTGCTGATGGACCGAGAGGCTGAGACGTGTTTCCCCAGCCTCACGTGCTGCTTCCTGTCAGACAGGAAGTCTGTGATCCACTTGCAGGTGGAGTCGGGCACGTGCAGCTGGGAGAGCTTGTCCTGCAGCAGAGACGGGATGATGGTGTTGAAGGCAGAGCTGAAGTCCACAAACAGGATCCTGGCGTAGGTTCCTGGGGTGTCCAGATGCTGGAGGATGGAGTGGAGGGCCATGTTGACTGCATCGTCCACAGACCTGTTGGCTCTGTAGGCGAACTGCAGGGGATCCAGGAGTGGGTCCCCAGTGGGTTTTGAGGTGGGACAGGACCAGGCGCTCAAAGGACTTCATGACCACAGAGGTCAGGGCGACGGGCCTGTAGTCATTGAGTCCTGTGATCCTAGGTTTTTTGGGGACGGGGATGATGGTGGAGGCCTTGAAGCAGGCTGGTACGTGGCATGTCTCCAGAGAGGTGTTGAAGATGTCTGTAAACACCGGGGACAGCTGATCAGCACAATGCTTCAGGGTGGAGGGGGAGACAGAGTCCGGGCCGGCTGCTTTGCGGGGGTTCTGCTTTTTAAAAAGCCTGTTAACGTCTCTCTCTTGGATAATGAGGGTCGTCACTGTGGAGGGGGTAGGGGGCGCTGTGAACGATGGTTCAGAGGCGTGAGCCCCTGATGGGCTGGGGGAGGGTGGGCTGGTGGTCTGTGGCTGGTTGGTGGGGCTGTTGATGGGGCTGTACACATAGACATCCCGTCCCGGACTCCCCCCAAAAAATTGTAAAAACCCAACAGTACCCTCTGGGCCAACAGTCCAGGATTGGCTTCTCCAAGTCATCCACTTTGGTTTTCCAAGGTGTGTGCTGTATATACTTCCCCCACATATATGTATATATACACAAACATTTATCTTGTGGTGACCTCCTGGTTCTGATGGGCCGACTCTTGATTCTCTAAACAAGTGATTATTTAACTGCATATTAATGAGGAAATAAATCCACATCAATGCTTTTAAGTTTGAAGTAATAATACAAATTCTGCAGTGAAGGAAAGGTGTTTCTCTGACATACGGTGATTCAACTAATCTGTGTCATGCTCTTGATATTAATAAACTTCTCAAACTGATTTAATTAAAAGATGGTGCAGTTTGAACCTGAGAGAGTACAGAATATCACAGTATGCACGAAAACTAGTTAGAAATATTCACGTTTACAGTCAATTCAAACTACAAAGTGCATCTTAAGGACACAAGGTAATACATCCATCCATCCATTTTCCACCGCTTATCCGGGGTCGGGTCTTGGAGGCAGCAGGTCCAACAGGCTGACCCAGACTTCTCTCTCACCCACAACATCTACCAGCTCATTCTGGGGGATCCCGAGGCGTTCCCAGACCAGCTGGGAGATATAATCCCTCCAGCGTGTCCTGGGTCTTCCCCGGGGCCTCCTACCAGATGGACGTGCCTGGAAAACCTCT
Source organism: Cottus gobio (assembly GCA_023566465.1). Classification (NCBI taxonomy): domain Eukaryota; kingdom Metazoa; phylum Chordata; class Actinopteri; order Perciformes; family Cottidae; genus Cottus; species Cottus gobio. The sequence continues at coordinate 386,218 of CM042231.1, forward strand.
AAAGGGAGGCGTCCTGGAGGCATCCTAATTAGAGGTAATACAACACATAACAATTCATTAGCGTCAGCCTTTTTTAACACTCAACAGCTTTAATGCACAAACATGAAATAAAATCTACTGAGAAGCATAAAAAACACTGAGCTGAAGTAACTTTACTGAGAATACTCACTGAGCCTCTGACCAACGCTGAGCTATGAAGCATTCAGTGTCTTGAGGAGCAGCTTTTACCACAAACTCCAAATAAATTAAACAAGATTCAAGTAAACAAAAGTAAACTTTTCTTCTGATTACCTTCAGTAGCTAAATACTGAAAAACATAAAGCAGCACTCATAGTTTAGTTTTATATATATTTTACTGAAGTATTATTTGGGAGTAGATTTAGTGCAGTAGAAGTATGAAGTCGCAGATATTATAAATACTCCAGTGCAGTACTATTACTTGAAGCAGCAGAGTACATGGACTCCGGTACTTGTCTCACAGAGAACATGAAGCACCTGCAATAAGCAGCTGGAGCTAGCTGCTAATAGCTGGAGCTAGCTGCTAACAGCTGCAGTATATCAATACTCAAGTAGAGTACAAATACCTCGACGTTGTATGCAAGTGCTGTGGTTGAGTGAATGTAGCTAGCAGCTGCTTTATCTTTACGTACTGAGCAATGCTGCTGTAATCCTGTAATTTCCCTACTGCGGGACTAATAAAGGATTATCTTATTTTATCTAGCTGGACCTAGCGTTAGCTTAGCAGTAAATAGCAGCTGCTAGCTTAACCTAGCGTTAGCTTGGTAGTAAATAGCAGCTGCTAGCTGGAGCTAGCGTTAGCTTAGCAGTACATAGCAGCTGCTAGCTGGAGCTAGCGTTAGCTTAGCAGCACATGAGCAGGACACACGTTTCCAGCAGCAGAAAGAAAACCAACCTGCTTCTCTCCGTAGCTCCATGTCGGCCTTTAAAACCACAACCAGCACTTTGCTCCTTTTCATACCCGGATGTCTCCAGACGTCCAGGCAGAGGTCCGCAAGCCGCAGTTAGAGCCGCCGTTTGGATTCATGTTGAACATCCTGAAATGTGGACATTTCCCACAGATGGAGTCCAGGAAGACTCAAGAAAAGTACACCGTGTTTGTGCTCTTCTCTCCACTCAGCGGACCTGCGCACTGTGCGACCCGGAAACACTCACACCACTTCCGCTCCTCGGGCCTTCACAATAAAGGTTACTGGAACCAAGTACATTTTACGTGCCTATTAGGCTACCCTATGCTTGTTAGCACTAACAACAATAATAACCACATCATCTGCATTAAAACGTTTTACTACATGAACAATATCGGTCAGTCTTACTTTTCAATTTGTCTCCATTAGACTGATGCTGGTATCACTTTTACACTTTGTATTTTTACTCTTGTATTTCATCTTTGTTGTTTTATTTTACTTTTTCTATTTTAGTTTGGTTTATACATTATTTTCTACTTTATTTACCTTACTCTAATTGCTACTGTGTTCTGTTTTACAATGGTGTCAGTATTATCTCTTTTACACTTGTTTAATTGTTATTGTATTGTATTGTTCATATTTATATTTTATTCTATTATTTTTTTGCATTTCTTCTGTTGAAAATCTGGCACAAAAAATTTCCTTCTGGATTAATTCATTGAATTTCGATCTTATCTTACTCAGAGGGTACTATTGTACTTTTTTACTGCACCACAGTTATTGAATAACTTTCGTTACTACTTACTTGCAGATTTTCAGTAATTAATACAATATATTATCTAGCAAGGAAACTAAAAAAATATCAGATTAATTTGCCCTCTACATCCTCTAGTCCAGTGGCCGCAAAACTTTTTTGAGCCACAGACCGGTTACGTGTAAGACAATATTTTCATGGATCGGGTCCCATCTCGGGGTGTCAGGAGACATATGTGTGCTTTATGTCCAGTCTACTCCCTAACACAAAAAAACTAAGACTAAAGACTTGAGAGATGGGTACACATCTATATTTATGTCTGCCTTATGACTACAGTAATTATTATTTTAAGATGCAAATATCATTACAATTATTTGTATTAATATTAAGAGACAATGTATTTACATGTTGCATCCCTGCACATCTGTGTTAGTTATTAATTTGTCTTTGATAGAAACAGAATGGCATAATCAGCAAATTAAATAGCAAGAACAGACAGAAACTAAGCAGAAAAAGCAGAGGACCAAGGATGGATTCCTGTGGGACGCCTTCAAGAGAAAAACACTTGATTCGATATTGACTATTTTCTATTCATGAAGTATTGACGTCATTAAAGAAGTTCTGAACCTTTAAAGCTATAAGAACTTAATGAGGTCGGCTGCAGTGGTACTGAACCGTTCAGTACAGGAGGTTCTGTCCGGTTCGCAACATTCTTTCAGAACCTCTTTGACCAAAACCGCTGTTTGTCTAACAAGAGCACACGATGAACAGCAATATGCAAACATTTTTTCAACTGAAGTCAGGGTTATCTGTGACTGCACTTCAAACATTTACTTTATGATGACATCATCCGTTGTGTTGATGAGTGTTCCTCCACTCTCCATGGATTCGGCCACCTCCCACTTCAGACTCGGATTGTGACAGCGTTTATGGGCGACCTGACTCGACAATACGGATTTAAAACGTAGCATAAAAGTGCTTCAACTTGGCTAAAATGTTCCTTCACAAGCAAATTTAGTCCACCCGTTGTAAACGAGCACAAGCTCCAGTTTTAGGAGTCTTATGGAATCAGAATTGGGGGGAAAATTGGGTTCCATTTATGTGACGTTACATTCAATTTTCCAGTATTTGAATGCCTTAACAGTTGAAGTAAGAACTGTTGAATGTTTGTTATTTTTCTAAATAAATGAACAGAATTGCTATTTTCTGGTTTTCGCTATTGGACTAAAAACATACCGAACGATTAATGTTGTGTATTGGTACACAACTATTTATGTCTCTTGACCTGACGACAACAGAACATTGTTAAGGTGCAAACCCTGCAACTAAATGGTTTCTCCCATGTACGAATTCCTGTGCTTAAAGCTTGAAACTGACTGAGGTTCTCTGGTCTCTTTCCAGTCTTCACTGTCATCAGTCTCAGGTTCAGAAGGGTCTCCAGTCTCCTCATCAGGATTTGGTTCTGGATGTCTTTCTGTATCCGAGTTCCTGTCCGGTTCTGGTCCTCCACAGTCCTCTCCATCAGCTTCTGTTTGCATCTGTTCAGTTGAGCTGCTGGCTGCAGGTTCTGCCTGTTGGTTCTCCTCAGTGTGATGAAGCTGAGAGAACCGACGACCAACACATTTATGTTTTCTGAGCTGATAAAACCAGGTGAACTTTTGGTCACAAACACTGCAGCTGAAGGTTTTCTCTTCTGTGTGAATTCTCATGTGTTCATCCAAATTGCACTTTCCATTGAATCTCTTACAACATAATGAACAGTTGAATGTTCTTTCTCCTGTGTGAATTCTGATGTGTTTCTTCAGACTTTCCTGGGAGCCAAATATTTTCCCACACTCCGAGCAGGTGAAAGGTTTCTCTTGCGTGTGGGTTCTCATGTGTTTCTGTAAATTTCCGCTCTGTGAAAAGGATTTCTTACAAACTGAGCAGCTGAACGGTTTCTCTCCTGTATGAGATCTCATGTGTATCTTTAGATGTGTCTTTTTCCTAAATATTTTTCCACACTCAGAGCAGCTAAACGGTTTCGCTCTAGCTCTACATCTAGAACCACTGACAGAAACGTCCTCATTATTCAGCGATTTTAAACCTGACTGAGGTTTTCTGGTCTCCTTCCAGTCATCACTGTTATCAGTATCAGGTTCAGAAGAGTCTCCATTCTTGTCATCAGGATCTGAATGTCTATCAGGATCTGAGTTCCTGTCTGGTTCTGGTCCTCCACAGTCCTCTCCATCAACTTCTGTTTCCATGTGTTCAGTTGAGCTGCTGGCTGCAGGTTCAGCCTCTCGGGTCTGAGTCTGATGAAGCCTTGAGAAACGACGACCAACACATCTATGGTCTTTGAGCTGTTTACACCAAGTGAATCTTTGGTCACAAACACTGCATCGGTAGATTTTGTGGACTTCCATATGTTTAGTCAGATATCTCCTCCATGCAAACTCTTCACCACAAATTGTGCAATTGAACCGCATTTGCATCGTGTGGATCCTCATGTGTTGAACTAGAGACTCACTGTCACTGCAGTCTGAGTTACACACTGAGCAGCGGAATGGTTTCTCCACTGAGTGATGTGTCATGTGAGAACGTAAGCTTTCCTGCTGGTTAAATATTTGACCACAAAGTGAGCAGCGGAATGGTTTCTCCCCTGTGTGAGAGCTCTTGTGTGTCAGCAGAGTGAGAGTCTGGTCTTCAGGTCTTTCCTGAGACTCAGAGGCGCTGAAAGGTTTCATGTCAGTGTTACTTCCTGTATCTCTGACAGAGGCCTTCTTACTTTTCCAATGCTTTGGACCTGATGGAGGTTGATCCCCATCAACTCCATCAGTCTTGGGTTCAGCTTCAGGCTCGTCATCAGAGCAGCCGAATGGTTTCTCGCTGCTATTAAATCCATCTTTTACAGAGACCTTTCTATTTCTCTGGTAAGTGAAGCCTGACTGATGTTTCCTGGTCTCTTTCCAAAACTCAACGTCAACACTGTCGTCAGGTTCAGAATACGGTTCAGTCTCTTTATCAGGATCTGGTTCTGGATGTCTAACTGGTCCTCCACAGTCCTCTCCATCAGCTTCTGTTTCCATCTGTTCAGTTTGTCTTTGGTGAAGCTGTGAGGACTGAGCGTCCTCTTCCTCATCTTCACTCTTCACAGTGAATGAGAACCTGATACCAGTCTCCTCCAGCCCTTGAAGCTGCTCTCCCTCCTGACTGGTCCAGAGTTCCTCCTGTTCCTCTTTAATGTGTGGGGGCTCTGGGTCCTCCTGGTCTTCCTGGTCCTCTTTAATGTGTGGGGGCACTGGGTCCTCCTGGTCCTCCTGTTCCTCTTTAATGTGGGGGGGCTCTGGGTCCTCCTGGTTCAGACTGGAGCTCCAGTCCTGCTGATGAATCTCTTCTTTAACCACCAACAGCTGCTGGACATCTGCAGGAAACAGGAAACACACATTAAGGAAAAACAGATCCATGTAAACTGTGAGGAGAGAAAGACTCCAGAGAAGAAGTAGAGTTAGTAATGTGGATTGAAGAGGCATGAATTCATCCAGAAGGAGAGAGAAGAGGAGAGAGGAGCTCAGTGTATCCTAAGATGTTCCCCAGCAGTCTAGGCCTATAGCAGCATATCTAGAGGCTGGACCAGAGCAGACCTGAGCCAGCTCTAACTATAGACCTGAACCAGCCCTAACTATAGACCTGAACCAGCCCTAACTATAAACCTGAACCAGCCCTCATGAGAAAGGTGAGGGATGAGCCCAGAACTAGACGAGAGGAACTTGTTATTGATCTGAAGACAGCTGGGACCAGAGTCACCAAGAAAGCCATTGGTAACACACTACAGTGTCATGATCCAAATCTTGCAGTGCCCGCAAGGCCCCTGGTCAAGAAGGCACATGTAGTCTGACAATGAACTCCTGAAGGCTTGCGAGAAGGGGTTGTGGTCGGATGAGACCAAAAACCGTCTTCTTTCATTATAAAAACATCGCCCGTCTACGCCCATCCATCTCCTCCTCATCTTCATCACCTCTAGACTGGACCACTGCAACAGCATCCTGTGCGGCACAACCACCAAAACCCAAAACTGTGTTATTGTGACATATTCTGGTTATTAGCTGGGAATGCACGAATGATGAGGAAATCAGTTATAGTATTTATTTAAATATTTAGAAATATAAGTTTCGTTTTATAAGCTGGTCATAATTCATCTCTGATATCTATGTTGCAGAGAAAACATTCTAACAAATGGTTTTATTCAGGTTTCATAAGATCCTGACTGATCGTCTGAAGACCACAGTGTGGTAGAGCGCCGTAACGGTTTCACTGGAACGAGCAACACGGCAATATCCACAGAATAATATCTAAAGTTAGGAATAATAACACGGAATAATATCTAAAGTTAATCATAATAATAACAACACAGAATAATATCTCAAGTTAATCATAATAATAACACAGAATAATATCTAACGTTAGGAATAATAACACGGAATAATAACTAAAGTTAGGAATAATAACACGGAATAATATCTAAAGTTAGGAATAATAATAACACGGAATAATATCTAAAGTTAATCATAATAATAACACAGAATAATATCTAAAGTTAATCATAATAATAACACAGAATAATATCTAAAGTTAATCATAATAACACAGAATAATTTCTAAAGTTAATCATAATAACACAGAATAATTTCTAATGTTAGGAATAATAACACGGAATAATAACTAAAGTTAGGAATAATAACACGGAATACTAATTAAAGTAATAACAATATCCAGTGCGTGAAGCGCAGCGTTAAAAGCACCCAAGGGTGAAAGTCCTGGAGAAGCTTTTTGGTTTTCATGTAAACTGATGGGATCAGAAAGTTGTCCAAACGTTATGTATGTAGGCCTTGTGGGCCCGCCCAGTCCGTCAGCGACGAGACCACCACCACAACAACAACAACAAAGTCTGGACTGTTCTCTGTTCTGGCTCCTCGATGGTGGAATGAGCTCCCCATTGACATCAGAACAGCAGAAAGTCTCTACATCTTCCGTCGCAAACTAAAAACACATCTTTTCCAACTATACCTTGAATAAAGGATGTAGCACTATAGTAGCACTGAAATGGCTCTTACTGATAGCACTTTGTAGTTGAACTTTATTGATGAAATTGTACCTTCTTGATTCTTGTTGTTCTGATTCTTGTTTGTAACCGTAGAATGCACTTATTGTAAGTCGCTTTGGATAAAAGCGTCAGCTAAATTAAATGTAACAACAACAACATTAAGAATCAATTGGCGGCAGATCAGACCGACTATTACCAGAACTTTCTGAGGCCAATCTTTCAGGATGAATCTGGGTCTCCATCAAAAGGAACAGCAGCAAAAACATCTGGGTCTGGTTAGAGGGGACCTGAACCCCAGAACTGCCCTGGATCCAAGGCTCCAGTCCCAGTCTCCCCTAGACCCTGTCCCTGCTAAACCCTGTCCTACGCTGGAGAACATGCAGTGATCTCACCACAAGAGGTACTAATTACATTACATACATTAGTAGTTTTATAGCTCAAGTCCTTTCTCCTGCCGGGTCGGAACAGAACCGGAATCAGAATCATCTCCTCCAAAGAGGAGCTATTTGGGGAGACCTTTCAGGAACCTTGTGAGGAGGTTCTCCACAGCAGAACCCTCATGTGGCCCCGACGGGGGAGTAGTAGTAGCAGTAAAAGTAGAAGTAGCAGTAGCAGAATACTATTATAAGTAGTATTAGAATTATAAGTTGTATAGTCGTAGTGTTAGTAGTAGAGGTGAACATTTCATATTTCTCTGTAAAACAGCGCCCCCCTCCCGGCCCATCAGTGGTTGTTCAGGTGGAGAGTGGTACTGCATGCGGAGACAGAAACAATAAACAAATCATAACCCAAAAAAATAAAAGTAATTCTGAGAGTTAATGATGAAAACGCTTCTAAAACCAAGCAAACACCACAGTAACTGTACTCACTGTGGTATTAGTACTTCAACTGAAGTAAAACATTGAAGTACGTCCTTCTGTTAACTGCAGTACAAGTATAAAGCAGAGAATATCGATCCTCAAGTCGAGAACAAATACCTCAACGTTGTTTTTAAGTGGTGTCGTTGAGTGAATGTATCTAGCAGCTGCTAGCTGGAGGTAGCGTTAGCTTAGCAGTAAATAGCAGCTACTAGCTGGAGCTAGCGTTATCTTAGCAGTAAATAGCAGCTGCTAGCTGGACCTAGTGTTATCTTAGCAGTAAATAGCAGCTGCTAGCTGGAGCTAGCGTTAGCTTAGCAGTACATAGCAGCTGCTAGCTGGAGCTAGCGTTATCTTAGCAGTAAATAGCAGCTGCTAGCTGGAGCTAGCGTTAGCTTAGCAGTACATAGCAGCTGCTAGCTGGAGCTAGCGTTAGCTTAGCAGTACGTAGCAGCTGCTAGCTGGAGCTAGCGTTAGTTTAGCAGTACATAGCAGCTGTTAGCTGGAGCTAGCGTTAGCTTAGCAGCACATGAGCAGGACACACGTTTCCAGCAGCAGAAAGAAAACCAACCTGCTTCTCTCCGTAGCTCCATGTCGGCCTTTAAAACCACAACCAGCACTTTGCTCCTTTTCATACCCGGATGTCTCCAGACGTCCAGGCAGAGGTCCGCGAGCCGCAGTTAGAGCCGCCGTTTGGATTCATGTTGAACATCCTGAAATGTGGACATTTCCCACAGATGGAGTCCAGGAAGACTCAAGAAAAGTACACCGTGTTTGTGCTCTTCTCTCCACTCAGCGGACCTGCGCACTGTGCGACCCGGAAACACTCACACCACTTCCGCTCCTCAGGCCTTCACAATGAAAGAGCACAAATAAAATAATTATATATAATATTTAAAAAGAAGTTTGAGTTCATATTTTAGATATATTTAAAAGACATAAATACAAAAGCTTGAACTTTCTAAGAGTGACATATGTATGTGCATGGAAATAATAAGAAGAAAGAAGAAGAAGAAGAAACCCCTTTATTAGTCCCACACTTAGTCCCACAGTGGGGAAATTTATCCTCTGCATTTGACCCATCCTTTAAGGAGCAGTGGGCAGCCTCGTGAAGCGCCCGGGGAGCAACTGGGGGTTAAGTGTCTTGCTCAAGGACACAACGACATGGACTGGCTGAGGCGGGGTTTGAACCCCGGTCCTCTGGTTGAAAGACTGACTTGCTAACCACTGAGCCACAGAACACTCTGTTACCACCTTGAGTATCAGAGAGCACTACTGATGGTAGCACACTTGAATATATATAATAATGTTAATAATAATAATTATGATGATAATAATGACAAAAATAATAATAATAATGATAACAATAATAATAATTTAAAAAAACTTTAACGTCGGATCGTAGTCCAGCAGGCGCTGCTGCTGCCGGAGGCGTGAGTGCTACTGGTTCTACTGGTGCTGCTGGTGCTGCTGCTGGTGTTACTGGTACTACTGGTGCTGCTGGTGCTGCTGGTGCTACTGGTTCTACTGGTACTGTTGCTGCTGGTGCTACTAGTACTACTGGTACTGCTGCTGGTGCTACTGGTACTACTGGTGCTGCTGCTGGTGCTACTAGTACTACTGGTACTGCTGCTGGTGCTACTGGTACTACTGGTGCTGCTGCTGGTGCTACTGGTACTACTGGTGCTGCTACTGGTACTACTGGTGCTACTTGTACTACTGGTGCTTCTGGTGGTTCTACTGGTACTACTGGTGCTACTGGTGCTGCTGCACTGGTGCTGCTGGTGCCACTGGTACTGATGCTGGTGCTACTGGTACTACTGGTGCTGCTGGTGGTTCTACTGGTGCTGCTACTGGTGCTACTGGTACTACTGGTACTGGTGTTGCTACTGGTACTACTGGTGCTGGTGCTACTGCTGGTGCTACTGGTTCTACTGGTGCTACTGGTGCTGCTACTACTGGTACTGGTGCTACTACTGGTGCTGGTGCTACTGCTGGTGCTACTGGTTCTACTGGTGCTGCTACTGCTGGTACTGCTGGTACTGGTGCTGCTACTGGTACTACTGGTGCTGGTGCTGCTACTGGTACTACTGGTGCTGGTGCTACTGGTGCTACTGGTGCTGGTGCTACTGGTACTACTGGTGGAGGTGTGAGTGCTGCTGGTGCTAGCTGAGCACACAGTACTTTGAAGTATTTGTAGTACTAGCAGTAGTACTAGCAGTAGTACTTGCAGTTTACTACTGGTGCTGCTGCTGGTGCTACTGGTACTACTGGTGCTGCTACTGGTACTACTGGTGCTACTGGTACTACTGGTGCTGCTACTGGTGCTACTGGTACTGATGCTGGTGCTACTGGTGCTGCTGCACTGGTGCTGCTGGTGCTACTGGTAATACTCCAGTCCGTGTGTTGAAACTTATCCTGGAGTACAGAGTCTGTCCCTGCTGGCCACACCTTGATGGTCCTCACTGATGGCTTCACACGGTGAAGCGGTGCCGCTACCGGATGTCCACCGGGCTGATGTGCTTCGGCCTCCCCCCCTTCCAGTGTCTCATCCAACAAAGGTGTACCGCCTTTGTTGTTGAATGGGTAACTCTCCCCACTGTAACCAGTCGCTATAACCAGTAGAATCCCTCCCAGTCTCCTTTGTCCACTTTAAACCTGGTTTTGATCCCATAACGGTCTCTTCCCGTTCAGGTCTGTCTTCGTGGTCACGTCGTCTGGAGTTGGACCTCACAGCCGACCTTCAAGTTCGGGATGCTGGCCGGCGACTTCATGCTGGGGACGAACATCCTGCTGAGCGGGAGCAACTACAGCAAAGTGGCCCTCCTGTTCCGCTTCATGAACATGGGGGTGGTCAGTCCAGCCACCTTCTCCAAGATCCAGGACACCTACTGTGTGGACACCATCCGGGAGTTCTGGATGGAGAGGCGGTCCGAGGCGATGTGGCGGCTGCAGGGCAAAGACGTGGTGGTCGTCGGTGAGTTGGAACGCGTTGCCGCCTTCATTTGAGGCGAGCTCAGCCGGTGGTTCGATGTCTGGTCCCTGACTCCGACGTGTTCTTTGTCTTTAGGAGGCGGGATCAACGACTCTGCAGGTAAAACCAAATATCATCAAGCAGAAAAACTGAGACGCTGAACATCTTCTAGAAAGAACCTTGAGAGCCGGCCTGAATATTTCTGACAGGAAAACATTCGTTAGATATTGTCGAGCTGTGTCAAAGTAGACAGAACGTGTGTTTAATACCCAGAAGTCTAGTGGTTATGGATTTGTCTCTTTTATTGTGAAAGAAAGGAACAGAACGAGGGACAATTACATTACATTACATTACATTACATGTCATTTAGCTGACGCTTTTATCCAAAGCGACTTACAATAAGTGCATTCTACGGTTACAAACAAGAATCAGAACAACAAGAATGTACAATTTCGTCAAAGGTTCGACTACAAAGTGCTATCAGTAAGAGCCATTTCAGTGCTACTATAGTGCTACATCCTTTATTCAAGGTATAGTCGGAAAAGATATGTTTTTAGTTTGCGACGGAAGATGTAGAGACTTTCTGATGTCCTGATGTCAATGGGGAGCTCATTCCACCATCGAGGAGCCAGGACAGAGAACAGTCGAGACTTTGTTGAGTGTTTAGCTCTCAGTGACGGAGCTACAAGGCGATTAGCAGAAGCCGAGCGGAGCGCACGAGATGGGGTGTAAGGTTTTACCATGTCCTGGATGTAGACTGGACCAGATCTGTTCGTAGCACGGTACGCCAGTACCAGTGTTTTGAAGCGGATGCGGGCGGCCACCGGTAACCAGTGAAGGTCGCGGAGGAGCGGAGTGGTGTGTGAGAATTTCGGGAGGTTGAAGACCAGTCGAGCTGCAGCATTCTGGATGAGCTGCAAAGGTCGGATGGCACCAGCAGGTAGACCCGCCAGGAGGGAGTTACAATAGTCTAGACGCGAGATGACCAGAGCCTGGACGAGAACCTGTGCTGCCTTCTGGGTGAGAAGTGGACGTATTCTCCTGATGTTGTGCAGCATGAATCTGCAGGAACGAGTTGTTGCGGTAATGTTGGCAGTCAGGGAGAGTTGACTGTCCAGAGTCACACCGAGGTTCCTGGCAGTCGGGGTCGGGACCAAGACTGAGTTGTTGAAAGTAATCGTCAGGTCGTGAGTGGGGGAAACTTTCCCTGGAAGGAGAAGTAATTCCGTCTTGTCGGGGTTAATCTTCAAGTGATGTGCGGACATCCATTGTGAGATGTCAGTCAGACAGGCCGAGATTCGTGCTGCTACCTGTGTTTCCGATTTGGGAAACGAGAGGATGAGTTGGGTGTCGTCAGCATAGCTATGATAGGAAAAGCCATGCGAGCGAATGACGGAGCCAAGAGAGTTGGTGTACAGGGAGAAGAGGAGAGGACCGAGGACCGAGCCTTGAGGGACCCCAGTAGTGAGAGGACAAGGGTCAGACACAGATCCTCTCCAGGTTACCCGGTAGGTCCGATCGCTGAGGTAGGATGAGAGGAGGGAGAGCGCAGTGCCTGAGATACCCAGGTCCTGGAGGGAGGAGATAAGGATCTGGTGGTTCACTGTGTCAAAGGCAGCAGAAAGGTCCAGAAGGATAAGGACAGAGGAGAGAGAGGCTTCTCTCGCAGTGTGAAGCTGCTCTGAGACAGCAAGGAGGGCAGTCTCTGTTGAGTGGCCTGCCTTGAATCCAGACTGGTGAGGGTCCAGAAGGTTGTTCTGATGGAGGAAGGAGGAGACTTGATTGAAGATAGCTCGCTCCAGGGTTTTGGAAAGAAAGGGAAGGAGAGAGACAGGTCTGTAATTGTTGAGTTCTGACGGGTCGAGAGTGGGTTTCTTCAGGAGAGGGTTAACTCTTGCCTCCTTCAGAGAGTTAGGGAAACAACCAGTTGAGAGGGAGGTGTTAATAAGATGGGTGAGAAAGGGAAGAAGGTCAGGAGCAATAGACTGGAGGATGTGAGATGGGATGGGGTCAAGGGGGCAGGTGGTTGGGCGGGCAGAGGTTACCAAGGTAAGAACTTGATCGGGAGACAGGGGGGTGAAAGTGGAAAGCGAAGGGGAGGCGGATAGGGTTAGTGGAGCTGTAGTTATGGGAGGGGGATCAGTAAATGAGGAGCGAATGTCATCTATCTTTTTTGTAAAGTAGTCGACAAAGTGGTTCGGTAGAAGGGTGGAGGGAGGAGGAGGAGAGGGGGGGTCAAGGAGGTTGGAAAAAATGGAGAAGAGTTTTTGGGGGTTAGAGAAAGAAGATTCAATTCTGGATTGGTAGAACAGGCTTTTGGCTGCAGAGATAGAGGCAGAGAAGGAGGCGAGAAGAGAGTGATAGGCGTGCAGGTCATCTGCGTGTTTGGATTTTCGCCATTTCCTTTCCGATGCTCGCAAAGTGGCTCTCTGAGCACGGACCGGGTCTGACAACCACGGAGCTGGAGGGGAGTTGAAGACCTTATATGTTGTAAGAGGACAGAGAGAATCAAGAGAGGAGGACAGAGTAGAGAGGAGAGTGTCCGTGGCAGAGTTCGGATGCATGAGTGAGAAAGAGTCGGTTGAAGGAAGGGCTGACAGAACAGATGAGGCCAGAGAGGAGGGAGAGAGGGAGCGAATGTTGCGACGCACAGGTGCAGAGTCTGTTGCTGTGGGAGGGTTGTCAGTTCCCAAGAGTGGGAGAGAGTAGGAGATAAAGAAGTGGTCGGAGACGTGAAGTGGAGTTACAGTGAGGTTGGATGTTGAGCAGTTTCTGGTGAAAATATAGTCAAGATGATTTCCAGCTTTGTGAGTCGGAGGTGAAGGACTGAGTGAGAGAGCAAAGGAAGATAGTAAGAGCACCAGGTCAGATGACTTCTCGGTCTGGATGTTGAAGTCACCTAGAAGAATGAGAGGGGGGCCGTTTTCTGGGAAATTCGATAGGAGGACGTCTAATTCTTCCAAGAAATCTCCCAGGGAACCAGGTGGACGGTAGAGAACAACAATGTTCAGTTGAACCGGATGGGTAACCGTCACAGCATGAAGCTCAAAAGACAGTGGTGTAGGCAATGGAAGCGGGTAGAGAGAAAAACTCCATTTGGGGGAGATGAGTAGACCCGTGCCCCCACCCCGACCAGTGGGCCTAGGTGTGTGGCTGAAGGAGAAGGCAGACGAGAGAGCAGCAGGGGTAGATGTATTGTCTGGTGTGATCCAGGTCTCAGTGAGAGCCAGGAAGTCCAGAGATTGCTTGATAGCAAAGCCAGAGATGAAGTCTGCCTTGCAGTTAGCTGACTGGCAGTTCCAGAGGCCTCCTGTGACGAGGTGTTGGGTTTGTGTGGAGCGTGAGGGATAAATCCATGCGGAAGGATTTTGATGCAAGTAAGAACGGGTCCGAGGTCTAAAGTATCTACGAATTGATATGTACACGGGAATGGGCGGGAAGCACATTTTCACAGAGAAGTGTTAATGCTCAGCCGCCCCCGAAGACTCCAACGAAAGACTCCTTTGTCTTTATCCTCCGAGTCTTGACTCCAACGAATTAGTCTCTATTGTTGTGTTGAAGACGCCTGAGAGACCTGTTCCTGGTTCATACAGGGCTCCGACTTTAACCCTGCAGGTCCCGACGCTCGGCACTGCAGTTACTCCGCCATGGCGGCATCCACTAAGGAGATCCTCAACGTGGAGACGCTGGACGGCAGGCGCTCCTCGCTCCTCGTGGAGAGGGAGGCCTTCATCCAGATGGTGCAGAAGCTGCACCCCCATGTTCAGCTGGTGGAGTTCTGCACGGACGCCAACGTCCACATCGAAGCCCTCATGGGTGAGTAGTCAGGAGTTCTGTCTCCGCAGCATCCAGAGTGTCTGAGTGAAACCCAACGTGTCCCCCGTCCAGACCCGGAGACCGGGAGGTACAAAGACCTCGGGGTTAGGCACAGCCTGGACGTGTGGCGCGGCGCCGAGCAGCTGGCCTGACGCCTCGCGGCCGTCAGTCTTTTTATTCAGCACGTTCGCTGTGTGAGGAAAACACGTTTCTAACGAGTGTCCTCTCGGTGTCTCAGGCCGCAAAGCTTCAAGGACACGGTGTCCTGCTCGGCTGGCTGAAGGACGTACTCAACCACTTCTGGTGGTGCTGCAAGACGGCCAACACCAGACGAGAGTTCTTAGTAATTCATGTTCCCCGTTTTTCTTATGTTGAGTCTGAGAAACCTGGAGGACCTTTTAACTGATCAAGGGTTCACTTTGTGTCCTTATTCCTGCTCGGCTGTGTACACGTAAAACCTGAATAACATCACCCCCCCCCCCCCTCCCAGGAGCTGTGGGTCGGGATCATACAACACGTCGGCGGCCGTCACGCCTGGCTCGCTGGACGCTGCCATCACGGCCACCTGGACGACTTTGTGCACAAGGCGGCGGTCCAGGAGAACTCAAGCGCTCACGCGACGCTGCTAAACATCCTGCAGAGCGAGCGCTGGCTGAGGAAAGTGCACAAATACCTGACCTTCAGGTCTCGGTTCTTGCACATATTAAATACAAAACACAGCCGAACGCATTGAAGACGTGTTCCGTGTCCTCGTAGGTCTGCTGCGGACCTGGAGCCGTTCCACCGCCACGTCCTCGTGTACGTCAGCGGCCGATTCGCGTGGTCTCTGGCCGAGTATGAGGCCAGAGTCTTGCTCGCCGCCCTGGACTACAACTCCCACCTTAACAGACCGCTGGTGCTGACGGGCGGCGGCAGGAAGATGTGAGTTCTGCCGAGTGTCTCCGGGACGTCGCTCCTGAGCAACAGCTGAGACGTCATGACGCTGTGTTTCAGATTCAGAAGGCTGGTCAGGAAACGCACCGCGCGGTGGAGCGTGTACGCTGTCAGGACGCCCAAAACGTACGGCTACATTCAGGACCTCCAGGCCAAGATCGTGGGAAAGAGACTATCCTCAGGTGTGGGGTCCACTGCCAGGACCCAGCGCCCAGATGACCCACGGAGGCCTGAGCCCCTCCTTCCTTCCCCCTCACCACCCACTGGAACAGGCCTTATATCTTCAAAATATAAGCCTTCCGATGTACGGCAAGTGATCGTTGGGGAAGAAGAGGTTCCCCCTAAGCAACCGGAGTGGAGCTCCAGTCTGGACCAGGAGGACCCAGAGGCCCCACACATTAAAGAGGACCAGGATTATCCCGAACCCCCACACATTAAAGAGGACCAGGAGGACCCAGAGCCCCCACACATTAAAGAGGACCAGGAGGACCCAGAGTCCCCACATTTTAAAGAGGAACTCTGGACCAGTCAGGAGGGAGACCAGCTTCAAGGGCTGGAGGAGGCTGGTATAAAGTTCTCATTCACTGTGAAGAGTGAAGATGAGGAAGAGGAAGCTCAGTCCTCACAGCTTCATCAAAAACAAACTGAACAGATGGAAACAGAAGCTGATGGAGAGGACTGTGGAGGACCAGATCCAGGCAGGAACTCAGGTCCAGAACCAGATCCTGATGAGGAGAATGGAGACTCTTCTGAGACTGAGACATCATTACTGTTGACAGTAATGATGATGACTGGAAAGAGACCAGAAAACCTCAGTCAGGTTTAAACTCTCTTAATAATGACGGTTCTGTCAGTGATTCCAGATGTAGTGCTGGTGAGAAACCATTTAGCTGCTCTGAGTGTGGGAAAAGATTTGGTCTCAAGGGAAAAGACACACTTGAGATGTCACACCGGAGAGAAACCATTCAGCTGCTCCGTCTGTAAGAAATCTTTCACACAGAGTGGAAGTTTACAGAGACACATGAGAATCCACACTGGAGAGAAACCGTTCAGCTGCTTTCTTTGTGGGAAAAGTTTTACACAACCAGGAAGTCTGAGCCACCACATGTCGGTCCACACGAGGGGAAAAGATAAAATCACAATGTTTGTAACAAAAACTTTTGTAAACCCGTATGAAGACATTAATGTGTTAGACATCAGAGAACAGAGAGATAGAACCTCATGGAGAAGACTGCAATATGTCTTTATATTTCAGAATATTTTGTATGTTTTCATAAATCTGAAATATTGGACTAATCCTGTCAGAATATAATGATGTTGCACACCCTTAAACAGTAGAACCCGAGCTACAAGAATATGTCCGCCGTTTGTACATGCTCCAAACACCAACGTTATGAATGACCAAATATCAATATCTCGTATAAAGTGCGACCACGCGGCAGCTTTGAGGCTAACCCTTTTATTTATTTATTTCTGCTGTGTGCTATCTTCATTTACTCTTAATCATTAACAATTATACTGATATCTACACATCTGGCCAAATCTCACAAGTGTTGCCTTTTATTATAACACCAACATTAAAATATCTCTTGTGGTTGCAGAGATAAACTGGTTTTAGTTTGGGGATGCAATTTATCTAAATTTTTGCCAGAAAATGTCTGGGGCTCAAGGTGTAATGTCTGCATTTATGGATCTTTTTTATTTATGGTTTAGACTGAAAGGTCTTGTTAGTCCACCTGGAGAGGACTTCTGGTCCGAGGGCCCTTAAGAGTCCATGGGTTTTATTCCAGGAAGTAAATGAAAGGCTGTTTAAGATCTGATGTGAATATACTTTTTAATAACATCTAAATTGTTGTCGGTGTGTTCTCTTCTTCATTTGATTAAATATCCACAACTTCCCTTTCAACAGCTAAGAATACCAATAGTTCAGCAGAAATACTCTGCTTCTGCGTATAAGGAAGACAACTGAAGGATTGAGGGTCATTAAACCCCAGAACCGTGACCCAGTCTCATGAATACAGTAATTTAACCTCCGATCCTGTTCCAGACGTGTTATCTGGAACCTCTATGTACGCAAGACCAGGACTCGTCGGCCTGTGGCGCAGTGTCGGCTTGGCACCGAAGACCGGGAGGCGGAGTTCAGAGTCAGGACTCTGATTGAACCCCAGAAAGCACTTTCAGACATTCTTACGGGACAACTAGCAGGTGAGGTTGGCGGCAAACCACAAGGCCCAGAAAGATGGACCTGGGTCTTAGTCCATCTGATAACACAAGCCACAAGGTTCTAACTTGGCCTTTTGGCCACACTTCTATATCTTTAGACTCCAGATGTTCCTAAAGTCCAGCTGAAGACAACGACCTTGTCCAAACCGGCAGCGCTGAGTTCTCACGACTTTGAAGCACTTCGTCCATGAGCCTCTGGAATGCTGCTGAGGCACCGTGCAGGTCTTAGGAGGGTCCTAAAGACAGTGAGGGGCTGGAACCAGATCGCCAACAGGGCCATATACCCCTCTAGTACCTGGCTCGCCCTGTTCGCCTGAACTTTATATCTCAGATCCGATAAAAGGGAAGCGGTTTCCTTTCAAAGGTTCAGTTTTATGAAGCACAAATAAAGCATCCATCCATATTCATCCGGGGTCGGGTCGCGGCAGCAGGTTGACCCGGGTCCCCCTCTCACCCACAACATGTTCTAGCTCATTCTGGGGATCCCGAGGCGTTCTCAGACCAGCTGGGAGATATAATCCTTCCAGCGTGTCCTGGGTCTTTTCCGGGGCCTCCTGCCAGTTGGACGTGCCTGGTAAACCTCTCATGGGAGGCGTCCTGGAGGCATCCTGATGAGATGCCCGAAACAAATAAAGCAGCATTTATTTATGTAAATAATAAAATAACAGAATTTTGTTGCAGAATAAATTGAAGCACATGAAATGAAACGAGTACATTTGAGTTTATTATCATAGTTTAAAAATTATCAAAACAATAGTAATTGTCATGAATAATAATCATCACGTCCATTTAGCGTTGACTGCTACATGATTACAAATGGATCAGTTGATAAATACATTATTATTATTATTGAACCACAGTCATATCAATGTTGTGTTTATTTTAATTTAAACACAAATTTACAGAAAACAGAGATTAAAGCAAAAGTAATGATTTAATATTGACAAACTATTTTTATTTACAGAATGGAAAGTAATTACATTTTTCAAAGTAAAATATTTAACAACTTATGTTTCCCGATGAATTCAGTTGTTTAAAGGGTTCAAATCTTTATTTAGCTTATTTCATGAACTTGATGACAGCAGACGGAGATGACGACAGCAGACGGAGATGACGACAGCAGACGGAGATGACGACATCATGACCAACGTGGGGATCAAACACACGGGTGGTTTTTAATGAGGGACTTCTTGTTGAATCCTTTCCCACAAATGCGACAGTTATACAGTTTCTCCCCCGTGTGAATCGTTGTGTGCTCCGTGAGATGAACATTCTGTTTGAAACTTTTGCCGCAGATGGAGCAGCGGAACGGTTTCTCTCCTGTGTGGATTCTCATGTGTGTCTTCAGGTTGCCCTTAAGGCTGAACGTCTTGTCGCAATCGGTGCAGCGGAACGACTCCGTGGACAGCACCTTCTTCTCGATTTGGCGGCGCTGAGACGGCTCGCCGACGCACTTGTGTGTTTTCAGCTGTGTGTACCAAGTGAACCTCTTGTCACAAGCGCTACAGCTGAAGCGCTTCTCCTCCGTGTGGACCGACGTGTGCAGCGTCATGCGTCTCTTGTGCGCAAATCTCTTGTCACAAAACGGGCAACCGAACGGTTTCTCCCCTGTGTGAATTCTCATGTGGAGCTGCAGAGTTCCTTTCTGGCTGAAGCTTTTGTCGCAGAACGAGCACTCGAACGGTTTCTCCCCCGTGTGAATTCTCATGTGCGCCAAAATGTTCCCGCTGCAGCTGAAACGTTTCTGACAAACGGAGCAGCTGAACGGTTTCTCCCCTGTGTGGGTTCTCATGTGGCTCATCAGGTGGTCCCTTCGACAGAACGTTCTCCCACAATCAGAGCAGCTGAATGACTCTTTGTCTGTGTTGCTCCCAGAGACATCAGCGTTTGAGGCTGCTTCTCTGGTCTCCTGCCAACCGTCATCGGTGACCTCAGTCTCGGGTTCTGCAAGTTTATCATCAGGGTCTGGCTGTGAGAGACTTTGTGGATCTGAGTTCCCTGCTGGTTCTGCTTCTGTGTCCCGAATGCTCCAGCGGAAGGTTTTCTTCCCCGTGTGGATCCTCATGTGCCTGCTGACGTCTCCACTATATCTGAAGAGCTTTTTACACACGGAGCAGCTAAAGGGTTTCTCCCCTGTGTGAAGTCTCATGTGACTGATCGAGTTTCCCTTTTGAGAAAATCTCTTACCGCAAAAAGAGCAGCCGAATGGTTTCTCTCCCGTGTGAATCCTCATGTGTGCGTTCAAATGAGGCTTCCGGCCGAATCTTTGTCCACATTCAGAGCAGCTGAACGAACGTTCAACCGAAGAACAGGGAACTCTCTTACCCTTTAAACTTGACTGAGCTTCTCTGGTCTCCTCCCAGTCCCCATCACTGACTTCAGTCGCTGAAGAGTCACTTGGATCTGAGTTCCTGTCTGGTTCTGGTCCTCCACAGTCCTCTCCATTAGCTCCTGTTTCCATCTGTTCAGTTAGTCTTTGATTAAGCTGTGAGGACTGAGCTTCCTCTTCATCATCTTCACTCTTCACAGTAAAAGATAACTTGATACCAGTCTCCTCCAGTCCTTGAAGCTGGTCTCCCTCCTGACTGGTCCAGAGTTCCTCCTGTTCCTCTTTAATGTGTAGGGGTTCTGGGTCCTCCTGTTCCTCTTTAATGTGGGGGGGCTCTGGGTCCTCCTGGTCCTCTTTAATGTGTGGTGGCTCTGGGTCCTCCTGGTCCTCTTTAATGTGGGGGGTCTCTGGGTCCTCCTGGTCCTCTTTAATGTGTGGGGGCTGTGGGTCCTCCTGGTCCAGACTGGAGTTCCAGTCCTGCTCCTCTTCTTCGCCAACGATCACTTTTCGTACATCTGAAGGTAAAACTGAGACACAGAATGACTTTCCATCAGATAGTGAAAGTACCTGAAGTACATTTACTCAGATACTCTTCCTAAAGTGACAGAGATGTTCAGAGGTGTGGAAGTATGAAGTAGAATGAGGTAAAATAAAGTAGCATGAAGTAGCATTATGTGGAATGAAGTAGCATGAGGTAGCATGAAGTAGAATGAAGTAGCATGATGTAGCATGAGGTATCATGAGGTAGGATGAAGTAGAATGAGGTAACATGAAGTAGGATGAAGTAGCATAGAATAACAATATATTACATTTTTCCCAGTGATTTCTAGAAAAAGGTTTAAGTCATGTAATGATTTCAGATCCATAATTATTTGTTTTAATATTTTAACTCAACATCTTGTTTATTTTGATCGATTCAGAATCTTGATTTGATCCGAGGAAACGAGGTCTCACTTTGTTCTCTCCTCGACTCCTCAAGGAGAGGAGACAAGGAGAGGCTTCCTGAAACATTGGATTATTGTTATTGTCATTATTATCATTGTGGATCACGTTATGTGATTATTGATCAGGTTGTGTAATTATTGATCACCTTGTGTAAAGTACTGAGTTATGTTACTGTTTTAACTCTTTGTACTCTGAGCCCAAAACTCAACTCTACCACTTACTGTGTACCTCTACTTCAAAGTAAAAACCTTGTAGTTCTACATTTCTGTGACAGATTCAAATTCAAATTTGACTCAATTAAATATGATTCATGAACCTATCCAGCATCATATTCGACTGAACCGTGAACAGAGTACTCTGAAGTACTCTGAAGTACTTTGTGCTGATGATCCTTCTCTTTTGAAGACACCTTTGAATTTTAAAATATGAATAGTTAATAGTTTTGTGTTGCTGTGATCATAAAGACAAATATAAAATGTGTTCTGGGGTTTCTGTTACTAGGTGATTATTACGGTATTAGTCCTGGAGCCATGGGAACTATTATACATGACGTAATCAACGGTGAACAGTGAGACTCTTAATGAATCCTTAGCTCCAGGAGCTAGCTGCAGCTAACGTTTGCTTAGCATTGTAAACAGAAACAGTAGAAAGAAAACACACCTTCTCTTCTCAGCTCCGTTAACGGGTTCAAACTATGAGGTTGTTTCCGGTGTCGGTCCATCTTCAATGAATAAACTAAATCATCGGTTTTCTGCCGTTATTGATTCTGGTAACGGCTTCTCTCAGCTGACTGGCCCCGCTGTTAAGTTCCGGAAGATATCAACCATAGCTTCCGGTGAAGGCATTCGAAATAAAAGCATATAACAACCTTTTATTTGTATATCAGAATCAGAATCAGAACCATTTATTGCCATGTTTGTTTTCACATTCAATGAATTTGTCCTGGAGGAAGGTGCATACATTTAACATTTAACAATACACATTTAACAATAAACATAAATAAAATATCAGAATATCAAATATCAAAAATAAAATAAAGTTCATGGAATGTGCATGAAAGTAAGTGTAATGTTAAAGTGTCGAGTGCATTTAAAATATAAGGTTATGTGCAGGGGAGTGTCTAGTGGGAAATTGTCTGGGGGTGACAGAGTCATTAGAGTCAGTGGGGGACCCGGGCTCTGTTAGGGGGACCCGGGCTCTGTTGATGAGCCCGACGGCAGACGGGAAGAAACTGTTTTTGTGGCGTGAGGTCTTGGTCCTGATGGACCGCAGCCTCCTGCCAGAGGGGAGGGACACCAACAGTTTGTGTCCAGGGTGAGAGGGATCAGCTACAATCTTCCTCTTCAGGGTCCTTGAAGCAAACAAGTCCTGGAGGGACGGCAGATTGCGGCCAATCACCCTCTCGGCAGAGCGAATGATGCGCTGCAGCCTGGCCTTGTCCTTGGCAGTGGCTGCAGCGTACCAGACTGTGATGGAGGAACAGATGAGGGACTCGATGATGGCAGTGTAGAAGTGCACCATCATTGTCTTTGGCAGGTTGAATTTCCTCAGCTGCCTCAGGAAGAACATCCTCTGCTGCGCCTTCTTCTTGGAGATGGAGCTGATGTTTAGTTCCCACTTGAGGTCCTGGGTGATGATGGAGCCCAGGAAGCGGAAGGACTCCACAGCTTTGATGGGGGAGTCACACAGGGTTACGCATATATGAGTATATGAAACTCATATATATATATATATATATATATGTATGTGTATCTATTTATATATCTATGTTTTTATATATATATATATATATATATATATATATATATATATATATATATATATATATATATATATATAATTAAATAAATTAAAATATTTGGTAATATCTTACTGAGAAAAAACTATTTTTCATGTGTAGGCTGCACCAGGAAACCTTTTGGGGTTTTTACTCTGAAGTCCAGAAACTCAAACGTACCGGAAGTGACTGTCCTCACTCTGGCTAGCTTGGAACAAGATGGCGTCCGGTCGAAATGAAGAGTCTTTTTTTGTCTGTGAAGATAAATAGTGTGAGAACTAACAGGATAACTCATCTTGGTCTCTGTGTGTCCGGAGGAACCTTCTGAATGGACTTTTCTCTCAATGGTTCTCCTCGGACTCATCTCCCGGTAGCAAAGCTATTGAAGTTAGCTTAGCATGTTAGCAACACAGCTAGTCAGAGGGACTGTTTGATGGAGAGCAAACGGGCTTTGTGACGGAGTTTGTGTGGAGAACAAGTTGCTGTCGTTGTGTGAACATGTGTAAAGTCCAAATGCTGAGATCTTTAGTCAACCAGCGACTAACTGCGGCTGCTGAAGAGATATTTGGGCTGTTTGAAAGAACGATAGCAGAGTACGAGGAGGAACTTTCTGCTTCTAGAGAGGAGAACGAGCGACAACGGAGACTACTGGACGCTGCTCTCAACCCGGAAGTCCGGTTACACAGAGCAGGTTGGTTCTCTTTGCTTCTTCTCTCTGGTTAAACTGACCTCAGATCAGCAGGTTGGTTCTCTTTACTTCTTCTCTCTGGTTAAACTGAACTCAGATCAGCAGGTTGGTTCTCTTTACTTCTTCTCTCTCTGGTTAAACTGACCTCAGATCAGCAGGTTGGTTCTGTTTACTTCTTCTCTCTGGTTAAACTGACCTCAGATCAGCGGGCTGGTTCTGTTTACTTCTTCTCTCTGGTTAAACTGACCTCAGATCAGCAGGTTGGTTCTGTTTACTTCTTCTCTCTGGTTAAACTGACCTCAGATCAGCGGGCTGGTTCTGTTTACTTCTTCTCTCTGGTTAAACTGACCTCAGATCAGCGGGTTGGTTCTCTTTACTTCCTCTCTCTGGTTAAACTGACCTCAGATCAGCGGGTTGGTTCTCTTTACTTCCTCTCTCTGGTTAAACTGACCTCAGATCAGCGGGTTGGTTCTGTTTACTTCTTCTCTCTGGTTAAACTGACCTCAGATCAGAGGGTTGGTTCGGCCCTGAGCACGTAGCGTTCCGCTCAATGGCCGCTGTTGAGCCGCTTCCATCAAGATCTGAAGCCTTTTGTGAGTGATGATCCGCAGCCGGAGTTCATCCAGTTTGTTCATCGGGGAGGAAAATGCTGCTACGGGAATGTCTGGTTTACGGCCCCCATTTAACATGAGCCGTCACTTTGTGACTGTGTCTTTGTTTTCTGTAGGGCTGCCAAAATTGATCAAAAATGACGTTTGAATATTCCCTTTAAAAAAACACATGTATTCTAACATATTCTAATATTCGAAGCTGCGCGTTAGGCGTCAATAACAGGACAAATTAATACAACGAGACATAACTACTTGTATAGGTAATTTATTTAAGTTTAAACATATTTAACAACATATTACCTACACGAAAATAAGTAAATGAACTAATGGCCACGACCCCTCTCTCTTTCTCTCTCTCTCTCTTTCTCTCTTTCCCTGCCCCTCTCTCTCCCTCCCTCTCTCTCTCCCCCTCTCTCTCTCCCTCTTTCTCTCTCTCTCTCTCTTTCTCTCTCTCTCCCTCCCTCTCTCTCTCCCCCTCTCTCTCTCCCTCTTTCTCTCTCTTTCTCTCTCTCCCTCCCCCTCTCCCTCCCCCTCTCTCTCTCTCTCTCCCTCTTTCTCTCTCTCTCTCTCTTTCTCTCTCTCTCTCTCATAGCGGTTTAAATGAACGACAACAATAAACAAATGCTGAGTGCTGATCATGTAATTTAAGGTTGTGATTCTTGTCCCACTCATGTCTTCATTCAGTGATTGAAAAACCCGCAGCGCTGCTGCTGGTTTTTTTTTTTTTTTTTTTTCACATTCGAAATTATGTTTTTAACAACTATTCAAATATATATTCAAATATAGAATATTCGTTGACAGCCCTAGTTTTCTGGACGTGGGCCTTTTCGAGTAATTCCCATTGATACCTCAGGGACCAGAAGGGACATTTCTTGGGGGATGTTGGAACATGAAGGACATTGTCGGGGCAAAGTGGGAAATC
The DNA here is from genome assembly GCA_023566465.1 of Cottus gobio. Lineage (NCBI taxonomy): Eukaryota > Metazoa > Chordata > Actinopteri > Perciformes > Cottidae > Cottus > Cottus gobio. The sequence goes on from CM042231.1 coordinate 411,056, forward strand.
CTATAGGGGAGATGTTAACTTGTTTAATGAGCCGTGGGCCTTTTGGGGTCTTATGTGCCTTTTGGCTATAACTTTCATTGAATCACCTGGAAATTGTTGTTTTCCTATGAATAATTTTTTTAATTAAACGTAGTGGACACTTTAAGAATCCGTTGGATTTACATCAATACAATGTTCCTGAAGAAAGATAGCTTTACATTACATTACATTTATTTGAGGCTTTTATCCAAAGCGACTTACATGATATACAGTAGACCGTAGACACAGCAACGGTGAGCAATGAGGGTTAAGTGTCTTGCTCAAGGACACAACAATACGGACTGGCTGAGCCGGGATTTGAACCACCGACCCTCTGATTGACAGTCAGACCTGCTAACCACTGAGTTAGGGGTACATGCACTGATGTTAAGCTCCTTCCGTCTTTTAGGGAGGCCCGAACACGCAATGCATGAGACTAGTTTCTCATACAGGATGCAGTGTTTCCCCTACCGTTATAATAGGGGGCGGGGTGCCCCCCTGAAGAAACCCAGCGCACCCCTGTCATTTCCTCTATAGCGTCAGATCACAACAGAAGTAATTTAAGGTTCCCTTTCCTATAAACAGGTCAACACCTTGTTCTTTTATTAAACTAAATAAATGTTCTTATGTTATTGATCGTATCTACAGCATGTCATTTCTATCTCTATGTGGTCGCGCGTTTACAACTCTACTTTTCTCTCGGTAACGCGCACGGCGGAGTTCCGCTCGATGCGATGCACACAGACACGTGCGGCGTGCAGAGAGCGACGAATAATATATCGCGTGGAAAGAAAACAGATTTATCTGCGTTTTATAAACGCTCCCAAGGTGAAGATGGGACGAGTCGCTCTCCTGTGAGGAGTGCTGCTGCCCCCCCCCCATATCGAGAGGCGCTGGAAATGTTCTTTGAAAAGCCAAGTAAAATCCACTGCAGTGACAAAAACTGCACACTTTGTGGTGTTAATTAAAATATATATATATATATATATATATATTTTAATTAACACCACTGTTACATCTCTGTTGGCAGGAAATTAAAGTTTTTCTTAATCTGTTTCCTGTTTCCTGCAGACGTCCAGCAGCTGTTGGTGGTTCAAGAAGAGGTTCCCCCTGAGCAGCAGGACTGGACCTCCAGTCTGGACCAGGAGGACCCAGAGCCCCCACACATTGAAGAGGACCAAGAGGACCCAGAGCCCCCACACATTGAAGAGGACCAGGAGGACCCAGAGCCCCCCCACATTAAAGATGAACAGGAGGACCTCTGGACCAGTCAGGAGGGAGACCAGCTTCAAGGGCTGGAGGAGGCTGGTATCAGGTTCTCATTCACTGTAAAGAGTGATGATGATGATGATGATGAAGCTCAGTCCTCACAGCTTCATCAAAGACAAACTGAACAGATGGAAACAGAAGCTGATGGAGAGGACTGTGGAGGACCAGAACCAGACAGGCAGTCAAATCCAGAACCAGACAGGAACTTGGGTCCGGATAGACATCCAGACCCAGATAGTGATGAGGAGACTGTAGACTCTTCTGAGCCTGAAACTGATGGCAGTGAAGACTGGAAGGAGACCAGAGAACCTCAGACATGTTTAAACTCTCTGAATAATGATGAAGTTTCTATCAGTGATTCCAGAAGTAGTGCTGGAGAGAAACCATTTGGCTGCTCTGAATGTCAAGAGGGAGAGCAGCTTCAAAGGCTGGAGGAGGCTGGTATCACGTTCTCATTCACTCCTGTGAAGAGTGAAGATGATGAAGAGGAAGTTCAGTCCTCACAGCTTCATCAAAGACTAACTGAACTGATGGAAACAGAAGATGATGGAGAGGACTGTGGAGGACCAGAACCAGACAGGGACTCAGGTCCAGAACCAGACAGGAACTCAGTTCCAGAACCAGACAATGATGAGGAGACTGTTGACTCTTCTGAACCTGATACTGATAACAGTGAAGACTGGAAGAAGACCAGAGAACCTCAGTCATGTTTAAACTCTCTGAATAATAGTGAAGTTTCTGTCAGTGATTCCAGAAGTAGTGCTGGAGAGATACCATTTGGCTGCTCTGAATGTGAGAAAAGATTTAGAGCAAATGGAAATCTGAAGAAACATATGATATTTCACACAGGGAAGAAACCTTTCAATTATTCAGTTTGCAGGAAAAGAAAATTCCAAAAGGCTTGCCTGACGCAACACTTGCCGGTCCACACAGGACAGAAACAAGCCAATCGCAATATGCGTCACAAAAGATTTGTCCGGCATCCACTGATCAAAAGACATACATGTTTTGGTTGTCAGCCAGGTGCTTCTTCTGGGAAGAAACCATTTTGCTGCTCTGAATGTGGAAAAGGATTTAGTATCAAGACAGATCTACAGAGACACATCAGAATTCACAAGGGAGAGAAACCTTTCAGCTGCTCTGTTTGTAAGAAATCTTTTAAGCTGAGTGGGAGTTTACAGAAACACTTGACACGTCACATAAAAGGGAAAAGATTCAGCTGCAGCGTTTGTAAGGAAACAATTGCCTGTAAATGTGTTGCTCGTCTGTCCTCACAGACTTATCAGACTCACACTGAGGAGAACCGAGAGGCAGAACCTCCAGCCAGCAGCTCAACTGAACACATTGAAATAGAAGCTGATGGAGAGGACTGTGGAGGACCAGAAACAGACAGGAACCCAGAACCAGACAAGAACTTAGAACCAGATCCTGATAAAGAGACTGAACCGTATTCTGAACCTGACGACAGTGTTGACGTTGAGTTTTGGAAAGAGACCAGGAAACATCAGTCAGGCTTCACTTACCAGAGAAATAGAAAGGTCTCTGTAAAAGATGGATTTAATAGCAGCGAGAAACCATTCGGCTGCTCTGATGATGAGCCTGAAGCTGAACCCAAGACTGATGGAGTTGATGGGGATCAACCTCCATCAGGTCCAAAGCATTGGAAAAGTAAGAAGGCCTCTGTCAGAGATACAGGAAGTAACACTGACATGAAACCTTTCAGCACCTCTGAGTCTCAGGAAAGACCTGAAGACCAGACGCTCACTCTGCTGACACACAAGAGCCCTCCCACAGGGGAGAAACCATTCCACTGCTCAGTGTGTAACTCAGACTGCAGTGACATCGACTCTCTAGTCCAACACATGAGGATCCACTTGGGACGAACGCGGTTCAGATGCCAAACTTGTAAGGAAGAGTTTGCATGGAGGAGAAATCTGACTAAACATATGGAAGTTCACACAAAGGAGACCAAAGATTCATCTGGTATAACACGCTCAGAAACCCTTGATATTTTGGTCTCACAGTTTTAACAAACTCACATTGAGGAAAAACTACTTAGCTGCTCTACAATACAAAAAAATTATCTTTGCCGATTTTTGTCTTCTATTGATCCGATTGTTTAAGGATCTATTTTCAATATGACAATATCAAAAATGTTGATACTACAACACTGTTACTTCTTAGTTAAAGAAGGTGCGCTCACATTTTAATTGTGATGAATGTAAGGTTTGTGTGTTCAGTACACAGTGTGAGGACGTGGTTAGATTAGCATTAAAACTGGAAACAGCAAGCCTGTTCAAAGTTCCAGCAGCTCTAAAGCTTGTTCCATTTGAATAACTAATTTTCATTAAAGGATAAAACATCAAAGTGTGTTGGTGTGTGTTTTTTGAACAGAGTAATATTTGTATCTTGTTTTTGATGCTTCAATGTGAAATCTGTGAAGATCATAAATAAATACAAATAAGTAAGTCAAACGAATGAATCAAGTCAAATGTGAAGTAGAGCTGCATGGCCACATGTCATAATGGAATGTACATCACAAACTCTGTTTGAGCAACTTAATCATCATCATAGTATGTGTTTCCTGTTTAAACAGGAAGTGACCAAATACATGTTTTAACAAGGAAGTGACCAAATATGTTATAAACAGGAAGTGTTCAAATACATCTTATAAACAGAAAGTGACCAAACTGCATGTTATAAAAAGGAAGTGATCAAATAGGAAGTGCAACTTAATCATCGTCATAGTGTTTCCTGTTTGAACAGGAAGTGTCCAAATGCATGTTATTACATTACATTATATTACATTACATTATTATGTTATAAACAAGAAGTGACCAAATACAAGTTATAAACACGGAGATCCAGAACCAGACAGGAACTCAGGTCCCAGGAAGGAACTTCGCAGTTACTCCTACAATATCAGGCTATTTTATATAGTAATAAAAAGGGTTTGTTAATATAGTTAAGATAAAAACATTACATTTTTTCTTTAAGAAATCAATTTATTTATTTTTCTTTTCTGTGTACTATCATAAACCAATATACCACTAACACATATATGGCCTTATTAGCTATCTTCACAAGGGTTTTCTATATATTATAGCTTTTGAAAGTTTTCAAATAGACCTTGTGAATGAGGAGATAATCAGGATTTAGTATGAGATGCAAACCATTTGCAATTTTTGCCCAAAATGGCCGGAGTGCAAGAGAGGTCATTAAAGGTGACTAAAGGTCGTTTAAGGAGGCTAAAGGGGCGACTGTGGATCAGTGGTTAGCAGGTCCGTCTTTCAATCAGAGGATCGGTGGTTCGATCCTCGGCTCAGCCAGTCCATGTCGATGTGTCCTTGAGCAAGACACTTAACCCTCATTGCTCAGAGTTGCTGTGTCTATGGTCTAAATGCAGAAGTATGGATGCGGTGTACAAGTTACAGACATTCCACTCGACAGAATACTCAATTCTCAGTCAATATTTATTTCTGTAAATATTTAAACCGTCACAATATCCAACACAATACTATACAACTCTTATAGTACGTCAGTGTTTTTAACATTACCTCAAAAAACACAACATAAATGACGACAAGTTATTTGAAGATGTGATTACATGATTTAAACATACACTTAATATCGTCACAGAAAGATGTCATCAGTATCTGTAAAGGGTCCCATGAGAGAAGTACTTTAGTTCAACAGATTCAGCTTTTAGAGGTTTCATTGAACTAACCAGTCTCTACTTGTTTAAGCGTGGGTTTGGGTATCGACCCCGATCCACCGCTTCAGCTGCCGCTGCTCTCGCCGACACACTTGTGGCTCCGGACCTGCGACTGCCACGTGAACCTTTTGTCACAAATGTTGCAGCTGAACTGTTTCTGTCCCGTGTGCAGCGAGAAGTGGTACGTCAGATTGGCCTTCTGGGAAAAGCTTTTCTCGCAGACTGGACAACTATATGGTTTTTCTCCTGTGTGGACAGTCATGTGTTTTTTCAGACCCCCTTTTTGGGTGAAGCTTTTGTCGCAATACAAGCAACTGAAGGGTTTCTCTCCGGTGTGGATTCTCATGTGGTTTACCAAAGCACTCCGCACGGCAAAACTTGTGTGGCAGAAGGAGCAGCTGAACGGTTTCTCGCCTGAGTGACATCTCATGTGACGAATCAAGTTTGGCCTCTGAGAAAATCCTTTACCGCAAGCAGAGCAGCTGTAAGGTTTCTCTCCCGTGTGAAACCTCATGTGTCTTCGCAGACTGTCCTTGCGAGCAAATTTTCGACCACATTCACAGCAGGGAAAAGATTTTTTGCCAACATTAGATTTGACATCGTTTATAGGAGCGTCATCATCCTTCAGAGAGTTTAAACCGGAATGAGGTTCTCTGGTGTCATCATCAGTCTGAGGTTCAAAAGAGTCTCTAGTCTTAGCGGTTTCTGGATGTCTATGCGGACCTGAGTTCCTGCCTGGATCTGGTACTCTACAGTCCTCTCCATCAGCTTCTGTTTCCATCTGTTCAGTTTGTCTTTGATGAAGTTGTGAGGACTGAGCTTCCTCTTCATCATCTTCACTCTTCACAGTGAATGAGAACCTGATACCAGCCTCCTCCAGCCCTTGAAGCTGCTCTCCCTCCTGACTGGTCCAGAGTTCTTCCTGTTCCTCTTTAATGTGGGGGGGCTCTGGATCCTCCTGGTCCTCTTTAATGTGTGGGGTCTCTGGGTCCTCATGGTCCAGACTGGAGCTCCAGTCCTGCTGCTCAGGTGGAACTCCTTCTTTATTCTCCAACAGCAGCCGGACGTCTGCAGGAAACCCTGAAACACACATTGAGGATACGAGTTTGTGAACCAAAGTTAGAGATAAGTAACGTTAGTTGAGTCTAAACCAGTCTGAAGCGGTGGGAGGCAGTTACTGTTCCATAATGGGAGGATAAATACTTCCACATCTTTACATATACAGACTGTAAATACTGTCAAACATGGATGTGAAGGAAGACTTTGAATATTTGTGAAAATAAATCAAGAACTGTAACGAAGTTCAGTCAATTCAGCATAATTATAATTTGTATTATTCGTGCCTCGACATTCTGACCCACGTGTGTAAATGTGGACGAAACATTGCGTGAGGAGGTCGAGCATCGAACACGTCTCGTATGAAGTCATTAAAAGTTTGTGTCGCAGTAAAATAAACTCTTGACGGTGTGTGTGTGTCTCTTATTTTAAACGTCTATTTGTGTATTTGTTTATAGAGCTTCATGTGAGCCCATTATTTTTATGAACCATCATTTCTTTGATGTGATTATTTAACATTTTGTAAATATTTGTTTTATATGTTTACATATAAAGAAAAATCCGTAAAAATATGTTTTTGTCCTCATTGCTCATGAGACGAGAGTAAAGTACGAGTTCATAAATAATGACGGACACACAGCGCTTCACATTTTGTGATGTTTCATGTTTTCAGCCTTATTCCAAAATGGATTTAATTGTTCCCCCTCAAATTCTACACACAACATCCCATAATGACAAAGTGAAAAGTTCTTCTCCTCTTGGAGGAGCAAGAAGCTGAAAGAGGGCGGAGTCTGAGAGCCGAGGATCCAGACTTCCTGACTAAATACCAAACTGAAGGTTTGTGTAGCCGGTGAAGGCTTTCTGGAGAAAGCTGCAGTTTCCTTCAGGCCAGATAGAGGGCGACATTCTCCCCCAGCCGCGTGTGAACAGACTTCTCTCGCCTGGTCAGCTGACCTTCAAACATCCAACCGGAGTACAACAGACACTGAACTAAGCAGCTGAGAATGAGGTCATTAAACTACTAATAGAGAAAACTAATTTAGCAGAAACATGAATCCTGTCAGTGTTGTGCTTTTATATATTACATATTATACATATATATTACGCAATAAATATTACACATTACACAGGCTCATTATTCCTCCTCATTATTATCGGCTCTCTGATGTGGCGAGAGCCAGGCGTTTCCCATCATGCACTGGGCCACGCAGTCGGTGGAGAGCTGCTGCGGCGCCTGGCTCTAAAATCAATCGTGAGATTATCGTTGACCACGTGTGCATGACGTCAGAGCAAGTCGGGATCAAGTCGGACACAAAACTAACCGACATGCACTGCGCACCGATCGCTGGCGATCGATTCTGCGCAGAACTGGCTCATCTCGAACGAACCTATTGATTAGCTTCATGAAACGATCGATAGGACTTATTGATTAGTGTTACAGAGCTGTTAGCAGCTAGTTGATAGCTCTTTATAAGCACAGCTGGGTTCATGTTGGACAGTTTAGCTCCTTTAGCGTGTTAGCTCCTTTAGCCTGTTAGCTCCTTTAGCAGGCCCTGTGTAGAGGGTTGGGCCAACAGCTAGCTGTTAGCTTAGCAGCACTCCATAACAACCAAACAAACATTCAAACACACCTGCTTCAGCTCGCAGCTTTGTTTCAGCTGCTGAAACCACGTGAAGCAGCTTCCGGTCCATCTCCGCCTCATACTCGGTTATCGTCCTCTCGAAGTGTCCGCAGATGTCCTCCACAGCCGCCGCGAGCCGCTGGTTGATGAACACCTTCAGGCCGTGGAGTCTGGACATGTTTCTCATGAGAAGAAGACAAACGATCCGCTGGTTTTACTCCGCAGGTCGGACTTCTGCTCGCTGCTCTCACTGAACCGGAAACTAACACGAGTCGCAACTTCCGGGTCATGTCTTTAGAAAATAAAAGCTCCGAGGGATGACGGGTCCAAACCTTTTAGCCAATCAGAGCTCAGTGCTGTAACTGCTACTCTTTCTCAGTATTGCACTTAAGTACACATTTGAAATGTAATTGAAAGAATGAACAATGAAGAACCTACGCCCCCTTCAAGTCCAATCTGTCTCCTCGTTAATACGAGTTTCCAACAAACACGCCTCAAACAAACAAACAAATTGTTTTTAACGGTTATAATATTATATTGCACAATATCAATAAACTATCAGCATAAATCCCTGTTTGATTGGCTGTTCTTCTTGCATGAGAAGTCATGTGAACGCTTAAGCAGCGAGCACATGTTACGTCTAACCCTAACCACTTTTCCTTGACCTCTGTGGAAAATGTCACAGGGTTAAGGAAAGATGGGAAGAATAATTCTTGAGGAGTTAGGAAAAGTAGTATTACTTTATTAACAACATAAATACACTGATTCGAAGGAAACACCAGGAAACCTTTTGGGGCTTTTACTCTGAAGTCCAGAAACGCAAACATACCGGAAGTGACTGTCTTCACTCTGGCTAGCTTGGAACAAGATGGCGACCACTCGAAACGAAGAGTCCTTTTTGAAATAGTGTCCTAGAAATAGTGTGAGAACCAACAGGAGAATTCATCTTGGTCTCTGTGTGTCCGGAGGAACCTTCTGAATGGACTTTTCTCTCAATGGTTCTCCTCGGACTCATCTCCCGGTAGCAAAGCTATTGAAGTTAGCTTAGCATGTTAGCAACACAGCTAGTCAGAGGGACTGTTTGATGGAGAGCAAACGGGCTTTGTGACGGAGTTTGTGTGGAGAACAAATTGCTGTCGTTGTGTGAACATGTGTAAAGTCCAAAAGCTGAGAGCGTTGGTGAAGCAGCGACTAACTGCGGCTGCTGAAGAGATATTTGGGCTGTTTGAAAGAACGATAGCAGAGTACGAGGAGGAACTTTCTGCTTCTAGAGAGGAGAACGAGCGACAACGGAGACTACTGGACGCTGCTTTCAACCCGGAAGTCCGGTTACACAGAGCAGGTTGGTTCTCTTTGCTTCTTCTCTCTGGTTAAACTGACCTCAGATCAGCAGGTTGGTTCTCTTTACTTCTTCTCTCTGGTCTCTGGTTAAACTGACCTCAGATCAGCGGGTTGGTTCTCTTTACTTCCTCTCTCTGGTCTCTGGTTAAACTGACCTCAGATCAGCAGGTTGGTTCTGTTTACGTCTTCTCTCTGGTCTCTCTGGTTAAACTGAGATCAGCAGGTCATGTACAATGTTAAAACAATAATAATAATAATGCATTTGATTTAGATACACAATCACAGTTTTAAAGTGGTGCGTTTTGATTTGTGATTTGAATATAGATATGTCGGTGCAGTCTCGGATGAGTTAGGGTTAGAGTTCCAGAGGGAGGGGGAGCTATGGAGAGGTGTGATGGTGGAGCAGGTCGGTGAGGGAGGAGGGGCCTGATGTCTCTGCGGGTGGAGGGTCCACAGGGTGGCTGCTCCATGGTGTTTCTTTGGGCTGAGCCCCATGGGCGAAGGCCCGGCCACCAGACGCTCACCAGCGAGCTCCCCTCTTGGGTCTGGCTCGGGAAGGGTGCCCCGGTTTCCCTGCTCCGGACGAGGTAACTGAAGTCAGTGTGCTGCTTTTCATCAGGGTTTTTTGAACTGCTCTTAGTCTGGTCTCTCCCCCGAGACCTGTTTGCTTTGGGAGACCCGACTAGGGGCTGAGCCACTCAACTGAGCCACTCAAACTCCTTCACCGCCTAAGGTGGCAATTTATGGAGGATTTATTTAAATTTGTTGGTTGTTGTTAGTTAGGTGTTTTGTTTATTACTGTTATGTCATCTCTCATGTATATGGTTAAAGCTTTATAGTTTCTGTTTTTACCACGTAAAGTGCCTTTTTAAAGCGCTATACAAATACAATTTATTCTTATTTCTTTGTAACATCTCTGTGTGTGTGTTTCCTGTAGACGTCCACCAGCTGTTGGTGGTTAAAGAAAAGATTCAGCAGCAGAACTGGAGCTCCAGTCTGGACCAGGAGGACCAAGAGCCCCCCCACATTAACGAGGACGCAGAGCCCCCACACATTAAAGAGGATCAGGAGGACCCAGAGCCCCCCCACATTAAAGACGACCAGGAAGACCAGGAGGACCCAGAGCCCCCACACATTAAAGAGGAACAGGAGGGAGACCAGCTTCAAGGGCTGGAGGAGGCTGGTATCAGGTTCTCATTCACTCCTGTGAAGAGTGAAGATGATGAAGAGGAAGCTCAGTCCTCACAGCTTCACCAAAGACAAACTGAACAGATGGAAACAGAAGCTGATGGAGAGGACTGTGGAGGACCAGAACCAGACAGGAACCCAGATCCTGATAACAAGACTGGAGACTCTTCTGAACCTGAGAATGATGACTGGAAAGAGACCAGAGAACCTCATTTAGGTTTAAACTCTCTGAATAATGATGGGGTTTCTGTCAGTGATTCAAGATCTAGTACTGGTGTGAAACCATTTAGCTGCTCTCACTGTGGGAAAAGATTTGGCTGCAGGTCATTTTTGAAGAGACACGTGAGAACTCATACAGGAGAGAAACCTTTCAGCTGCTCAATCTGTCAGAAATCTTTTGCTCAGAGTGGAGATTTACAGAAACATGTGAGAATCCATACAGGAGAGAAACCATTCGGCTGCTCAATTTGTGGTAAAACTTTCAGTGATGGGGGAAATCTGAAGGGACACATGAGAACTCATACAGGAGAGAAACCTTTCTCCTGCTCAGTTTGTAAGAAATTGTTCACGCGCAGTGATAGTTTACAGAAACACATGAAAATCCACACAGGAGAAAAAACATTAAGCTGCTCTGAGTGTGGGAAACGATTTGGATTAAATGGAACTCTGACAAGACACATGAAAATCCACATCGGAGAGAAACCATTTAGTTGCTCATTTTGTGATAAAAGATTTTTGCGCAAGGAAGATATGAAAAGACATATGATAACACATACAGGGGAGAAACCCTTCAATTGCTCAGTATGCGGGAAGAGATTCATACAAAAGGTACAGCTGACCCACCACATGAGTAATCACACAGGAGAGAAACCCTTCAGCTGTTCAGTTTGTAGTGAAGGTGGAAATCTGAAGAAACACATGAAAATTCACACAGGGGAGAAACTATTGAGTTGCAGCGGTTGTGATCAAAGTTTCACTTTGCTTTACCAGCTCAGTAACCATGAATGTGTTGGACATCCGCCCTCACAGCTTTATCAGAGACAAACTGAGGAGGACAGAGAGACAGAACCTCCAGCCACAAACTAACCGAACAGATGGAAACAACAACTCATAGGAGCATCACTATTTTGAGTTTGAAATTATTCCACTATTTTACAACTTATTGTTAAGATCACATCAGCTCTAGGTAACAAAGTGTTAACAGTAGGAGTCATCAAAAGCTTTTCAGAAACTCGC
>CM042231.1:430000-465000 GCA_023566465.1 Cottus gobio
CTGTCCAGGGTCACACCGAAGTTCCTGGCAGTCGGGGTCGGGGCCAAGACTGAGTTGTTGAAAGTAATCGTCAGGTTGTGAGTGGGGGAGACTTTGCCTGGAAGGAAAAGTAATTCCGTCTTGTCAGGGTTAATTTTCAGGTGGTGTGCGGACATCCATTGTGAAATGTCAGTCAGACAAGCAGAGATTCGTGCTGCTATCTGTGTTTCCGATTGTGGAAACGAGAGGATCAGTTGGGTGTCATCAGCATAGCTATGGTAGGAAAAGCCATGTGAGCGAATGACGGAGCCAAGAGAGTTGGTGTACAGGGAGAAGAGGAGAGGACCGAGGACAGAGCCCTGAGGGACCCCAGTAGTGAGAGGACAAGACTCAGACACAGATCCTCTCCAGGTTACCCGGTAGGTGCGATCGCTGAGGTAGGATGAGAGGAGGGAGAGCGCAGTGCCTGAGATACCCAGGTCCTGGAGGGAGGAGATGAGGATCTGGTGGTTCACTGTGTCAAAGGCAGCAGAAAGGTCCAGAAGGATAAGGACAGAGGAGAGAGAGGCTTCTCTCGCAGTGTGAAGCTGCTCTGAGACAGCAAGGAGGGCAGTCTCTGTTGAGTGGCCTGCCTTGAATCCAGACTGGTGAGGGTCCAGAAGGTTGTTCTGGTGGAGGAAGGAGGAGACTTGGTTGAAGATAGCTCGCTCCAGGGTTTTGGAAAGAAAGGGAAGGAGAGAGACAGGTCTGTAGTTGTTGACTTCTGACGGGTCGAGAGTGGGTTTCTTCAGGAGAGGGTTAACTCTTGCCTCCTTCAGAGAGTTAGGGAAACAACCAGTTGAGAGGGAGGTGTTAATAAGATGGGTGAGAAAGGGAAGAAGGTCAGGAGCAATAGACTGGAGGATATGAGATGGGATGGGGTCAAGGGGGCAGGTGGTTGGGCGGGCAGAGGATACCAAGGTAAGAACTTGGTTGGGGGACAGAGGGGTGAAAGAGGAAAGTGAAGGGGAGGCGGATAATGTTAATGGAGATGTAGTTATGGGCGGGGGATCAGTGAATGAGGAGCGTATGTCATCTATCTTTTTAGTAAAGTAGTCGACAAAGTGGTTCGGTAGAAGGGTGGAGGGAGGAGGAGGACAGGGGGGGTCTAGGAGGTTGGAAAAAATGGAGAAGAGTTTTTTGGGGTTAGAGAAAGAAGATTCAATTCTGGATTGGTAGAACAGGCTTTTGGCTGCAGAGATAGAGGCAGAGAAGGAGGCGAGAAGAGAGTGATAGGCGTGCAGGTCGTCTGCGTGTTTGGATTTTCACCATTTCCTTTCCGATGCTCGCAAAGTGACTCTCTGGGCACGGACCGGGTCTGACAACCACGGAGCCGGAGAGGAATTGCGAACCTTACGTGTCGTAAGAGGACAGAGAGAATCAAGAGAGGAGGACAGAGTAGAGAGGAGAGTGTCTGTGGCAGAGTTAGGATGCATGAGTGAGAAAGAGTCAGTTGAAGGAAGGGCTGACAGAACAGACGAGGCCGGAGAGGAGGGAGAGAGGGAGCGAATGTTACGACGGATAGGTGCAGAGTCTGTTGCTGTGGGAGGGTTGTCAGTTCCCAAGAGTGGGAGAGAGTAGGAGATGAAGAAGTGGTCTGAGACGTGAAGTGGAGTTACAGTGAGGTTAGATGTTGAGCAGTTTCTGGTGAAAATGTAGTCAAGATGATTTCCAGCCTTGTGAGTCGGAGGTGAAGGACTGAGTGAGAGAGCGAAGGAAGATAGTAGGAGCACCAGGTCAGATGACTTCTCGGTCTGGATGTTGAAGTCACCTAGAAGAATGAGGGGGGCCGTTTTCTGGGAAATTTGATAGGAGGACGTCTAATTCTTCCAAGAAGTCTCCCAGGGAACCAGGTGGACGGTAGAGAACAACAATGTTCAGTTGAACCGGATGGGTAACCGTCACAGCATGAAGCTCAAAAGACAGTGGTGTAGACAGTGGAAGCGGGTAGAGAGAAAAACTCCATTTGGGGGAGATGAGTAGACCTGTACCACCACCCCGGCCAGTGGGCCTAGGTGTGTGGCTGATCATCAACACGATCAAGTCCGTAAGACACGAGGAGAGAGAATGAACACCATTTTAACGCTGGTCTGTTATTCAAATAGATGAGCAAGACTTTAGTTGGAATGTACAACAATAAAAAAGAATAAAGAATACAAAAAGTAAATAAACCCCCTCTAAGACTATAGAAGAAAAGACAAAAACAAGATTTAAATGTAATTTCTTTGCTGTCTACCTATTTATACATCTTTACTTTACTAGATCAATGTATAGACGACTACATTTATGACAGACGTGTTGAGGTTTACATTTCATTCTTTGCCCCCTGTAGGTTCCAGTCTCTTTAACGGTTTCCAGTGTTGCGTCTTCTGTTTTATTATTCTGACTCAGGCCGAGTACAGTAAACAAAGAACATCTTATTTACTTACTTTGCATTAAGTAAGTATAGACGGACAAAGGATTTCATATTGATAAATGTGAGATCATCACTTAAAGGTTATCAATAAACAAACTCTCAGTAATAAGGACATTTAAAGAATGAGAATTAAAATGCAGATTCAATAACAAAGACAAAAATCTATAGAAACGTATCAAACGGAATAAAACTTATATTAAGACTAAATTAGTCTAAACTGGAATACAGGCAAATAACTCTTTACTAGGCTCCACGGCTAAATGTTACGAGTTGGGCCCGAAACCACAGAACACCCAACAGTCTACATTGTGTCTCTGTAGATCTTAAAATACTGTGGTGCCCATGGCGAGCTAGTGAGGGTTCCAGAGTAACATAAACCACAACACGCAGGTAAGTGTTAACAAAAAAGAGTCTGTATTTCTCCAAGCGTGGGGAAAAGGGGTGGGGGAGCAAACACAAATCAAACAGTTCTTCCCATCCGGGGTACTTCTCCTCGCTCCGTGCGTCACTCGGGGTCGGAGTCCTGTAATCAGAGCAGAGGTCAGTGTGCACAGTTGTTACCGCTCCTCTGTCGACTAGTCTCTGCCGGTGCCCTGCTCGCCGCCCTTCCCCCCCTCTTCCTTCTCCGGGCGGCAGAAATACTCTGCTAACGAGATTGGCGTCAGGTGTGTCCACTGCCAGGTTCCCGCCGGCTGCAGCACATGTGCAGGGAAGTACTTCCCTTCCAGCACCTCCCCCAGCCGGTGCCTGGGAATCCTCGCCCTGTCCTCTCTCTTCCTCCCCGGTCTCTCACACACCCCCACCACCAGCTCCAGGTCGTGGCTGGGAGCGTCCACCCAACAACACTCCTCCCTCCTGGACAGGGCGTCGGCGTTTCCATGGGCTCGGCCGGACCTGTGCTCCACCGAAAAATTAAAGTTCTGTAGTTCTAGAAACCACCTGGTCACCCTGGCGTTGGTGTCCTTAGCCGTCGCCATCCACTTCAAGGGGGCATGGTCCGTGACCAGGACGAATTTCCGTCCCAAGAGGTAGTACCTGAGCTTGGTCAAGGCCCATTTGATGGCCAGGCACTCCTTCTCCACCGTTGAGTAATTGGTCTCATGCTTGAGGAACTTACGGCTGATGTAGGTGACGGGGTGCTCCTCGGTCCCCTTCACTTGGGACAGCACGGCCCCGACTCCCGTCCCCGAGGCGTCGGCGTGCACCACGAAGGGTTCCCGGAAGTCCGGCGTGCTCAACACCGGCTCGGTGCACAGGGCCTGACGTAGGTTCCCGAACGCTTCGTCGGCCTCGGCTGTCCAGCGCACCTGGTGGGGGCAGTTCTTCCTGGTCAACTCGTGGAGGGGAGCTGCAAGGGAGGCAAACTGCGGGATAAAGCACTGGTAGTAGCCGACTAGCCCCAGAAACGTCTTTACCTGCTTCTTCGTGGAGGGTTTGGGCCACGTGGTGATCGCCTCCACCTTCTTGCTCTGGGGCCGGACGGTGCCTCTCCCAATGGTGTAGCCCAGGTATTGTGCCTCCTCCAGGCCCAGATGACATTTCTTCGGGTTGGCGGTTAACCCGGCTTGCTTCAGACTCCCCAGGACGGCGCGTAGGTGCCCCTGGTGTGAGGTCCAGTCCCGGCTGTGGATCACCACGTCATCCAGGTAGGCCGCCGCATACTCCCGATGGGGCCGGAGGATCTGGTCCATCATTCGCTGGAAGGTTGCGGGCGCCCCGTGTATGCCGAAGGGGAGGACCTTGTAATGATACAGGCCATCTGGGGTGGTGAAGGCCGTTTTCTCTTTTGCCCTCTCCGTGAGGGGGACCTGCCAGTAGCCCTTCGTGAGGTCGAGGGTGGACACGAACCGGGCCGGCCCGAGCTGCTCTATCAGTTCATCCACTCGAGGCATGGGATAGGCGTCGAACTTGGAGATCTCGTTGACTCTCCTGAAATCATTGCAAAAGCGCTCGGTGCCGTCAGGTTTGGGGATTAGCACGATCGGGCTGGACCACTCGCTTCTCGACTCCTCAATAACCCCCATCTCCAACATTCGCCTTACCTCCTTCCTGATGGCCTCCCTCTTGGCCTCGGGGATGCGGTAGGGCCTCAACCTCACCTTCTTCCCCGGCTCGGTTACGATGTCGTGGTGGATGATATGGGTTCGCCCGGGCAGCTCCGAGAACAGGTCTTGGAATTGATTCGTCAGCTCCACCAGATCTTGCCGCTGAGCCGGTGACAGCTGGGGTCCCAGGTTCACCACCGCCGGTACCGGCCCTTGTCCCCAGAGGGCTATCCCGGGGTGGGGAAGCGCCTCCGCGGCCTGCCATTTTTTGAGGATGTTAACATGATATAGTTGACATGGTTTCCGTCTCCCTGGCTGTCTGACCTTGTAATTTACCTCGTTCACCCGTTCCACCACTTCGTACGGCCCCTGCCATTTTGCGAGGAACTTACACTCGGAGGTCGGCACCAGAACGAGGACCATTTCTCCTGGCCGGAACTCCCTCACCACGGCCTGGCGGTTGTAGCTCCGGGCTTGCGCCTGTTGTGCCTGCCGCATGTGGTCCCGCACCAGGGGCCACACCTTCCTCATTCTGTCCTGCATTTGCTCGATGTACTCGATGGTCGACCGATGCGGAGACGGCTGTTGCTCCCAGGCCTCCTTCGCCAGGTCCAACAACCCCCGGGGTCTCCGTCCGTACAATAACTCGAAGGGCGAGAACCCGGTGGACGCCTGGGGGACCTCCCTGATGGAAAAGAGCACATAGGGGATTATCTGGTCCCAGTTTCTCCCATCCACCTCGATCGCCTTTCGGAGCATTTGTTTCAGGGTTTTGTTGAACCTCTCGACCAACCCGTCTGTCTGGGGGTGGTAGACGGAGGTCCTGACCTGCTCCACCTTCAGTAGCTGACACATCTCCTTCAGGACTCGGGACATGAAGCAGGTCCCCTGGTCGGTGAGGATCTCCTTGACCAACCCGACTCGGCTGCAGAGGAGGAACAGCTCCCGGGCCACGGTTCTGGCCGTGGCGGTGCGGAGGGGAATGGCCTCGGGATACCTGGTGGCATAGTCCATCATCACCAAGATATAGCGGTGGCCCCGGCTGGACTTCGGAAGGGGCCCCACGATATCCATGGCCACCCGCTGGAAAGGAATATCGATTATGGGTAGGGGAATCAACGGGTTTCGGAACGATACCTTTGGGGCAGCCTTCTGGCATTGCTGGCAGGCTCGGCAGTAGTCTTGGATCGCCCTCTTCACTCCTGGCCAGTAGAAACGCCCGAGGACCCGTTCGTAGGTTTTTTCGACCCCCAGGTGCGCCCCCATCAGGTGTGAATGGGCCAGATACAGAACCTTCGAGACGTATCCTTTCGGCACCAGCAACTGCTCCACGACCTGTTCTCCTACTTGAGCGACCCGATACAGTAACCCATTTTTTATCGAAAAATGTGGGAGTGGAGCGTCACTCACCTCGTTTGTGGGGACTCCCTCGATCACCGTCACGTCTCTGCGCGCTTGCTCCAGGTTGGGATCTTCCCACTGGGCGGTCCCGAACCTTCCCGACCCTGCGGGTTCCTCCACTTCCGCCAGGGGAAACTCGGAGAACCTCTCTTCCGGGGAAGTCGGCGTCCCTGATGGTTCCTCGCGGTCCCGGCCCGGGCTCGGAGAGGCCTCCCTGTCCTCTCGTTCCGATGCGCTGGCGGTGTCGGATGGGGCGGCGCACGCCGGTAGGGGGTGGGGAGTCCGGGATCCGCGGGGTCGGAGAGGGGTTCTCCTCTCGTTGCCCGTCGCCTGATGGTCCCACAGCCGCCAAAAGATGGGGCAATCCCGGCCGATCAATACGGGCACGGGCAGATTGTCCACTAACCCGGCCGTGACTTGGAAGGCGCCCCTGGTGGTTTTTACCTGAATGGCGGTGGTGGGATATGTCCGGGTGTCGCCATGCACACAAGCCACGGGAATCGGCGGGCCCCGCGGGCCCTGGGTCAGACCGGGGCGCAGGAGGGTCACCGCACTCCCGGAGTCCAGCAGGGCCTCGGTATCCTGGCCTCCGACCTTTACGGGGAGTCTCGGGGCGGTGGCGGCCTCATGGGCCCAGCAGGTCGTCAAGTAACTGCCCGTCGGGGAATCGGCTGACGCGGCCGTCGGCATCGGGACGTCCTGCCCCGGGCAATTCCACGCCAGATGGCCCTCCTGGCCACAGGTAAAGCACCTCCTTCTGTCCGGGTCTCCGAAGCCCCGGCGGGAGGTCGTCACGGATCGGGGTCCCGCCCTTCGGTCCGGTCCGGGTTGAGCCCCTTCGGGGTCCCTCTTCTTCTCGCGGGTCGGGCCTACCGGAGTCCGGGGTGGACGGAGCCGGGGTTCCTCTGGTCGCCGACTCGCCACTAGGTCCGTGGAGACCTGATGGTTCTCGACCATCTCCACGAGGGCATCCACGGTCTTCGGACTGCCGCGGGCGACGTGGAGCTGGGCTTCCCTGGGGAGTGCCCGGATGCAGCGGTCAATCACCACGCGGTCCAGTGCGGGCGGTCCCTCCCCGGTGATGAGCCAACTACGGGCCAGTCGCATTAGGGTTGCGATCTGAGGTCGCACGGCCTTGGCGGTATCATACGTCCAGGTGTGGACTCGTTGGGCCCGGGTCTGAAGATTGTGACCATAATGGGCCAAGACCGTCGCTTTCAACGCGACATAATCCTCGGCGTCCCGGGCGTCCAGATCCTGGCAGGCTCTCTGTGCGTCTCCCGTCAGGAAGGGTCCCAGTAGCCCCGCCCATTCAGCTTCCGGCCAGCGCTCCCTCCTTGCGGTTCTCTCGAACACCTCCAGGTACGCCTCGATGTCGTCGTCCCCGGTCTGCTTGGTCAGCACCCTCCCGGGGTTGGCTCGCTTCTCCGGGTTCCCCAGTTGCCGTCCCAGCGTCGTCATGGCTTCCTGAAGCGCCTGCAGGCTCTGGGTCTGCTGGGCTTGGGTTTGCAGCAGCAGCGTTATGGCGTTCTCCATGGCTACGCGTGGCTATGTTACTCTGAACCCGGGTTTTTTTTTCTTTTTTTTTTTTTCTTAGTGTCGGATGGTTAGTGCCCACATTCTCCACCATTTGTGGTGCCCATGGCGAGCTAGTGAGGGTTCCAGAGTAACATAAACCACGACACGCAGGT
The DNA here is from genome assembly GCA_023566465.1 of Cottus gobio. Lineage (NCBI taxonomy): Eukaryota > Metazoa > Chordata > Actinopteri > Perciformes > Cottidae > Cottus > Cottus gobio. The sequence continues at coordinate 437,572 of CM042231.1, forward strand.
AAGTGTTAACAAAAAAGAGTCTGTATTTCTCCAAGCGTGGGGAAAAGGGGTGGGGGAGCAAACACAAATCAAACAGTTCTTCCCATCCGGGGTACTTCTCCTCGCTCCGTGCGTCACTCGGGGTCGGAGTCCTGTAATCAGAGCAGAGAGGTCAGTGTGCACAGTTGTTACCGCTCCTCTGTCGACTAGTCTCTGCCGGTGCCCTGCTCGCCGCCCTTCCCCCCCTCTTCCTTCTCCGGGCGGCAGAAATACTCTGCTAACGAGATTGGCGTCAGGTGTGTCCACTGCCAGGTTCCCGCCGGCTGCAGCACATGTGCAGGGAAGTACTTCCCTTCCAGCACCTCCCCCAGCCGGTGCCTGGGAATCTTCGCCCTGTCCTCTCTCTTCCTCCCCGGTCTCTCACAATACATAGTCTGGTGCTCTTAAAAAAGAAGATTGAGCACATTTTGTCACGCATTTTTCTATATTTAGTCTCCTCTCAATGTCATATTTTACCATGAAGAGTTTCATACGAGATACAACTGATCAGCTGTATGTACTTTATACGGCCTGCTGCCTTTGCCAGTAGTATGCCGTCGGCGGTTTCATATACGGCCTCAGTATTTTTACTGTGGTTCTTGACTTAAAAACTCAAAATGATGACATGGTTTTATTTCATCACTGCAGTAATATGCAGTTAAAATAATAATCACTGGTAAATGTATCTTTGAGTTCGTGTGCGGAAAGGAAACCATGTTGTTACAGTAACAACGGTTTAAACCCTGTTTAAACCTGACTGAGGTTCTCTGGTCTACTTCCAGTCTCCTCATCAGTCTCAGGTTCTGGTCCTCCACAGTCCTCTCCATCAGCTTCTGTTTCCATCTGTTCAGTTTGTCTTTGATGAAGCTGTGAGGACTGATGATGATCACACTTGTGTCTTTTGAGTTGATTAGACCAAGTGAATCTTCTATCACAAACTGAGCAGCTGAATGGTTTCTCTCCTGTGTGGATTTTCATGTGTAACTGTAGGTTTCTACTCTGTGCAAAATATTTCTTACAAATTGAACAGCTGAATGGTTTCTCTCCTGCATGAGATATCATGTGGGCCTTCAGAGTTACTCTTTGAACAAAAGCTTTGCCACACAATGAGCAGCTGAATGGTTTCTCTCCAGTGCAGATTCTCATGTGTTTCTGCAAATTTCCAGTCTGTGTGAATGATTTCTTACAAACTGAGCAGCTGTAAGGTTTCTCTCCTGTATGAGTGTTTGTGTGTCTCTTCAGTTCTGCCTTACAGACAAATCTTTTCCTGTAAACGTCCATTCTGTGTAAACAATTTCTCACAAATTGTACAGCTGAATGGTCTCTCTCCTGTGTGGATTCTCATGTGCACCTGTAAATCTCTTCTTCGTATAAAGGATTTCTTACAATCTGAGCAGCTGAATGGTTTCTCTCCTGTGTGGATTATCATGTGATTTTGTAGGCTTCCATTCTGTGTAAAATATTTCATACAAATTGAGCAGCTGAAAGGTTTCTCTCCGGTATGAGTTACCATGTGTATCTTCAGATTTGTCTTCGAAGTAAATATTTTTCCACAGTCAGAGCAGCTCTCCAGCTCTAGATCTAGAATCACTGACATAAACTTTATTCAGAGAGTTTAAACCTGACTGCAATTCTCTTGTTTCCTTCCAGTCTTCAGTCTCTGGTTCAGAAGAGTCTCCATTCTTTTCATCAGTATGTGGTTCTGGTCCTGAGTTCCTGTCTAGTTCTGGTCCTCCACAGTCCTCTCCATCAGCTTCTGTTTCCATCTCTTCAGATTGTCTTTGATGAAGCAGTAAGGACTGAGCTTCCTCTTCCTCATCTTCACTCTTCACAGTGAATGAGAACTTGATACCATCCTCCTGGTCCTCTTTAATGTGTGGGGGCTCTGGATCCTCCTGAGCCTCTTTAATGTGTGGGGGCTCTGGGTCCTCCTGGTCCTCTTTAATGTGGGGGGGCTCTGGGTCCTCGTGGTCCTCTTTAATGTGGGGGGGCTCTGGGTCCTCGTGGTCCTCTTTAATGTGGGGGGGCACTGGGTCCTCGTGGTCCAGACTGGAGCTCCAGTCCAGCTGCTCTTCTTTAACAACGATCACTTTTCTTACATCTGAAGGTAAAACTGAAACACAGACAGACATCAATATTATATTACATTACATTACATTTCATTTAGCTGACGCTTTTATCCAAAGCGACTTACAATAAGTGCATTCTACCGTTTACAACAAGAATCAGAACAACAAGAATCAAGAAGGTACAATTTCGTCAAAAGTTCAACTACAAAGTGCTATCAGTAAGAGCCATTTCAGTGCTACTAAAGTGCTACTTCCTTTATTCAAGGTATAGTCGGTATAGTCGGTGCAGTGATGTAAAGAATGAAAACTCATTCACATTATAGTATTCAGCTGGCATTTACATTTTTCCAGCAGAGAAGCCTTTAAACCTCACTTACATTGCATGACACTAACATACTGACGCCTATTAAATAAATACACGTGGACCAACAGAATAAAGCTTGAGGACTAACATTGTATTCACACCAAACACAAAGCTAACTAAGACAATCGCTATTCATAGTTGGATCCGACCACAGCGTTAGATCGCTACGGTTCTCAGGATTCTAAATCTCATCCATTTCAAGATTGGACCACCACAGCAGCTACAGACAATGTTTGTCAGACAACAACAAACAATATCAAAATCTAGCCAACTCACCGATGATGCCTCATATTGATCCATAAATCGATAACATTTCAACAACAACAACAACGGTCTTGTTACGTTGTAAAAAGGTCCAGACGATCCAATCCCGTAAAAGATTGAGTGCAAAACACATGATTGCATCCATAAATATCCAGTAAGTGGTGTTGCATAATTTCATATCAGCTGGAAGATATGACTAAATGTTTCTGTATTTTCTTTTGCAAAACAACTTCTCATGCCCACACAGAAGTAAACCGGATATCAAGTTGTCCGCTGAACCCTGACCTTTCGAATGTAATGTAGTGTAATGTTATGTATACTTACAGCAATACTGGTAGTAAATATGAATAGCACCTCTATAAGTTTGTAAGACTATAGCCTTTTTATAGCCTTTTTAAAAGAGAATATATATATAATAAATACTCTGGGTCCTTTACATCCTCCAAATGACAAAACACCTAGACATACCATTAGAAAAATATCTGTAAAATATCCATACATCTATTTGTAAAAAAATGTTCAGACAGAAATACAAACCTAATACTTTAGTGCAGTGGTTCTCAAACTGTGGGGCGCGACCCTCTAGTGGGGCGCGGAGGTATTACAGGTGGGGCGCGAGAGGGTTGGGGAATTTTTTTATTATTTTAAATAATTGAGAAAATGCCCGGATGTGATTTGATCCGCCCATTTTACCGGGGATGCATAGGATGAGACTTGTGCGTACTTGAGACAGCCAGTATCCCAGAATGCATTTCGCATTTTCAAATCTGTACCAGGTTACGGTTCCGCATGCGCGACCGCAACAGATCCTTTTGCGAGTTGCGACTCACACTTGTAGACCTAATGATGTGTTACTCGCGTGAGTTTAGTCACTCGACTTTATGTGGTTAATTCGCGTCATTCACTACTGGCTTTACTCGCCCCTTGAAGGGGGCGGGGCTTATCTAGGTAAAAACAGTACCGTTTCCCCCATCCACCATTAAACTAACCACTAGTTCTGCTTTAAACTTCTTGTGGAAGTCCCTCTAATGTCGGACCATCAAACGCCCCCGTGTCCGGGTTCATAATATCATCCGTAGCCGCACAACAGCGTCTGAATGACGGCCGCTGCCAGCGCTGCTTCAGGCGGATCAGCAGCTGTTTGATTCAGCACCGGCAGGACGGCTGTGATGACGCGCAGAGCTTCCTCTGTGAGATCGGCTTTTCTGCTGTTGCCTCTCTCAAAACAAAATACAGATCGAAGCTCAACTTTGAGCATGAATTGAGAGTGGCCGTATCAAATCTACAACCCTGTTTTACAAATATTTGTAGTGGAAAGCAGGCTCATATCTGCACTAATTTAGTTTTGTTTTGCACCGGTTGCACGTTATTGTTGTTTTGAAAAGATATGCAGTGTAAAACTCTTTATTGCCAAATATTTTTAACTGGTTTTATTTAGTTTTTCACAGGTTGAACTTTATTGTTATTATCCTGAAAGGATATTCAGTACAAAACATGTTAATTAGGCTATTACAATAAGCTATTTTTGCCAAATATTAGTTCTTTTTTTGCACAACTTTGTATTTTTCTAACAAAGTGATTGCACGTTTTATTTGTTTTTGTCCGATGGAGCAATCTGGTTTACATGAAAGTGACATTTTCTTTGTTCTATTATTAATAAAAGCACAGATAGAGGAGTCACAAAATGTCGTTATTTCAATAAAAATTCAGCATGGACCATTTTGTTACTATTTTGTAGGGGCGGTGGGGCCCGAACATTTTTCGTCCTCCAAAGTGGGGCTTGACAAAAAAAGTTTGAGAACCACTGCTTTAGTGGGTTCAAACTTTATTTTATTTTTTTTTTTTTTATTTATTTATTTGCACAATTCATACAATAAAATAAAAACAGAGATTAATGATATTAGTGCAGGAAGAGACAAAAGCCAACTTGGCTTATTTGAAGCCTCCACCTATATAATATTTAACATTTTACAAACATAAAATATGCATAAGATAGACAACAAAAGAAAAGGAAAAGAAAGAAAAGAAAAAAATTTAATTATGTAAAGTCTGTGTGTGCATGTGAGTGCATGTGTGAGTGTGAAAGTAAGCATTGCTTGCGTTTTTTCAGTGATGTTGGATTATACCCCTGTGGCATTTCCTAAGCAATGATAACTGTAAAAATGTAGATAAAACAGCTAAAACAAGAAAGACAACACTCATACATAAAAATACATAAAAAACCTTAACATAAAAAAGCTTTACATGAAACACTCTTACAAAACAGCAATTAGACTTTCTTTTAGGCAATTTTTGAAACATTTTATAGACGGACAATTCTTTGTTAGGTGGAAATATTCATTCCATAATTTGGTTCCCCTGAATCTAATTGAAAATTGACCTCTGCTAGTCAGTAATTTAGGAAGATGAAGATTCGAAGATTGACGAGTGGCGTAACAGTGAATCTGTGAATTGATTTTGAAGAAGGTTTTGAAATGATCAGGAATATTTCCTTCACCTAAACGAATCCTATACATGAAAATGCAAGTTACAGAAATATTGATGTCATAGATAGTTAAAATCTGCAGTTTATGAAATAAAGGAGCAGCTGAGATGTGTGATTGTGATCGTGTTGCAATCCTAACAAAACGTTTCTGGAGGACCAACATTTTTTTCAAAGAAGTAGGAAAAGTACTAGCCCAAACTATATTGCAATATGAAAGATAAGGATAAATTAAACTGTAATAAAGAATAAGGAGACAGTTTGCAGAGACAAGATGTCTAACCCACCTTATGATTCCAATAGATTTATTTATTTTTCTACTAACACAGTCAATGTTTACTCCAACTTAAACTTTCATCAATAATAATTCCTAGAAATTATGTAGATGACACTTGAGGCATCTCCAGAGATTCAATTTTGATTTTAGTTAAATCCTTCGAGTAAGATTTTTTACCACTGAAAATAATAAAATTGGATTTTTTGACATTCAAAGATAACTTATTTAATTTTAACCATGTAGCATATGCAGTTAAATCAGCATTAGCTTCCATAATCAGAGAATTGAAATTTGAATGAGAGAGAACTAGGGTTGTGTCATCTGCAAACATTATCGGAAAAAGACTTTTTGACACATTGGACAAATCATTAATATAAATTAGAAATAATAATGGTCCAAGAATGGACCCCTGTGGAACCCCACATATTAGTCTAGCTTTGTTTGAATAACAACCTCTAACACAAACAAACTGTCTTCTGTTGGTGACATAACTTTTTAACCATTTGTATGCAATGTCATGGAATCCATATTTATGCAGCTTTTCCAATAGAATATTATGGTTTACTGTGTCGAAAGCTTTGGAAAGGTCAATGAAAATACTGCAAATAAATTCATTATTGTCAAGTGCAGAGATAACTTTATCAACAAAGTAAAGTAAAGCCATATATGTTGAATGGTTTTTACGGAAACCATACTGGTGTTTGTAAAGAATTGAATTAGACTCTATATGAAACATAATCCTTTTTTGCACAATCTTTTCTAGTATTTTTGAAAAACAAGGCAATATAGATATAGGTCTATAGTTGTTGAAACAACATGGGTTTTCTGCTTTAAACAAAGGAATAACTTTCACAATTTTTAAATCTTCTGGCACAACACCTAATACAACTCAGTGTCAGCAGCCCTTAAAGTGACTGACTATATGAGGGAAAGCTTCAGAGAGTTACCTTTCAAAAGAGACCAAGACCATGCATGTACTCCAAATGGTTCAAGTACAGCTTTTACTTGGGGTATGCCTTGGATAGGCGTTTTAGGCACATTTCACAGGAATGTTAACAGAATGTTACAGTCCGAACCTTGCTGGCTGAACGGCTGTTTCTGGATCCTGAAGGAGAAACGGATAACTTGCCCTGTACTCTGTCACTTTAACCTTCAGAAGGAAGATCACAGAAGATTCTTCAAGTCAACATTTGGTGCTGCAGCAAAAAGCTTCATCTGGGCCTTAAAATGACATATCTTCCTTTATCGTGACACAACTTCATTACATATCATGTATCTGTATAGCTTCCATGCTATACAGCAACCACCAACCCTCTGATCGAAAGACAGACCTGCTAACCACTGAGCCACAGTCGCCCCAGGAGGCAAACCTCCAAAATAATTCAATTCAGTTTAATTTGTATAAAAATCACAAATACAGATTTTCCTCTGAGGGCTTTACAATCTGTACACAGACTTCCTGTCCCGGGACCTCACATCGGATCAGGAAAAACTCCCCCAAAAAATAGTAAAAACCCTTTTACAGGGAAAAGGGTAAGAAACCTTCAGGACAGCAAGAGGAGGATCCCTCTCCAGGATGGACAGAATCAATAAATGTGATGTGACCAGAAGCAATAGATGTCATGTGACCAGAAGCAACGTAACAGAGTTACAGCACATTCAATGAATAATCAGAATCAGAATCAGAATCAGAACCATTTATTGCCATGTATGCTTACACATACAAGGAATTTGTCCTGGCTGGAAGGTGCATACATTTAACATTTAACAATACACATTTAACAGTTAACGCAGTGCAATAAATGAGGATGAATGGATGAATGAATATCTACATTGAGACAGCAGCATAACAAAATACCAAAAGTAGGATAAAGTGCATGGAATGTGCATGAGTGTAAGTGTTGTGTGAAAGTAGCAAGTGCAATGCCCAGGTGTCAAGTGTATTATCGTCGTCAATAATGACGACGAACTCTTCTAGCAAAACAAACACCTGCGAAGAAACCTGTAACCACCAATGAAGAAGAACACAGGGGCTGTTTATCTGGCACTTGGTCTCAAGCAAAATAAAGCAAAATGTCCTCCATCCGTCCTGGGGTGGACCGACACCATCGAGAAAGACATTTCCAGTTATTGTTCTCAGATGACGAGAGTAATTGAGACGTTTCTGTTGCTCGCAGCCACAACAGAACCAGCGGATGCTTTTATGTCTTTCTACCAGACAGAGACAGACGATGTCAAAAGGGATTGCCTTGTCAAACTGGGGCTGGACATACACCGTTTCAACCGGTATACCGTTTCAACCGGTATACCGGTTGAAACGGTATACCGGTGTCAAATTTACGTACGGTATGACTTTTTCACATACCGGCTAGCGAAGCGGTTGGAGCTACTTGTGTTACGTGCATTGAGTTAGAGTCATGGTTTAAATTTTATAACAATTAATAACCCGCAACTAACGCTCTTTAACAAGGCACAACACCACAAAACAACAGTTTGTGACACATAAACAATTTGTAACACTAATAATTGTACATTTTTTAAATTTACTCCGCCGAACTGCATGCTGGGTACAGCCCGCCCACTACCACAACAAGTTTAAACTCCGTCGCTACATTAAACAACAGAGCGATGCAGGAGGAACAAGAGAGAGCAGAGATGCACCAACACAACGTGTTGCCCAGAGAGGAGCTGTGTCTGCTGGCTGGAGGGTTTGAAAAGTCCGTAGTTTAGAAAACGATGTATTGCAAAGAAGCTGAACCTGGAGGGACTTAGGACCCAGGGGAATGCAGGTGAAAAAAACCCGGAAGAGACAGAAGTCACGCCACACAAACAGCTGTTCACAGCTTGCTGGGCAGTTGCGAGCAAGTTGGCCAGCCAGCCGTGAACAACGAGCGGTGAACAGCTGTTCAGGTGGCCGCAGGTCCTTTTCGGCGTCAATAAATTAATGTTAATACTGTGATATACCGTGAAACCGCCAGAATCTTACAAAATACTGTGATATGAATTTTTGGCCATACCGCCCAGCCCTAGTCAAACTCTACATTGTGTCATCATGATGTAGAGCAGCAACGTGACGTCATTCTTATTATTTAACTGTAATATACACCGGGGAGCTTTATTGTGGTATTTCTGCAGAGTTGGAAAGTAACTACGTACATTTAAATACAAGTACTTCACATTATTGAGGTACTCCACTAAATCTCTGAGGTAAATATTCTACTTCTACTCTACTACATTTATCAGATAGCTTTAGTTACTTTATTTGTATTTTTATTCTTAATACTTTGTGTACTGCTGGTAGTTTCATATCTAATAATTGTATTAGATTAATGTATTAGTGGATCAAGCATCCGAATCAGTGACGTCACTAAAGCTGTTTGATCGATGTGACGTCAGTGGAGTCAAAAGTAGAATATAACGAAATGACCAGAGTACAAGTACCTGTAACCAGTACTCAGGTCGAGTACTTGATAAATGTACTCGTGTACGTTCTGGTTCTAACAAACAAACACAGCTAGCTGCGGCTAACGTTAGCTTAGCATCAGCAGCAGGTAGCAAACCGACCTGTTCTTCTTCGTGGCTTCATTTCGTGCAGCAGCTTCCGGTGTCGGTCCGTCTCGGTTCTGTTGACCTGAACTCTGACGGGTTGTTTTCCTGCGGTGTTTAGATTGAGCTCCCGGTTCTCTGCTAGTGAGAGGCTAACCGAGCTGCTGCTGCTGCTGCTTCTTCTTCTTCTTCTTCTTCTTCTTCTTCTTCTTCTTCTTCTTCTTCTTCTTCTTCTTCTTCTTCTTCTTCTTCTTCTTCTTCTTCTTCTTCTTCTTCTTCTTCTTCTTCTTCTTCTTCTTCTTCTTCTTCTTCTTCTTCTTCTTCTTCTTCTTCTTCTTCTTCTTCTTCTTCTTCTTCTTCTTCGTCCGTGGTGGTGCGGGCACTTCCGGGGGACGGGCTTTCAAAATAAAACAGAAGACTGACGCCCGACCCGGAGTCTTTTTATTAAAAGACGAAATGATGAAGCTGCTGTTGTGTTAGTTTTGATATGATTGTGTTTAAAGTCAAAGTTATGTTCAGAATATGATCAATATTATTTATAAAAAATTAAATAAAAATTATAGTTTTTATAGTTTCCTGGTCCTCCTGGTCCAAACTGGAGCTCCAGTCCTGCTACTCAGGGGGAACCTCTCCTTTAACCACCAACAGCTGCTGGACGTCTGCAGGAAACACACATTGAGGAAAACTGTGAATTCATGCTAACTAGTGATGTATCTACAGGTGTTAACCTGTAGATACGGGTACAGGTGGACACGAGCACTGAACTGAGAAGAGAACATTCCGACTGCAGACTAACTTCTACACCAGGTGTTCAAGCTGTAAAGACAGACAGGTAAACCTTCAGGTGGACAGACAGGTAAACATGTCTCTTTAATATCCGCAGCTGTACCCGAATCAAATAAAAGAAAAGTAAATGGTGTTTGTTCAATACGAAGGTTTGACTGTTAATCAGAGAATCTGAATCATTACATTACATTACATTTAGCTGACGCTTTTATCCAAAGAGACTTACATGATATACAGTAGACCGTAGTCACAGCAACGGTGAGCAATGAGGGTTAAGTGTCTTGCTCAAGGACACAACGACATGGACTGGCTGAGCCGGGGTTTGAACCACCGACCCTCTGATTGAAAGACAGACCTGCTAACCACTGAGCCACAGTCGCCCCCTGGGTTCTGAAAAAATGGTTCTGAATCAGAACCATTTATTGCCATGTTTGTTTTCACATACAAGGAATTTGTCCTGGCGGAAGGTGCATAACATTTAACAGTAAACACAGTGCAATAAATGGGAATAAATTAATATTTACAATTGAACAGTAGAATATTAAAATAAGATAAAGTGCATAGAATGTAAGTGTAGTGTTAAAGTGTCATGTGTATTTAAATATAAGGCATGAGGGTGTGTGCAGGGGAGTGTCCAGTGGGGAATTGTCTGGGGGTGACAGAGTCATTAGAGTCAGTGGGGGACCCGGGCTCTGTTAGGGGGACCCGGGCTCTGTTAGGGGGACCCGGGCTCTGTTAGGGGGACCCGGGCTCTGTTAGGGGGACCCGGGCTCTGTTGATGAGCCCGACTGCAGACGGGAAGAAACTGTTTTTGTGGCGTGAGGTCTTGGTCCTGATGGACCGCATCCTCCTGCCAGAGGGGAGGGACACGAACAGTTTGTGTCCAGGGTGAGAGGGATCAGCTACAATCTTCCTCTCCTTCAGGGTCCTTGAAGCAAACAAGTCCTGGAGGGACGGCAGATTGCAGCCAATCACCCTCTCGGCAGAGCGAATGATGCGCTGCAGCCTGGCCTTGTCCTTGGCAGTGGCTGCAGCGTACCAGACGGTGATGGAGGAACAGAGGATGGACTCCATGATGGCAGTGTAGAAGTGCACCATCATTGTCTTTGGCAAGTTGAGTTTCCTCAGCTGCCTCAGGAAGAACATCCTCTGCTGCGCCTTCTGACGGAGCCAGCCCCAACCACAAACCAGAGACAGAAGAGAAGAGACGAAGAGGAGAGAGGAGCTCAGTGTATCCTAAGATGTCCCCCAGCAGTCTAGGCCTATGGCAGCATATCTAGGGGCTGGACCAGGGCTGACCTGAGCCAGCCCTAACTATAAGCACTATCAAAGAGAAAAGTCTTAAGTCTACTCTTAAATGAGGTGACTGTGTCTGACCCCCGGACTGAAAGTGGAAGCTGGTTCCACAGAAGAGGAGCTTGATAACTGAAGGCTCTGGCCCCCATCCTACTTTTTAAGACTCTAGGAACCACAAGTAGCCCACATTCAGTGAGCGCAGCTCTCTGGTGGGACAATATGGTGCTATAAGCTCCCTAAGATATGATTGTGCATCACCAGTTAAGGCTTTGTAGGTAAGAAGAAGGACCTTAAATATGATTATTGATCTTACAGGAAGCCAGTGCAGAGCAGCTAATACAGGAGTAATGTGATCTCTCTTCCTAGTCCTCGTTAGTACACAAGCTGCAGCATTCTCCAACAGGCTACCATCAATGTTCTGTGGAAAAATTGAGGGCAGAAAATTAGAGCCCAGCTCACTGTGTGTTACGTTATCATTGCAAAATGCGGTGCATGAATTGGCCGTACACTTTGGGGTCCAGGTGAGGGGAGGTACTGATCAGAGTAGGTCTCCATTGGGGATCATTGTGGGTATAGTATGCTTACTGGGTGCCTACTTGGGAGTCACTGTGCCCACTCATGACAGTATGGCTGAGGTCAGGCTATGTGCCAGTTTGAGCTGGATTGAAGCCGTCCTGTGCTGCTCTGTACACTTAGTGTGTTTGTCTGAGTTGAGGCCAAGGACAATTTAACAAATTAGGAAATTATTCTCTTAATAGATAAACCCAGCAATGTCGTTATGAAATCCTACACCATGACCTGAAATACCCTTTGGACCTGCAGGTGGTATGCTGGTAAACATGTCTTACCTAATTCTGGGCGTATGCTTTCTAGTTTGTAAATACTGGAAAAAAACAGAAGCCCCAACAGCTTCATAAAAAACTGACCAGCTCCGATGAGCCTCAGATATCTTTACTTCTGTGACCAGCAGCTATCGTCTGAGATCTCTGAGTTTGTCTTCACAGCTGGAGCATCATGAATCTGTGGCTCAGCAGTTACTTCCTGGCAGCGGGGCTGTTTCTCAGCAGCTCGGCTCTGACACCTGAAGAATGCCAGCCTTTAATCACGCCTTTGTCTCTGGCTGACCCCTCCATGGTACGTCTTCATCTGTCTGGGTCCGTCTATGAGACATTAGCATTAGGAAGTTCTTCCTCAGGTTATGCCTTTAGCATTAGCATTATGTTGGAGTCAGAGCTGAGCAAACATTTCTTTTTTGGGATTAGTGCTGCCTCTTGGGAAACAGGTTAATAAATATTAAAGTCTTTGAGGTTTCTGTAAATACCGTTAGAACACAGTATGTATTGTTAAACACCTTAACTACATGTGGTGATATTATATGTAACATATATATGCAGTCAATTTATACAAATGTCTGTTTAAAGCCGGTCAACATCCATCAGCAGCTCTTTGGTAAGTTACTACTGGCGCTGATGTCGCAATCACAATATTTCTATTAAATATTAGAGATATACACGATGGAAAAATAAAGCAGGAAAAACAACCACACTTGTAGAATCAGGTATTATTTTTGCTAAATGTCCATTATATATGTTCACACATGGAGCAAATACCAAAACAGATTTCAAATGTTTTCTCAACTACCATCAATGAACTGAGTCACAGATCAAATTATTATTATTATATTATTATTATATTAACACGTTTATAGATAAATTATCTACAGGCACTTACACTACTTTTGTCAGCAGCCTCGACCAGTTAATGTTAGATTTGTTTTGACATTTATTATATTTCAATACCAATATCTGACTTAGGTTACTTTATTTGTACTGTAGGTAGAAAACATGATGATAAAAGTACTCAAAGTTACAAATCAGTATGCGGTTATAATTAACCTGCAACCAGCCTGCTAGAACATTTCACAATCGGATGCAGAGAGTTTCTGTTCTTTAAAGACAGGTTTCCAGACCATGACACCAAAGAAAAAGATACAATTGATTCAATAAAAGCACCATAAAATAAGGTCAATGTGGAACAAGGACAGTTTCCTCAAACAAAACAAAAGCTGGTCCCCTTTTGCTTCAAAGTTCAGATTGAGTCGATAATTGACCCAAGATATTTCTAAGATTGTAACCGTTCCACTGTCTGAACCTTATGGATATGACTTCATGTGTGTGTGCATGTCTTCTAAGATCAATGACCATGTCTTTGGTTTTAGATGTGTTCAGTTGAAGATAGGACTCCTCGTACCACTTCACAAAGTCGTGTCTGGTCTCATTGTCCTGGAGCCGAGTAGCAATAACAGAATCATCCGCATACTTTGAGATAGTCCTATTGTCATACCTGCTCTGACATGTTTGTGTAGAGGATGAATTAAAGGGGAGAAAGCACACAACCTTGTGGGGAGCCAGTGGAGGAGCACACTTGGTCAGACCGAATCCCACTTACCCTCACTCTTTGTGTCCTATAATTTAGAAAGTCTCACTCTTAGTTAGAAAGTCTTACTCTGTGTCCCATTAGTTAGAAAGTCAACAATCCAACCCACAAGGTTGTGACTTAAGTCAAATTGTTCAAAGAGCCTACTGGTTAAAATATGGGATTGAATGGTGTTGAAAGCAGAGGAGAAATCAACAAATATAAGTCTAACATGAGACATTTTCCCCTCCAAGTGTTTAAAAAGTAAGTAATACAGGACTCAGTACTTTTGCACAAGTTTTAAGTAAACGACCACAGATGTTGTCTGGTCTATGGCGCGTATGTACTCTTATTGAAAGGAAGGCCTTTCCACCTCCTTTTGTTCTATGTCAAAGTGCTTGGAGGAATATAAATGTGTTATTCTACAAAACATGTTTCCCTTGAATAAGTTTGCAAATTTAAGATATCCAAACAACAGCAGTCATACAAAAGGTTTGACTGAATCAAATAGTGAGAAATTTGTAAAAGAAAGATATCTGATCAGATTATAAATACACAAGATTATGATTGTAACCAAAAGTACGGAGGTCCGATATTCGATTTGTTATTAAATGATGCTTGTGTCCACTGTACCTAGCTGACCTCATGTTTGTGTGCAGATGCTCGGCAGGTGGAACTTCCTCCAGATTTACACAGACAATGAATTCTACATCGACCTCCTGAAGACAATCGAGAGCTGCTGGATTAATGTCACCCTGCCATCATCCAGACCCAAGACACTCATTATGTCTCAGGAGAACAAGATGTGCGTTGTTAGCATTAAACGTACAAATACACAACATAATACATTCTGCTAATTATAGACTAATCCTAACACACATTTAAACCTGCTAAAAGTGGCCCCTTTGCCTCATTAGACCCAATATCCTTCCTTCTTTCAGCCTTTATGCTGCTCCTTGTTCACTAACTTTCTAACGGTGACAATCAGTTCCACCGCTATGCTGACGATACTCAGATTTAAATCACTAAAACCTATTGAATCACTAAGTGTCAGACGTGATAGCTGAGTTGATGTCCGTACCTTTGCTACGGTACACCTCTTTAAGTGGTTTACACAGTTTACAATAACGGTGCCATCAAAATTCATAGTACTTTTTTGAACAATGGGTTGTTGAGTGCAGGCAGAAATTACAAAAAGCCTTTAATTTTAGCTACATAACGAACATTTACTTGATGGCTACATCCATGATACCCTATTGTTCCCTAGCATTGCAATGTTTTCTCCACTGGAGGGAAACCCTAGAGGTATCTTTAGTATGTTGTCTCCACTAGATGGAAACCCTAGAGGTATCTTTAGTATGTTGTCTCCACTAGATGGAAACCCTAGAGGTATCTTTAGTATGTTGTCTCCACTAGATGGAAACCCTAGAGGTATCTTTAGTATGTTGTCTCCACTAGATGGAAACCCTAGAGCAAGGGTGTCAAACTCATTTTCACCGCGGGCCACATCAGCATCATGGTCGCCCTCAAAGGGCCGGTTGTAACTGTAACACTGTATAAATTTAACTACTACCGAACATATTGTTAAATAACTGTCTTTGTATTGTTTATTCAAGTGTAACAATATTGTACATGTGTGTGTGTGTGTGTATATATATATATATATATATATATATATATATATATATATATATATATTATATTAACTTTGTTCAAAGCTTTTTTTGTCACAGTTGAGAAGGACATAACTAGCCACTAAGAACATGCATGTGGTCTGGGGCAGTGGTTCTACTGGTCTGGCTGCACCATCACCCCTGAATGAACCGAGATCCAAAGCAAGGAACATGTTCAACTTCTCAAATGGATTTAATGAAAAGATGGTGCAGTTTGAGCCTGAAATGGTACAGAATCTCACATGCCAACACAAAAAAACTAGTTTGAAATATTCCCTTTTACACTCAATTAAAAACCCCAAAGTGCATCTTAAGGACACAAAGTAATACAACACACATAATCATTTTATAACTTCAGCCTTTTTTAACAGACTCAGCAGTGCTTTCATGCACAAACATAATAAAAAGGTCGGGAATGAAGTGAACTATCACAAATAGTGCGTGTGTAAACTCATGCAAGTGTGTTGTGAACGCAGCACTGAGGAGTGTGAATAGACGCACTCTGCTGCATTCAAAATTCCCTTCAAAATAAAAGCACAATATTTGTATATTGCGGGTAAAACGGGTCCGCGACGAACCGGAAACGGATCTGCGACAGACTGAAAACGGGTCCACGGTGGTGATCATGCCTTCCAAGCCGTCGCAGGCCACATAAAATGACGTGGCAGGCCACATCTGGCCCGCGGGCCTTGAGTTTGACACATGTGATCTAGAGGTATCTTTAGTATGTTGTCTCCACTAGATGGAAACCCTAAACCTTTCAGAGCTTTCAAATGAACCACTCGGTGTTCAGCAGTGGGAGGAATCTTAACTTTTGAAGCTGACATGAATGAGAAAGTATAAAATAGCTGTTGGACTATGAACTCAACTCGTCTTCTTGTTTATTTCTCAGAAATGGAACCTGCCTGTCTTCCATCATCAACGGAGACATTGAAGGGAATACTGCATCAGCGTCATGCAAGTTATCTTATCATCTTTGATTTGTTAGTTCTGTTAGTCAGAGAATCCAGCCGGAGAGATCATGTTTCTGGTTATTAAAAGCTGCAGATTCATCACACACATCAACTGCTGACTTCAGATGCTTGTAGAGTTTCAACTAACTGAAGAATATAAAGCAGCTGTGGATGAGCGACACTGTCGAGATCAAACATCAAACTTCTGCTGCGTACAGACACCGTATGGACAATTTTATTTTTATTGTAAAATTGTTAGCATGCTAACACGACATGCTAAGAAGTTCGACATCAAAAACAATATACCTGCTCAACATGAGCATCTTAGCTTTGTAATGAGAGCATGTAGCATTTTGCTTGAGCACCACTGTGCATAAGTACGTAGCATGGCTTCAGACTAGTTCATATAATCTGGGATGTTTCTGATTTTGTTTCTGTCTTCAGACTTCAACAGCACCTCGGCGTTCCACATGCTATCCAGCTTTCCCAGCTTTCTTGTCCTCGACAGTAACAGCACCATCAGGAACATGGACAAAATGCTCAGAATGATGGGAATGAACCACAACGTTACAGTGCAGGAGGTCAGCTACCGAGCTCTTTATGTGATGGGTAAGAAGGAACGAGTGAGAGAAAATGTGCTTAATTATTGATTAAAAAAATGTCATATCTGAAACATTCATCCTGATTTGTTGTTTTGTCTCCAGCAAGAGGAACATCCATGAATTACTCTGATCAGGACAAATTCAGGAATCAGGCGAGGTGCCTCGGCTTCAACAGAGAACCAGACTTTATCTATGACCCCAATAACGGTGCTTCACCTTTCAGACCTGTCTGACTAAACTATGGTGTGAAGATGTGTGATGACAGACAAACTGACTTCTTTGTTCTTCTCTCTGCAGGTTTCTGTGCTGAAGGCGAGGGGCGTAAGATGATCGGATATTAATAACAATATTCATGAATATTTCAAACTGAAACCGAGTAAAGCGACAAAAAGTGACTCAAAACATTGAATTGCTCGTTTTTATTCCTAATGTAATAAAATGGTGTAACACTGAATTTGTATTAACTGAGAATTCATAACCAACCCGCTGATCTGAGGTCAGTTTAACCAGAGAGAAGAAGTAAAGAGAACCAACCCGCTGATCTGAGGTCAGTTTAACCAGAGAGAAGAAGTAAAGAGAACCAACCTGCTGATCTGAGGTCAGTTTAACCAGAGAGAAGAAGTAAAGAGAACCAACCTGCTGATCTGAGGTCAGTTTAACCAGAGAGAAGAAGTAAAGAGAACCAACCTGCTGATCTGAGGTCAGTTTAACCAGAGAGAAGAAGCAAAGAGAACCAACCTGCTGATCTGAGGTCAGTTTAACCAGAGAGAAGAAGCAAAGAGAACCAACCTGCTCTGTGTAACCGGACTTCCGGGTTGAGAGCAGCGTCCAGTAGTCTCCGTTGTCGCTCGTTCTCCTCTCTAGAAGCAGAAAGTTCCTCCTCGTACTCTGCTATCGTTCTTTCAAACAGCCCAAATATCTCTTCAGCAGCCGCAGTTAGTCGCTGCTTCACCAACGCTCTCAGCTTTTGGACTTTACACATGTTCACACAACGACAGCAACTTGTTCTCCACACAAACTCCGTCACAAAGCCCGTTTGCTCTCCATCAAACAGTCCCTCTGACTAGCTGTGTTGCTAACATGCTAAGCTAACTTCAATAGCTTTGCTACCGGGAGATGAGTCCGAGGAGAACCATTGAGAGAAAAGTCCATTCAGAAGGTTCCTCCGGACACACAGAGACCAAGATGGAGCTCACACACTCTGTCAACACAACAAAGACACTCCGCTAACACACGTTACCGATATCCGCCATCTTGACCTCATACTGTGACGTCAGTCTCGGTGAACAACTCAGCTTCCGGGGCAGATGCGCTGAAGAGCTTCAAAATAAAAGTCTCAAAGTGAGACTGAAGTTACGGACTTCCTCTGAAAAACACAGACAGGAAGTGAAATGATTAAGACTCTGCTTTTTCTACTTACATTATATTGCACAAAGTAACATCCGGTTCCGCTGTCTGCACCCTACAAAAAGGGAAATTACTTTCCATCTTATCCACACAGAGAGTAGCTAAGTTATTTAAACAGAACTACTGCTAAATATCTGTGAATATGTTTCTAAGAATTTTGATTTATTCAAAAATATCTTAAACCAAGTTACCTTGTACATTAACAAGTTATTCTGTGAATGTTCATATTTAATCCAGTTATTTAAAAACCTAGATTCAGAAGAAGAGAGGAGAGAATCACTGCAGTAGAATTTGTATAGAATTTTGTATCTCACCAGATTCTATTTTAAATGTTATGTGTTTGCATCAAGCAGCATTCGGTCAGAAAGCCGTCACACGCCTTCACGTGTGAAAAACAAACAACATTGTGTAATATAAAACACATCCAACTGAACCCGGACTGTTCTGTTTGGATCGCCTCAAAAGCAACCGTGTTCCTATTTAGCTGAACGGAAAAGTGATCTGAAGTTGTTCAGAAGGTGAAGAGCCGACATGAGTGTAACACCAGTGGGTTGTTTATGCTTGGTGGTATTAGTTATTCCTAACAGTCTACATTAGTAAATATGAGTGTCTGGATTAAGAACTTTATAACAAAAGACAGATCATGTTATCTTTATTTTCAGACAATCTTTTAGTATTTACAACCTTCAGATGTGTCAGAAGAATTATAGATTTCACATAACTTTTAAAGTCCACCTCTTAACCAGGACAGTCTAGAAAAGTGAGGCTGAGAGGAAAGACTAACAGACCCAACAGGGACCCGTAACAGGTTTATATAAAAGGTTTGTATTAATACAGGCTGCATCCATCTCTTCTCATTTATTTATTAGCAGTCACAATACACAAAAATCCATAACAATACAATTTACAGATGTAAATGAGTTAGATGTTTCAAGCCAAATAAATGTGAAGTAAGACAATACTTAATTTGCATTAATCTTGTGAACTATGTTTAATGGATGAACGTCAAATTACATTTTATATTAATAAACAATAACCAATGACGTGAGTCACTGATTCTACCTGGTCACATGCAATCCTTTTGCTTTATATGTAGTTCGTTATTCCTTGTACTCTTCATCATATTCTATAAGATAAGATAATATAAGATAATCCTTTATTAGTCCCGCAGTGTGGAAATTACAGGATTACAGCAGCATTGCTCCCAGTAAGTAAAAGATTTAAAAAAAACAAGTAATATAAATAAACAATAAACAGTAATAAACATAATAAAATAAAAACAGTAAAGAAGAATATTGAATATACAGGAGAATATTGAATATACAAGGTATTGCACCAGAATTAATTTAATTTAATTTAATTTAATTTAATTTAATTTAATTTAATTTAATTTAATTTAATTTAATTTAATTTAATTTAATTTAATTTAATTTAATTTAATTTAATTTAATTTAATTTAATTTAATTTAATTTAATTTAATTTAATTTAATTTAATTTTGTGAGCCTATTCTCCGGAGCAAAAGGTGGCGGTAAAGCACCAATAAGCTGAACGCTACCCGCCGCACCACCACAGAAGAAGAAGCAGCAGCAGCTCGGTTAGCCTCTCACTAGCAGAGAACCGGGAGCTCAATCTAAACACCGGCAGGAACACAAGCCGTCAGAGTTCAGGTCAACAGAACCGAGACGGACCGACACCGGAAACTGCTGCACGAAATGAAGCCACGAAGAAGAACAGGTCGGTGATGCTAAGCTAACGTTAGCCGCAGATAGCTGTGTTTGTTTGTTTGAACCAGAAAGTACACAAGTACATTTACTCGACCTGAGTACTGGTTACATTACATTACATTACATGTCATTTAGCTGACGCTTTTATCCAAAGCGACTTACAATAAGTGCATTCTACGTTTACAACAAGAATCAGAACAACAAGAATCAAGAAGGTACAATTTCGTCCAAAGGTTCAACTACAAAGTGCTATCAGTAAGAGCCATTTCAGTGCTACTATAGTGCTACATCCTTTATTCAAGATATAGTCAGAAAAGATGTGTTTTTAGTTTGAGACGGAAGATGTAGAGACTTTCTGCTGTTCTGATGTCAATGGGGAGCTCATTCCACCATCGAGGAGCCAGGACAGAGAACAGTCGAGACTTTGTGGAGTGTTTAGCTCTCAGTGACGGAGCTACAAGGTGTAAGGTTTTACCATGTCCTGGATGTAGACTGGACCAGATCTGTTCGTAGCACGGTACGCCAGTACCAATGTTTTGAAGCGGATGCGGTTACAGGTACTTGTACCCTGAGTACGGGTTACAGGTACTTGCACACTGAGTACTGGTTACAGGTACTTGTACCCTGAGGACTGGTTACAGGTACTTGCACACTGAGTACTGGTTACAGGTACTTGTACTCTGAGGACTGGTTACAGGTACTTGTACTCTGAGGACTGGTTACAGGTACTTGTACCCTGAGGACTAGGACCTAAAGAAGTCACTACAACGTTAGCGCAGCTTAGCACCAATCAAACCAGACTCCATTCAGAAAACAAGCATTTTAAAAGTTGTTTACTTGATGTCTTGAGGAGAAAACTAACAAAACATTTCATTTTGTTGTTTCAATGTAATTTTTTAAATTTAATTAAATCTCAGTAAAATGTATTTTGGTTCACCCCGCTGCAGTAAAGTGAACGTTATGAACCCAGACAGTTTAGTTTCCAGGCTCCTGATGAAGAGGAAGCCCCTCCCCCTCTCCTGAGGCAAATAAACACAAATGATCCTGTGATCAAATGGGAAAATACGTGTTTGGTGGGACGCAGAGTAATAATGTTCATCATGACCTTTATGACCTGTGAGGCGACACGATACAAAAAGGTGCTGAGAGAAAGAGATTGTTGGTTATTAATATTCATATTAACGTCTGTTTCAGTTTTACCTTCAGATGTACGAAAAGTGATCGTTGGTGAAGAAGAGCAGCAGGACTGGCGCTCCGGTCTGGACCAGAAGGACCAGGGGGACCCCAAGCCCCCACAGATTAAAGAGGACCTGGAGGACCCAGAGCCCCCACAGATTAAAGAGGAACATGAGGAACTCTGGACCAGTCAGGGGGGAGAGCAGCTTCAAGGGCTGGAGGAGGCTGGTATCAAGTTCTCATTCACTGTGAAGAGTGAAGATGATGAAGAGGAAGCTCAGTCCTCACAGCTTCATCAAAGACTAACTGAACATATGGAAACAGAAGCTGATGGAGAGGACTGTGGAGGACCAGAACCAGACAGGAACTCAGATCCAGAGGACTCTTCAGAGACTGATGATAGCGAAGACAGGAAGGAGACCAGAGAACCTCAGTCAGGTTTAAACTCTCTGAATAATGAGGGCGGTTCTGTCCGTGAGTCCAGATGTAGTGCTGGAGAGAAACCATTTAGCTGCTCTGAATGTGGGAAAAGATTTGGAACTAATGCAGATCTGAATAGACACATGAGAACTCACACAGGAGAGAAACCATTTTGCTGCTCTGTCTGTACAAAATGTTTTGCACGGAGTACGTGTTTACAGAAACACATGAGACTCCACACTGGAGAGAAACCGTTCGGCTGCTCCTTGTGCAGTAAAGCGTTCATTGAAAGTGGATATCTGAAGATCCACATGAGATCTCACACGGGAGAGAAACCGTTCAGCTGCTCTGTCTGTAAGAAATATTTTGCCTGGAGAGGACGTTTACGGAAACACATGAGAATCCACACGGGAGAAAAACCGTTCGGCTGCTCGGTGTGCGGGAAAAGTTATTTGCAAAAGGCGCACCTGAAGAGACACATGATAACCCACACGGGGGAGAAACCCTTTAGTTGTTCAGTGTGCGACAAACGGTTTTTGACCAAAGGACACCTGAAGAGTCACATGATCACTCACACGGGAGAGAAGCGGTTCAGCTGCAGTCTCTGTGGCAAACGATTCGCTTGGCGGCGTCAGGTCAAGAAACACAAATGTGTCGGCTGTCGGTTCTCACATCATTATCAGAGACAAACTGAGGAGAACCGAGAGGCAGAACCTCCAGTCAGCAGCTCAATGGAACACATGGAAACAGAAGCTGATGGAGAGGACTGTGGAGGACCAGAACCAGACAGGACCTCGGGACCAGAACCAGACAGGACCTCGGGACCAAAACCAGGAGACTGAAGTCAATGATGACTGCAGTTTAAACTCTTAAAGTCTCAGTCGGGTAAAAGTGGTCTGAAACTGGATTTTAGAACAATATGAAGGATTAAAAAAATTTTGACGTATCGACCTTGTGAAAGATCCTGGAAGGGTCCGTTTACTGATCGGAGGGTTCCTGGTAAACACAGGTGGAGTTAGTTGAGTCCCTAAAGGGTCCGGTCTCAAACCCTGTTCTCACGGGACTCGTGTAACCGGACCTCCAATGATCTGTAATAACTGTGTAGAATCTCCCTGGGTTCGGATTTGTCAGGTCCACCGCGAATGTTGATAAACACAGAGGTCATGTGACGATGTGAATGGGTTGTCATGGAAACCCATTCAGACTGGAGACGGAGGTCCGTGTGAGCCTTACATGAACATAAACAATATAATAACATGAATAATATTAAATATTAATGTCTTGTGATGTATTTAATGTTCTGAAGACTTATTAATGTTGGTGGCTTTAAAGATACCATATAATGGTTATTATTATTATAATAATAATTAATTAGTTTGAGTCTCCATGCACGCCTTATATTATGGTATATGTATGTATGTATGTGTGTGTGTGTGTATATATGTGTAGGGCTGCAACTAACGATTATTTTAATAATCGATTAATCTGTGGATTATTTTTTCGATTAATCGATGAATCGGATAAAAAACAAAAAAGCATTACTTTCCAACCCTTTATTCAAAAACAGAACTGACGGTGCAAAAATCTTCAGAAAGTGCACAAACAGGTTGGTCCTTGAACATCCCTGAGCTGTTAAAGTAATAATAATTAAAAAAATAATAGACTAACACAAACATACACATGTATGATTTATATCTGCCAAATATATAGGCTTTTATTAAATAAAGTGTACAAAACATTTTGCACAACATTTTGTTTAATGGGACCTGAGCTGTCAGAACAATAAATAACTTATAAAAAATAAAGAAAAATACTAATCAGAAAACTTAACAGGATTTGTTTGAACGTCAGAACTGGTTCTACACTACACTCAGATACACACACTCAAACACTCACAGACGCACGCACATACAAACGCACACACACACTCACAGACGCGCGCGCGCACACACACGCTCACACTCACAGACGCGCACAAACATACACTCACTCAAACACTCACAGACGCGCGCACACACTCTCTCTCTCTCTCTCTCTCTCTCTCTCTCTCTCTCTCCCTTTGTTCAGACACATTGTTCTTACGAGCTAACGCTAACTTGTCAAGCTAATAACGAGTAAACAGCAGAAAGCTGCTGGAGGGACGTTACGTCTTCACTTCAAAACGGAACACAAGCTGCCGACTAGCCGCAGCACCGGAGCCTCAACCGGAAGTGCCTACTAGCTGCCTGTTGAACGGCCTTACCTCCACGATGTGTTTCAGTCAACGTTACGGTCTCAGCTGGTCTCTCCTCGACCTCCACGATGTGTTTCAGTCAACGTTACGGTCTCAGATGGTCTCTCCTCGACCTCCACGATGTGTTTCAGTCAACGTTACGGTCTCAGCTGGTCTCTCCTCTACCTCCACGATGTGTTTCAGTCAACGTTACGGTCTCAGCTGGTCTCTCCTCGACCTCCACGATGTGTTTCAGTCAACGTTACGGTCTCAGCTGGTCTCTCCTCTACCTCCACGATGTGTTTCAGAACAACGTTACGGTCTCAGCTGGTCTCTCCTCGACCTCCACTATGTGTTTCAGTCAACGTTACGGTCTCAGCTGGTCTCTCCTCGACCTCCACGATGTGTTTCAGTCAACGTTACAGTCTCAGCTGGTCTCTCCTCGACCTCCACGATGTGTTTCAGAACAACGTTACGGTCTCAGCTGGTCTCTCCTCGACCTCCACGATGTGTTTCAGAACAACGTTACGGTCTCAGCTGGTCTCTCCTCGACCTCCACGATGTGTTTCAGTCAACGTTACGGTCTCAGCTGGTCTCTCCTCGACCTCCACGATGTGTTTCAGTCAACGTTACGGTCTCAGCTGGTCTCTCCTTGACCTCCACGATGTGTTTCAGTCAACGTTACGGTCTCAGCTGGTCTCTCCTCGACCTCCACGATGTGTTTCAGTCAACGTTACGGTCTCAGATGGTCTCTCCTTGACCTCCACGATGTGTTTCAGTCAACGTTAAGGTCTCAGCTGGTCTCTCCTCGACCTCCACGATGTGTTTCAGTCAACGTTACGGTCTCAGCTGGTCTCTCCTCGACCTCCACGATGTGTTTCAGTCAACGTTACGGTCTCAGCTGGTCTCTCCTCTACCTCCACTATGTGTTTCAGTCAACGTTACGGTCTCAGCTGGTCTCTCCTCGACCTCCACGATGTGTTTCAGTCAACGTTACAGTCTCAGCTGGTCTCTCCTCTACCTCCACGATGTGTTTCAGTCAACGTTACGGTCTCAGCTGGTCTCTCCTCGACCTCCACGATGTGTTTCAGTCAACGTTACGGTCTCAGCTGGTCTCTCCTCGACCTCCACGATGTGTTTCAGTCAACGTTACGGTCTCAGCTGGTCTCTCCTCGACCTCCACGATGTGTTTCAGTCAACGTTACGGTCTCAGATGGTCTCTCCTTGACCTCCACGATGTGTTTCAGTCAACGTTAAGGTCTCAGCTGGTCTCTCCTCGACCTCCACGATGTGTTTCAGTCAACGTTACGGTCTCAGCTGGTCTCTCCTCGACCTCCACGATGTGTTTCAGTCAACGTTACGGTCTCAGCTGGTCTCTCCTCTACCTCCACTATGTGTTTCAGTCAACGTTACGGTCTCAGCTGGTCTCTCCTCGACCTCCACGATGTGTTTCAGTCAACGTTACGGTCTCAGCTGGTCTCTCCTCTACCTCCACGATGTGTTTCAGTCAACGTTACGGTCTCAGCTGGTCTCTCCTCGACCTCCACGATGTGTTTCAGTCAACGTTACGGTCTCAGCTGGTCTCTCCTCGACCTCCACGATGTGTTTCAGTCAACGTTACGGTCTCAGCTGGTCTCTCCTCGACCTCCACTATGTGTTTCAGTCAACGTTACGGTCTCAGCTGGTCTCTCCTCGACCTCCACGATGTGTTTCAGTCAACGTTACGGTCTCAGCTGGTCTCTCCTCGACCTCCACGATGTGTTTCAGTCAACGTTACGGTCTCAGCTGGTCTCTCCTCGACCTCCACTATGTGTTTCAGTCAACGTTACGGTCTCAGCTGGTCTCTCCTCGACCTCCACGATGTGTTTCAGTCAACGTTACGGTCTCAGCTGGTCTCTCCTCTACCTCCACGATGTGTTTCAGAACAACGTTACGGTCTCAGCTGGTCTCTCCTCGACCTCCACTATGTGTTTCAGTCAACGTTACGGTCTCAGCTGGTCTCTCCTCGACCTCCACGATGTGTTTCAGTCAACGTTACAGTCTCAGCTGGTCTCTCCTCGACCTCCACGATGTGTTTCAGAACAACGTTACGGTCTCAGCTGGTCTCTCCTCGACCTCCACGATGTGTTTCAGAACAACGTTACGGTCTCAGCTGGTCTCTCCTCGACCTCCACGATGTGTTTCAGTCAACGTTACGGTCTCAGCTGGTCTCTCCTTGACCTCCACGATGTGTTTCAGTCAACGTTACGGTCTCAGCTGGTCTCTCCTCGACCTCCACGATGTGTTTCAGTCAACGTTACGGTCTCAGATGGTCTCTCCTTGACCTCCACGATGTGTTTCAGTCAACGTTAAGGTCTCAGCTGGTCTCTCCTCGACCTCCACGATGTGTTTCAGTCAACGTTACGGTCTCAGCTGGTCTCTCCTCTACCTCCACGATGTGTTTCAGTCAACGTTACGGTCTCAGCTGGTCTCTCCTCGACCTCCACGATGTGTTTCAGTCAACGTTACGGTCTCAGCTGGTCTCTCCTCGACCTCCACGATGTGTTTCAGTCAACGTTACGGTCTCAGCTGGTCTCTCCTCGACCTCCACTATGTGTTTCAGTCAACGTTACGGTCTCAGCTGGTCTCTCCTCGACCTCCACGATGTGTTTCAGTCAACGTTACGGTCTCAGCTGGTCTCTCCTCGACCTCCACGATGTGTTTCAGTCAACGTTACGGTCTCAGCTGGTCTCTCCTCGACCTCCACGATGTGTTTCAGTCAACGTTACGGTCTCAGCTGGTCTCTCCTCGACCTCCACGATGTGTTTCAGTCAACGTTACGGTCTCAGCTGGTCTCTCCTCGACCTCCACGATGTGTTTCAGTCAACGTTACGGTCTCAGCTGGTCTCTCCTCGACCTCCACTATGTGTTTCAGTCAACGTTACGGTCTCAGCTGGTCTCTCCTCGACCTCCACGATGTGTTTCAGTCAACGTTACGGTCTCAGCTGGTCTCTCCTCGACCTCCACGATGTGTTTCAGTCAACGTTACGGTCTCAGCTGGTCTCTCCTCGACCTCCACGATGTGTTTCAGTCAACGTTACGGTCTCAGCTGGTCTCTCCTCGACCTCCACGATGTGTTTCAGTCAACGTTACGGTCTCAGCTGGTCTCTCCTCGACCTCCACTATGTGTTTCAGTCAACGTTACGGTCTCAGCTGGTCTCTCCTCGACCTCCACGATGTGTTTCAGTCAACGTTACGGTCTCAGCTGGTCTCTCCTCGACCTCCACTATGTGTTTCAGTCAACGTTACGGTCTCAGCTGGTCTCTCCTCTACCTCCACGATGTGTTTCAGAACAACGTTACGGTCTCAGCTGGTCTCTCCTCGACCTCCGCTCTGCTCTGCGCTCAACTCAACTTTTCTTTTCATACTTAAACATCTCCGTGACTTATTGAGTGGCGTAATAATCGCGCGACACAACGAATCGATAATGAAATTCGTTGCCAACGCTTTTAATAATCGAATTTTATCGATTCGTTGTTGCAGCCCTATATATGTGTGTATATATATATATATATATATACGTATATTATATATATAAAAACACAATCTCATGATGTCCAAGTTGCTCATCTGTTTTCTTGAGAAGTTTTCTCTGTTATAATAAAAGTGTTTATGTCACTTTTGAATAACGATAACAGCAGAAATAAATAAATGCATCATGTAAACTGCATGACGCCTCTGGGTGTATTGTTACCGTGTTGTTG
>CM042231.1:472500-557500 GCA_023566465.1 Cottus gobio
CACTACTATGACCTCACTACTACTACACTACTATGACCTCACTACTACACTACTATGACTACTACACTACTATGACCTCACTACTACTACACTACTATGACCTCACTACTACACTACTATGACCACTCACTGCTACACTACTATGACTACTACACTACTATGACCTGACTACTACACTACTATGACCTCACTACTACACTACTATGACCTCACTACTACACTACTATGACTTCACTACTACACTAATATGACCTCACTGCTACACTACTATGACCTCACTGCTACACTACTATGACCTCACTGCTACACTACTATGACCTCACTGCTACACTACTATGACCTCACTACTACACTACTATGACCTCACTACTACACTACTATGACCACTCACTGCTACACTACTATGACTACTACACTACTATGACCTCACTACTACACTACTATGACTTCACTACTACACTACTATGACCTCACTGCTACACTACTATGACCTCACTGCTACACTACTATGACCTCACTACTACACTACTATGACCTCACTACTACTACACTACTATGACCTCACTACTACACTACTATGACTACTACACTACTATGACCTCACTACTACACTACTATGACCACTCACTGCTACACTACTATGACTACTACACTACTATGACCTCACTACTACACTACTATGACTTCACTACTACACTACTATGACCTCACTACTACACTACTATGACCTCACTGCTACACTACTATGACCTCACTGCTACACTACTATGACCTCACTACTACACTACTATGACTTCACTACTACACTACTATGACCTCACTGCTACACTACTATGACCTCACTACTCACTACTATGACCTCACTACTATGACCTCACTACTCAATACTATGACCTCACTACTATGACCTCACTATTCACTACTATGAATTAACTCACTATTACACTACTATGACCTCACTATTCACTACGACACTACTTTAACCTCACTACTATGACCTCACTACTACACTACTATGACCTCACTATTCACTACTACACTACTATGACCTCACCACTATGACCTCACTATTCACTACTACACTACTTTAACCTCACTACTATGACCTCACTACTACACTACTATGTCCTCATTACTATGACCTCACTACTACACTACTATGTCCTCATTACTATGACCTCACTACTACACTACTATGACCTCACTACTACACTTCTATGTCCTCATTACTATGTCTTCACTACTATGACCTCACTACTATGACCTCACTACTATGACCTCACTACTATGACCTCACTACTATGACCTCACTACTATGTCCTCAGAGTGACCTTGTGTACTATAACTCCAGACTTTGAGACTCTTGTCAGGAGCAAAACACATCCCCAGTTCTCCCAGTATGAATTCCATGTCAGTGTTACACCTCAGGTTGAAGTGATGCTGCTTCATGTTTTTAAGTATTACCTACTGATGAGGTAATCAGAAGAAAAGTACATTTTGTATACTTGAATCTTTTTCTGTTGAACTTTTTGTTTAATTTTCTTTGTGGATAAAAGCTGCTCCTCAAGACATTGAATTATTTCCATAGTTCAGCGTTGGTCATAGATTCAGCGAGTGAGTATTCTTAGAAAGGTTACATCATTTGAGTCTTTTTATACTTCTCTCTAGTTTTACTTTTTTGTTCATGTTTGTGCATTAAAGCTGTTTAGTCTGTTAAACAAGGCTGAAGTCGTGGCTTCTCATTCAGGGCTGATGGGGTCTCAGCCGCTTGACCAGTTGAGAACCAGTGCCCTAGAGGACTCTTGTGTCGTGATTTATCGTAGACGGGCGTTACGTTGTTTAGAGCTTCAAGTGACGTATCGATAGAATACTTTACTTTATACTTTACTTTATTCAGAAAATTACAACCCGATGAATGAATGAACTTCCTGACGATGAAACAAAATCATAAAAATCAACATTTGAAGCTTGACATCAACTGGTTTTTCCTTAATGTTTGTTTCCTGTTTCCTGTAGACGTCCAGCAGCAGGACTGGAGCTCCAGTCTGGACCAGGAGGACCAGGAGGACCAGGAGGACCCAGAGCCCCCACACATTAAAGAGGACCAGGAGGACCCAGAGCCCCCACACATTAAAGAGGAACATGAGGAACTCTGGATCAGTCAGGAGGGAGACCAGCTTCAAGGTCTGGAGGAGGCTGGTATCAAGTTCTCATTCACTCCTGTAAAGAGTGAAGATGAGGAAGAGGAAGCTCAGTCCTCACAGCTTCATCAAAGACTAACTGAACAGATGGAGACAGAAGATGATGGAGAGGACTGTGGAGGACCAGAACCAGACAGGAACTCAGGACCAGAACCAGACAGGAACGCAGATCCATATAGACATCTGGAACCAGATACTGAGACTTCAGACTCATCTAAATCGGAGCCTGAAGAAGACGGGACGGTTCCTGAAAGAAAACTGTTTTGCTGCTCGGTGTGCGCTAAAACATTTAAGCAGAGGGGAAATCTTAACATACACATGAGGACTCACACAGGAGTAAAGCCTTTCAGTTGCTCCGTGTGCAGCAAAAGGTTCACCCAGAAAGCAGGTCTGGACTACCATTTGAAAATCCACACAGGAGAGAAACCGTTCAGTTGCTCGCTTTGTGGTAAAAACTTTCGCCACAAAGGCGCTGTGACGTCCCACATGGCGACGCACACAGGAGTGAAACCGTTCAGCTGCAGTGTTTGTAACAAAAGGTTCAGGGCCACGTCGCAGCTCAAAGTCCATAAGTGTGTCGGTGAGTACTCGCGACGCCACAGAGGCAAAGGAGAGGGCAACAAACCGCTCAGCTGCTCTGAATGTGACGCATCGTTTCCCAACAACTACCTCCTGGTGACCCACATGAGGATGCATAAGGGAAAGAAACTCTTCACCTGCTCCATTTGTGGTCAAAAACGTCAGTTTAGTTCACATCTGGATATACACATGAGAACTCACACCGGAGAGAAACCGTTCAGCTGCTCTGTGTGCGGTAAAAGATTTTCTCAGAGGGGAATTATGTCGCAACACATGGCAGTCCACTCGGGGGTGAAACCATTCAGCTGCACTGTGTGTGCCAGAAGATTCTTTTGGCATTTTCAGATAAAAAAACACAAGTGTATTGGTGAGTTGTCACAGTTTAGAGGAACTGGCTTTAATGAAGAGGGCCGTGAAGGATCAAAACCAGCCCGCTCAGATCCACATAGACTTCCCGAACCAGATCCTGATAAAGAGACTGAACCGTATTCTGAACCTGACGACAGTGTTGACGTTGAGTTTTGGAAAGAGACCAGGAAACATCAGTCAGGCTTCACTTACCAGAGAAATAGAAAGGTCTCTGTAAAAGATGGATTTAATAGTAGAGAGAAACCATTCGGCTGCTCTGATGACGAGGCTGAAGCTGAACCCAAGACTGACGACAGAGTTGATGGGGATCAACCTCCATCAGGTCTAAAGCATCGGAAAAGTAAGAAGTTCTCTGTCAGAGATACAGGAAGTGACACTGACATGAAACCTTTCAGCACCTCTGAGTCTCAGGAAAGACCTGAAGACCAGACTCTCACTCTGCTGACACACAAGATCCCTCCCACAGGGGAGAAACCATTCCACTGCTTGTTTTGTGGAAAAGGGTTTGCGACGGCAGGATATCTGTCGAGACACATATCTGTCCATACCGGAGAGAAGCCGCTCGGCTGCATTGTTTGTCAGGAGAGATTCACTCTGGAGTCCCACCTCGTAAGTCACGAGTGTGTCGGCGAGTCCTCGCAGCTCCACGACGATGGCGCGTTGGTCGGCATCGCTCAGAGCGGCGGAGGGTTGAACCCGAAGCACCAGCTGCAGGTTCCTGTGAGACTTCACACAGGACTGAAACCGTTTGGTTGCTCGGTTTGCGGTAGAACATTTGCCCAGCATCAAAGTTTACATTCACATATGACGTGTCACTCGGGGGAGAAACCTTTCCGCTGCTCCGTGTGCAACACGGGATGCAGCGACAGTGAGTCGTTAGTGCAACACATGAGGATCCACGCAAGACAAACGCAGTTTAGTTGCACCGTTTGTGGAAAAGAATTTGCTTGGAGACGCCATCTGGAAAAACACCTGGAAGTCCATTCGAGGGACAAAGTCTACAGCTGCAGGTATTGTGACCAAAGATTCAGTTGGCATTATCAACTGAAATATCATCAGTGTGTCGGCCATCGGCCCTCACAGCTCCATCACCCTGAGGGGAACCGAGAGGCAGAACCTCCAGCCAGCAGCTCAACTGGACACATGGAAACACAAGCTAATGGAGAGGACTGTGGAGGACCAGAACCAGACAGGAACTCTGATCCATGTAGACATCCAGAACCAGACCCTGATGGCAAAACTGGAGACCCTTCTGAACCAGAGACTGAAGACAGTGCCGACAGTGATTTTTGGGAAAAGAGCTCCGGACGTCTGTCGGGTTTAAACTCTCTGAAACAGGAAGTCTCTCAGAGCGTTGAAACATTTACCAACCACCACAGAAGAAGTCCTACAGGAGGGGAACTGTCCACAGCAGAAGGAAGTCTGAGCTGGCACATGGACCCAGAGCCCCCCCACATTAAAGAGGACCAGGAGGACCCAGAGCCCCCCCACATTAAAGAGGACCAGGAGGACCCAGAGCCCCCCAACATTAAAGAGGATCAGGAAAACCCGGCGCCCCCCCACATTAAAGAGGAACAGGAGGACCCAGAGCCCCCCCACATTAAAGAGGACCAGGAGGACCCAGAGCCCCCACACATTAAAGAGGACCAGGAGGAGGCTGGTATCAAGTTCTCATTCGCTCCTGTGAAGAGTGAAGATGATGAAGAGGAAGCTCAGTCCTCACAGCTTCATCAAATACAAACTGAACATATGGAAACAGAAGATGATGGAGAGGACTGTGGAGGACCAGAACCAGACAGGGACTCAGATCCAGGTAGACCTCCAGGACCAGATACTAATGACAGTGTTGATAGTGATTTTTGGAAGGAGACCAGAGAACCTCAGTCAGGTTTAAACTCTCTGAAACATAATCAAGTTTCTGGCGGTATTATGGGATGTAATAACAAAGATGTCGGACCGTCAGAGTGTCCTGAACCCGAGAGCGACGACAGTGTCAACAGTGATTTCTGGAAAGACAACAGGAAGTCGGATCTAAACGCTCTGAACCATAACGAGGTTCCTGAGAGTGAGACGAGATACACCGTAACGAAACCATACAGCTGCACCGAGTGCGGGAAAAGATTTCACCACGATTACAATCTGAAGAACCACATGAAGTACCACACGGGGGAGAAGGCCTTCTTCTGCGCCGTTTGTGGCCTGAAGTGTCTTTACAAGTCCCACCTGGAGATCCACATGAGAACCCACACCAGGGAGAAACCGTTCCCATGCCCTGTGTGTGGTAAGAAGTACGCACACAAGGCCAGCATGCAGTCGCACATGGCCGTCCACACGGTGGAGAACCAGTACAGCTGCAGTGTCTGCGGCCGCGGCTTCGCCTGGTACACCGAGCTGAAGTACCACCAGTGTGTCGGCGAGGCCTCCGAGCGCACCAACGAGGAAGAAGCTCTCGGCTAGTTCTGATACTTAGGAGACCGCATGAGGTCGTCGCATCTGAGAAGCTGCGAATAAAAAACGGTTTTCTATTTTTATTGTGTAAAAAACTTTGTTCAGTTTTGGATTCAGTTGATAAATTGAAATGATCACGTTTAGTTTTATGAACAGATTTCTCTTCTTCGGTCCATCTTTGATTTCATTTGAAAAGTAACTTCTGTATATATTATATGAACAAAGTCATAAATGTCATTCATTCCTCAGTGTAACTTTTGTATGAACACGGTGACCTCACTCAAACCACAGAGGAAGAGTCTGATGACAATAAACCACCTTTGACCTCCTGTGGATCTGTGACCTCATCACTAACAGCTGCATGGCCAGCTGATCACTTATGAGTACATGAGTATCATGTGTATCAAGAGTATTATGAGTACATGAGTATCATGTGTATCAAGAGTATTATGAGTACATGAGTATCATGAGTACGGGAGTATTATGAGTATTATGTATACTGATGATGACATCATCACCTCAGCTCACCTGATGACATCATCACCTCCGCTGACCTGATGACATCATCACCTCCGCTGCTCACAGTAGTGAGGTCATAGAGCTCATGGCTTTACTCTGATTCTTCACTGAAGTCAAACATATATTTTAATTGTATGTGTATATATATATACACATAAACTTGTATATACAGTATATAGTGTATATATTGTGTGTGTATATATATATTATATAAACAATATATATATATACTATATATATATAATATATATACACTATATATATATATAATATACCGTTTGTGAGTCCTCCAGACCGTTTTTTGAGTGTGTGTGTCTCTGTGTCAGTGTGTGTCTCTCTGTGTGTGTGTCTGTGTGTGTGTAATTACTCTTATCTCAGGAGGTAAATGTCATTCTCTGTGATGTTTGATGATAAAACATTAAAGGTTCTCTGAATCAACTGCAGCTGATTGGCCTATCGCGCTGATGAGGTCATCCGGCAGAGGGCGGGGCTTCAAACGGTACATATTTCATATTGAAATACTTTTTACAGCACTACATACATTTTAGAGGTAGTTTAACAAGTTTTACAGAAAAGCTTTTACATGAAGCAGAGTATACTGGTGTACTTGTATACATACTGGTGTACTTGTACCTCTGGAATGATGAGTCGTCGAGCAGCTTTATGAAGAATCTTTATTTAACAAAAATAAATGAATCTGAGGAACAAAACTTTAAAACAAAGACAGAAACATGCAGACAGCCAGGTGTGTGTGTGTGTGTGTGTCAGTGTGTGTGGGTGTGTCAGTGTGTGTGTGTGTGTGTGTGGGTGTGTGAGTGTGTGGGTGTGTGTGTGTGTCAGTGTGTGTGTGTGTGTGTGTGTGTGTTCAGTAGCAGCGCAGGAAGAAGCTGTTGCAGGCTGTTCCTCTCAGACAGTCACACAGTCGACCGATTCGAGGTCCATGTTTCATCGCACAGCGCTCACCAACATCACACTGAGAGAGAGAGAGAGACAGGTAGAGAGAGAGAGAGAGACAGGTAGAGAGAGAGAGAGACAGGTAGAGAGAGAGAGAGAGACAGGTAGAGAGAGAGAGAGACAGGTAGAGAGAGAGAGAGAGAGAGAGACAGGTAGAGAGAGAGAGAGACAGGTAGAGAGAGAGAGAGAGACAGGTAGAGAGAGAGAGAGACAGGTAGAGAGAGAGAGAGAGAGAGAGAGAGACAGGTAGAGAGAGAGAGAGACAGGTAGAGAGAGAGAGAGAGACAGGTAGAGAGAGAGAGAGAGAGAGACAGGTAGAGAGAGAGAGAGACAGGTAGAGAGAGAGAGAGAGAGACAGGTAGAGAGAGAGAGAGAGAGAGACAGGTAGAGAGAGAGAGAGAGAGACAGGTAGAGAGAGAGAGAGAGAGAGAGAGACAGGTAGAGAGAGAGAGAGAGAGACAGGTAGAGAGAGAGAGGTGTTAGTTGAAGCACCAATGTGATCACACTCATCACATTCAATCAATACTCATGATTGATTATTGATTGATTGATTGACAGCTGTCCGTCATGTTCTCACCCGAGGGATCACGCTGGCTTTCTTCTCCACAGAGAGACCAACACTGCTGTCGTCAAGGAAACCCTGCAGGGCTTCAGCCTACACACACACACACACACACATACACACACACACACACACACACATACACAGTGTTCAGGTGGTTGGATGTTTATATTTTAATGAGTTATGACTTAAACCTTTAATTAATAAGCCCATTAACATTAATCATCTTTATTCCTTTAATAAGTTTCAGACTCACAGTTTCTTCACATTAGTTTTTTATAATCTAAAAAATATTTACACGTTTAATTAGTTAAATTTTTTAATAATGATAATTTAATAACCATATTTTATCTAGTAACTGGTTTTAATAATCATATTTTCTCCCTTAAAAACGTCATGAAAACAATATTTAAAACTCTTCTTCTTACATCTTATTTCACTTTATCTTTAATCTCCATCCTTTTATTATCAATTAACATTCATACGTTTTTTACCACCTTAATAATCATAAATAATCATATTGTAAACTTCTAAAAAACGTAGTTCTCTAAACAGAGATCCTCTACGCAGACAGATGACTCACCAGGTCCTTGGTCGTGAAACCGAGCATCGGGTCGTCCGCCTCGGCCGGCAGCTGGTTGTCGGCTGACCTTTGACCTTGGCACAGCGCCGTCAGCACGGACAGGCAGACGGACAGGTAGACCGCGGCACGCACGCTCTCCATGACGACAGGGTGCTGGACACAGGGGCGAGGAACGTGACACGAAATATTACTCTGATAAACTCTGTCTGCTCTTCTTCTCTGGACGTTCAGCTCCTCTTCCTCGGTTGAGCTGTGTCTCTGCTCCTCCTCGCGTGTGCTCGGCGGTTTGATGCCCTGCTGTATTTATACCGGCTGCTGTCGGGTTGATGTGTTCAGAGCGTCAGAGGAAGGGGGCGTGTCTCTTTGTGAGCGATGATGCGTCTCGTGGTTCATATCAAACAGGCCGATGCCGAATGGAAACACCCCGAGGTCAAAGGTCACACTGAATCACCTCAGGAGCATCGTGGTGACCACCATGTGATCATTATGTGCTCGTTGTGTATCTCTTTGAGTTCGTTGTGTGTCTCTTTGAGTTCGTTGTGTGTCTCTTTGAGTTCGTTGTGTGTCTCTTTGTGCTCGTTGTGTGTCTCTTTGTGCTCGTTATGTGTCTCTTTGAGTTCATTGTGTGTCTCTTTGAGTTCATTGTGTGTCTCTTTGAGTTCGTCGTGTGTCTCTTTGAGTTCGTCGTGTGTCTCTTTGAGTTCGTCGTGTGTCTCTTTGAGTTCGTTATGTGTCTCTTTGAGTTCATTGTGTGTCTCTTTGAGTTCGTCGTGTGTCTCTTTGTGCTCGTTGTGCGTCCATCAACAGGATTTCTTCTTTTGATATTCTATAACCGTAGCCACTCCCCATGAGGACTGTGAGGAGTGAACTCCGGCCGGCTGACCTCAGATCAGTTCATTTCGCCCTTTTCTTCGTCTGATTCGCATCGTGAGGCCACGTCTTCTTTCATCGCTCATTAACGGTAAATGTCAAACAGCAGCGGCTCGTTTAACGGCCCAAACACCTCGAGTATCGGAGTCTGTGAAGAATGAAGCAGAGTTCAGCGTTTTGTGCTAGTTTCATATCTGTGGAGGAAATATGAAATATGCATGATTCAGATCAGATAAAGAAAACATGGAAACATTAGTTTTACTATTTTCATTTAATCTCAAAAAACCAAAAAGTTCAGATTTAGAAGTGGAGAAAACAAATAGAACAAAAAGAGTTTTACTATCCATAAAACAATATTGAAACAGGACAGTTTGATACGAGCTGAGGTCTTGAATAAATATGACTTTTCATGAGATGTCAAAGAGATGAAGCATCACACCGCCGTTTATTCAGAGAAACCAGAGAAGAAGACGGAGGACGACCTCGTCCTCCTGAAGCTCCCTGACCTCCAGAAGAAAACCCACCGTCTGCAGTGAAAGCCCAAGATGTCTGTTTGTGTGTTGTGCGTCTCTTTGAGGTCGTTTTGTCTCTTTGTGCTCGTTGTGTCTTTGTGCTCGTTGTGTGTCTCTTTGAGGTCGTTGTGCGTCTGTTTGAGGTTGTTCTGTCTCTTTGTGCTCATTTTGTTTTTCAAAAACTGTTTTTATAGAAAATGGAAGTAACGAGTAAACAAAGTTCAGCTCAGGTTTATGTTTTCAAACTGTTGTCGTATGTTTTTAATCTATCAGATGAGTGCTCGTCATCAGTGATGAAGAAAACCGAGTGCGTCAGTGTGTGTGTGTGTGTGTGTGTCTGTGTTATCTGCTGACAGCAGAGAGTTTCGCTGAAGGTCACAGACTGAAGGTCACAGACATTTCACCAGCATTACACATCAAACAGGCTTTCATCCCTTGTTTCCACACTGGCTGTGCTGAAGCCTCCAGGCTGTAGGGGGCACTGCAGCCTGTAGGGGGCGCTGCAGGCTGCAGGGGGCGCTGCAGGCTGTAGGGGGCGCTGCAGGCTGTAGGGGGCGCTGCAGGGGGCGCTGCAGCCTGTAGGGGGCACTGCACTCAGCCGCCAGCGGCATGAAGGTCAACACAGCCGCGTGAATACTGAGGCTGTTGGTTTGTGAATTCAAAAGTTTAAAAACAGAAAGAAAGCCGCTTCCTGTCGTGCAGATTCCTCCCGACTGAAATAAACGCGGCGCCCGAGGTGTCCGTCACTTCCTCCGCTGCGCTCTCGTCAACACTCGCCGAGACTTGGTGACACTGACGGGCTCGGTGTTCGATGCCAGACGCGTCCGATCACGATCAAAGCTCGGCACATGCCAACCAACACCAGAAATAACTCGAGAGGCCCAAGGGCTTCCTGCAGAGACACGAAGCTCTTCAGGAGGAACTGGCGAGCTTTACTTACTTTACAGGTCCAGAGCCTTCAAACTCGACACAAACAACTCATTACATTACATTTTCATTTAGCTGACGCTTTTATCCAAAGCGACTTACATGCTATACAGTAGACCGGTGAGCAATTAGGGTTAAGTGTCTTGCTCAAGGACACAACGACACAGACTGCCGTAGCCGGGGATCGAACCACCGACCTTCTGATTGAAAGACCGACTTGCTAACCACTGAGCCACAGTCGCCTCGTCGTAAAACTAAACGGGTTGAAATGAAACAAATTTGGTAATATCGTAAAACTTTAACCTATTTCTTGGAAGCCGCTCACAAAAACACTGTTTGTCTGTTTGTTTGTTTACGTGTAAATAAATCAGAATACATGTTTTAAACGTTTTATCAATTAACAAGACTTTTGTTCCGCCGGTTATTGTTCATTCAAACTTAATTGCGCTTATTGTTCATTTATTTTCCCCACAGAACTAAAATATAAGACACAAAAACACATTCAACTGATAAGTGCCATTTGTTTTCAAAGTGCTGCTGTCTGATTCACAGGAAAACTCACGTGGAACTGTTTACAGTTAAAACCTGTTAACAGTTTAAAATACAGAAAGAATCTGATTATTTTTTCTCTCTTGTTGTTTTTTTCATCGTAAAATGTGTCTTTATATACACACACACATTTTATCCATGTATTTTTGAATCTCGTATCTCCAAAAGGAACATTTTCCAGCTGATTCAAGAAGCTTTATGAAAGTGTATTGAGCTTAAAGGTGCTGAAGCATTTTTATTGTCTCCATATGGCTCTCAACATGGCTGCTCACAATTTAATGTTGACAGGGTTTACCTGAATGTTAAACTTAGCACCTCATAGATATACAAGGGCAAAACATATTTTATATTAATTCACTTAATTTAATAAATTTACTTTTGGTTTGGAATTAATTTGATGATTTTATTCTCTGAGTTTTTGTGTTTTTGTTTGTTTTGCTCTGATTCAAGCATTTAGGCATTAATAAGCTTCCATATTTATCCAGATAATCCTCCATATATATGTATGTATATATACATACATATATGTATATATGTATGTATATATATATATATATATATTTATTTATATATGTACATAAATATATATATATATATATCTTGATCCTAACAGAGTCCGTGTGATTGGTCCACCTGTGAACCCCCACCGAGGGTCACCGTGGCTCCTCTCCAGGAGTCAAAGGTCACGCAGGTGACTGAAACCCCTCCCACCTCAGATCAGGTGACCCACTCTGGTTTCTGATCAGACGTCAGCTGCAACACAAGGAATCAATAAAACAACGATTAGTTTCCTTTTGACATCAACAAGGTAATTAATCATAGAAGTTATATTACAATATTATATATGTAAAAATCAACATATAAATCCTCCAAAGTATCGAGAAGGGAAGTTAGTTTTGTGTTCCGTGAAACTCAGTAAAAGTTGATTATCTTTATATTTCTGATTATTCAGACTTATAACATTTAGGTTTGAAGGAACAGAAGAAGAACTATTTTATCTCCAAATGCCAGCGAGTAATTTCTCTGTTTCCTCTTCGAGTTCTTCAACCTTTCAGCAATGAGCTCATTTATCTGAGACAAGGTGACATTAGCTTATCAGGAGAGGCTCCGCCCCCTCGGTTTTCAGGAGAGGCTCCGCCCCTCAGCTTTATCAGGAGAGGCTTCACAATACTTCATGTTGTGTACCCACAATACTTCATGTTGTGTACCCACAATACTTCATGTTGTATACTTCACAATATTCATGTTGTATACTTCACAATACTTCATGTTGTGCACCCACAATACTTCATGTTGTATACTTCACAATACTTCATGTTGTATACTTCACAATACTTCATGTTGTGTACCCACAATACTTCATGTTGTATACTTCACAATATTCATGTTGTATACTTCACAATACTTCATGTTGTGTACCCACAATACTTCATGTTGTATACTTCACAATACTTCATGTTGTATACTTCACAATACTTCATGTTGTGTACCCACAATACTTCATGTTATATACTTCACAATACTTCATGTTGTGTACTTCACAATACTTCATGTTGTATACTTCACAATAATTCATGTTGTATACTTCATATTCTATATATTATCTATATATTCTATATATATATATTATATTCTGTATTGTATATATTCTATATATAATATATTGTATATATTATATTCTGTATTGTATATATTATATATATAGTATATATAATATATTCTATATATGTTATATTCTATATATGTTATATTCTATATATATTATATTCTATATATACTATCTTTTATTTATATTCTATATATTATATTCTATATATATTATATTCTATATTTTATATATTCTGTATATAGTATATTATAGATTATTATATTCTATATAGATACTATATTATATATACATATATTATATATATTCTATAATATATTTTATACATTATATATTCCATCAGCTCATCATGTTTGTATATTAACATTATATATAAACATATATATTAATTATGTACCTCTGAGATGTAGTACAGTAAAAAGTACAATATACATAATTTTGTCTGTCTGTAATATTAAATAATAATAACAATAATAATGATAATAATATTAATAATAATGATAATACTAATAATAACAATAATAATAACAATGACAATAATAACAATGATAATTATAATACTACTAATAATATTAATGATAATAATAGTATTAATAATAACAATAATAACAATAATGATAATAATAATAAAATAAACAAACAGATCAGAGCTGATGGTGCAGCGCCTCCTGCTGGACACAGTATGCACTGCACCTTTCTATACTTTGCATTTTATTTATTATTACATTGACTTCAATTGAATATGTTCTGCTCTGCTATTTTATTGTATTGTATATATTCAGTATTTTTCATAATTAATATTTGTATCTTTACAAACATATTTCCCCCTGGGGAGGAATAAAGTATCTTTCATCATGTGACTCGTGACCTCTGATCTTTCATCATGTGACTCGTGACCTCTGATCTTTCATCATGTGACTCGTGACCTCTGATCTTTCATCATGTGACTCGTGACCTCTGATCTTTCATCATGTGACTCGTGACCTCTGATCTTTCATCATGTGACTCGTGACCTCTGATCTTTCATCATGTGACTCGTGACCTCTGATCTTTCATCATGTGACTCGTGACCTCTGATCTTTCATCATGTGACTCGTGACCTCTGATCTTTCATCATGTGACTCGTGACCTCTGATCTTTCATCATGTGACTCGTGACCTCTGATCTTTCATCATGTGACTCGTGACCTCTGATCTTTCATCATGTGACTCGTGACCTCTGATCTTTCATCATGTGACACTTGACCTCTGATCTTTCATCATGTGACTCGTGACCTCTGATCTTTCATCATGTGACTCGTGACCTCTGATCTTTCATCATGTGACTCGTGACCTCTGATCTTTCATCATGTGACACTTGACCTCTGACCTTCTTTCATCATGTGACTCATGACCTCTGATCTTTCATCATGTGACACGTGACCTCGGACCTAATCTCGTGGTGTGTGTCTCATAGTGTGCGTTTCATAGTGTGTGTATCATGGTGTGTGTCATGGTGTGTGTCTCACCTGCTGAGTGTGTGTCTCTTTGTGTGCGTCTCATAGTGTGTGTTGGAGCTGCTGCATGTTCAGGCTCATCAGGATAAGTAGAGTCCAGACGAGCGTCCTGATTTCCTACAGACAGAAAACATATCATAAACACAACAAAGTACAATTACTGAAGTATTCATACCTGAGTACTCGTGAACGTGAGTACTCGTGTACGTGAGTACTTGTGTACTTTCACTTTGTGTGGTAAGATTAACTGATGGTGATCTTCAGGCGTCGAGACAATAAACCCTTTAAACCGGTTTAGAGATAAGATAAGATAATCCTTTATTAGTCCCGCAGTGGGGAAATTACAGGATTACAGCAGCATTGCTCAGAACGAAAAGATAAGAGGAATCAAGTAATATAAATAAACAGTAATAAACATAATAAAATAAACAGTAAAGAAGAAATTGAATGTACAGTAGAATATTGAATATACAAATTACAAAATATTACAAAATATTGTACCAGAATGGATTAAAGTGACCAGAGTGATAAAAAAGTGTCCAAGTATTGAGAGACCACGTTTAGAGAGTAAAACTAAAGTTTCAACACAAAGAATCCTCTCTGCGTGTCTCTTCCTCTGGTGGATTAAATTATATGTTATTACATATTTAGCGGAGACAACAACAACTGTTTGTGATTCATTGTTCTTTGTGAATAACTGGAACGTCTTAAAGGATCTGCAGACCAGAGCAGAGATCAGGTTTCAGTTGTTTACGGTTTCATTCTGCTTCTTGTACAGTTTAACTCTTTGAAGTTGCATGTGTCTAACTTTGTGTCTAACTTTGTGTCTAACAAAGTTGTAACAAAAGTTACGATCTGCTTTTTCAAATAATAGAATAAAGACAATTTACAATCACTTTCAAGTAAACCAGATTGCTTCAGCCTGACACCATTAACAATTCCTTGATTTCAGACAGCCAATTAACTATGTAAATGCTTTGGAGGGGATTTCCCCACATGATCTCATTGTAGGCCTTGTCCAGAATGTCTGTGCCAAATTTAGGATTTCTAGGACTTATAGTGGCCATTTTTACATTTGTTCAAAAATATTAGCTAGGAAGCTGAAATTTGGACTACACTACCTTCTCCAAGTCGTGATCCACGGATATGAAAATAAAAATGATTGGAGAAAGTGCTTTTCTTTTAATTATCAGACAAATCAGACAAATGCAGTGATATGCCTGAAAATTCAGAGTCATCCGATTTGCTTGAAACTCTGCGCACATGGTTGGCTGTTCCAAGGTCTGTCCCCTCGTAGGTTTCAGCCTGCTAGCCTAGAGCATATTGTATATATGGTTTGGGGTACATGGGACAATTTGTGCCATTGTAGTGAATGTGACTTCATAATTCACCCTTGTTCTTAGTGTGGTTCTACACACTGTTGTTTCATGCAGTTATTTAAGTAATGTGTTATTCATGTACGTACGACTGTTTCGGGATCGTGGTCCCTTTAAATATTCTGTTGTTGATGACGTCAGCTCCATGCTTGTGAATTTACCGGGCAGCGCCATCTTGTTTCCTTGGAGAGTTGAGCCGTGTAAAATAAACGAGTGACACGCACTTGTGTACTCAACTTGAGGAATTGCCTTTTGAGTTTAAATGCAACTTCCACACTAAGTGAGTTTTTTGAGT
The DNA here is from genome assembly GCA_023566465.1 of Cottus gobio. Classification (NCBI taxonomy): domain Eukaryota; kingdom Metazoa; phylum Chordata; class Actinopteri; order Perciformes; family Cottidae; genus Cottus; species Cottus gobio. Next base: position 488,346 of record CM042231.1, read on the forward strand.
TTAAATGCAATTCCTCAAGTTGAGTACACAAGTGCGTGTCACTCGTTTATTTTACACGGTTCAACTCTCCAAGGAAACAAGATGGCGCTGCCCGGTAAATTCACAAGCATGGAGCTGACGTCATCAACAACAGAATATTTAAAGGGACCACGATCCCGAAACCATTCCGGTTAAGACAATTGGACAAAATTGTCGGCCGTACTAATTTAGTCAAAATGTCCGTTTTTGAATTATAAGGGAAAGAGAGTATCCTTAAAATTCAAAAAAGACCATTCCGACTACATTAGTTTGGCCGACTATTTTGTCCTATTGTCCTAATCGAAATGGAAGAAATTGTCCCTTCTTCCCCACACCATATCTACAGTAGCCTCTAGTCTAGGAGGCATATAGGGGGTCAAAACATATAGGGGGTCATTCCTGTGAACAGCCCTCTACATGTACTGAGTTTCAACTAAATCGGCTGAGTTTGAGATTTAGGGGGACATGCACTGATGTTAACCCAGGCAAGGTGGCCCAACTCCCGGGTACATGACCAGCAGAGTGACCCCCTGCCTGGAGGATTTTTTTAATCCATCCAATTTGCTTGAACCTTCACACAGATGTAGTGCTATACACATCATCATAACCCCCCTTACATTTCAGAGCCCTAGCTAAGAGCAAAGTGCTGTGGGTATACTTAGCGAAAATTGGACTAAATAGTCGGCCATACTAATTTAGTCAAAATGGACGATTATAAGGGGACTCTAAAACTACTTTTACATGAAAAAGTTTTTTTTTATTCTGTACAATTTAGCGTTTGTCAGAGATATCTACGTTTCAACGCTGTTCGTCGAACGGTCGAGAAGATCTTTCAGTTTAAAATGTCGATCCAGGATCCCACAGAGCTGGCCCCAAATTGGTCCTTTTATTCCCATCGATTCAAGCCGCATGGCCCTTGTGTTCCCATATGTCCCCCTGAATGTCCCTTTTTGGTACTTATGGCCCGACCCGAGTGGCAGTTTTGTTCCCGGGTGTCCTGAGTCCTTTGCCCCCTTGTGAACAAAAAAGGTAAAGTGCCATTCAGACTACATGCTCCGAAACTTTGGAAAATCACCACATGGCGACGGTGGGTCCGAGGGGAACGCCGCTTTCCTGTGTGTGAGTCGGGCAAATATGGTGTTGGAACCCGGGCCCTCCCGATTTTTAAGGGCACTTTATCCCTACCCCCAATGCAACTTTAGTCCAGATGTCGCTCGGAAGGCAAAGTGGTCCTAAGGCCGGTTTAACTGAATTCTAACTAAAGTCTAACTTTGGTTTAACTGAGGTTTAACTGAGGTTAGTTAAACCCTGCGGCTCACCTAGTTTACCTGGTTAAACCGATGATCTTACCAGCGAAACAGGAAGTGATGCAACGTTACGAACGTCCACCCGGCTCCACTCTGTGGTTCTTTGGGTGGTTGTCATGGTACCGGCTATGTCCTCTTCCTCTTCCTCATCATCGATGAATGGTTCGCTAAACTTGTCCAAGTCCTCGATACTGCCGTTACCTGAACGCACCACAGGAACAACACCTTAAAATCATCACCTTCAACACTGGAAGAAAAATATGAAACAACCCGAGTCGTGTTCTTGTGTCGCGCTGCGAAGTGAAGGATATTTACCTTTACAGGTAAACGTTGCGTAACTCTGTGGACGGTGTTAGCTTTAGAGGTAAACATTGCGTAACTCACTGTAGAAGCTGTACTCAAAGGTGGCGTTGTAGTCGTCGTAGTCTGGAGCCGGTGTTAGGTCATAATACTGAGCCTCCGACACTGAAAACACATCACGGGTACATTAACATCGTCACATCCCCCTGCTTCCAGTCTCTGTGTTAAGCTAAGCTAACAGTTTACCCCTGCTTTAAATATTTGTGCTAAGCTAGGCTAACAGTTTCCACCTGCTTCCAGTCTCTGTGCTAAGCTAGGCTAACAGTTTCCACCTGCTTCCAGTCTTTATGCTAAGCTAGGCTAACAGTTTCCACCTGCTTCCAGTCTTTATGCTAAGCTAGGCTAACAGTTTCCACCTGCTTCCAGTCTTTATGCTAAGTTAGGCTAACAGTTTCCACCTGCTTCCAGTCTTTATGCTAAGCTAGGCTAACAGTTTCCACCTGCTTCCAGTCTCTGTGCTAAGCTAGGCTAACAGTTTCCACCTGCTTCCAGTCTCTGTGCTAAGCTAGGCTAACAGTTTACACCTGCTTCCAGTCTCTGTGCTAAGCTAGGCTAACAGTTTCCACCTGCTTCCAGTCTCTGTGCTAAGCTAGGCTAACCTGTTTCCCCTTGCTTCCAGTCTTTGTGCTAAGCTAGGCTAAACATGTCTTTGTACTGAACACGGCTGAAACTTCTGAGAGCAACATGATTTATTGAAATATCCCATTAAAGGTGTGTCTCCTATTATTGTCATGTGTATTTCCTCCTCTGCATACATGACCTCCACCATCTGCCTCCAATAGAAGCACAATGCATTGTGGGCAGTCTGGGTGCGTTCAGAGAGGATACTCAGCATGTTTTTACTTTACTATCAACAGTTACTGTTGTTTAAAGGGGAGTTACTCTGAAATCCAGCTGCTCTCCAACAGCAGACAGTACGGCAAAGAAACCACCGGACATACAAATACACACACACACACACAAACACACACACACACACATATATATATATATATATATATACTTATATATGTAATTATAACTTTATCAAAAATAATGTTTTCATGTATACTCTCCAGACTCTAAGAATGGGTTAGTTTGCATAGACTTCATAACTTTGGTTTAATGGAGGTCTCGTTGTGTCCGGATGGTCACATGACCGCCCCAGTATCTCCCAGAGGTTCATCAGCTCTGATCCAACAGGAAGTGTAGTACAAGTACCTCATGTGTGAAGTACTGTTGATGTACTTGTACCAACAAGATGTTGCAGTAAAACAGCTGCTGGGAGTTCATCTGGTTTTACACTTAAACCAGCAGGTGATCCTTTAAAACCACTTCCTGCTGCTTCTTCTTCTCTGCTTCCTAGACACACACACACACACACACACACACACACACACACACTGAATGAGGTCAGTATGTGATAATCTCTCATCGTTAATCTGTAAAATCTGATCTGTGTCAGCATCTCAACTGTGACCTTGGACCTTAAAGCGCTAACATGGGCTACATGTTAGCATGAAGCTCTTTAACATGGAAATACTGTAGAAACATACACAATGTGGGTTGATGGGAACTGAGGGGGCGGGCGGTTAATTGTTTCCAAACAGGAAGTGTCATCACTAACAGATCGTCAATCAGAGTTTCATCACAACGCCACAGGAGAAGGAAATGAAAACCAGGTGAGGCACACACACACGCACACACACACACACACACACACACACACACACACACACACACACACACACACACACACACACACACACACACACACACACACACACACACACACACACACACACACACACACACACACACACACACACACACACACACACACACACACAGTTACGCTGCCAGAGATCACATGTCAATCAAACAAAGTGTGCGGGGCTGTGATGCTCTCTTCACTGGAGGTAGAAAAAGAAAAAGGAAGAAAAGCCAAGTAATGGAGGAAAAGAAAAGAGAGTAAAGGAAACCAGGGAAGGAAAAAGAGGAAAGCAGATGAAAGGAAGGATGAAGGAAAGAGGAGAGGAAACAAAAAAGGAAGTAAAGAGGGAAAGAAAAGGTGTGGAGGTAAAAAGTGAAGGAAAGAGAGGAAGAAGAGAATAAGGGAGGAAAGGAGAAGAGCGTTTGTTGGGGGGGATTTAGAGTGTGGGGGTTTGTTGGGGGGGGTTAGATTGTGGGGGTTTGTTGGGGGGGGTTAGAGTGTGGGGGTTTGTTGGGGGGGGTAGAGTGTGGGGGTTTGTTGGGGGGGGTTAGAGTGTGGGGGTTTGTTGGGGGGGGGGTTAGAGTGTGGGGGTTTGTTGGGGGGGTAGAGTGTGGGGGTTTGTTGGGGAGGTAAAGTGTGGGGGTTTGTTGGGGGGGGTAGAGTCTGGGCGTTTGTTGGGGGGGTTAGAGTGTGGGGGTTTGTTGGGGGGGGTTAGAGTGTGGGGGTTTGTTGGGGGGGGTTAGAGTGTGGGGGTTTGTTGGGGGGGGTAGAGTGTGGGGGTTTGTTGGGGGGGGTTAGAGTGTGGGGGTTTGTTGGGGGGGGTTAGAGTGTGGGGGTTTGTTGGGGGGGGTTAGAGTGTGGGGGTTTGTTGGGGGGGGTAGAGTGTGGGGGTTTGTTGGGGAGGTAGAGTGTGGGGGTTTGTTGGGGGGGGGGGGTAGAGTCTGGGCGTTTGTTGGGGGGGTTAGAGTGTGGGGGTTTGTTGGGGGGGGTTAGAGTGTGGGGGTTTGTTGGGGGGGGTAGAGTGTGGGGGTTTGTTGGGGGGGGTTAGAGTGTGGGGGTTTGTTGGGGGGGGTTAGAGTGTGGGGGTTTGTTGGGGGGGGTTAGAGTGTGGGGGTTTGTTGGGGGGGGTAGAGTGTGGGGGTTTGTTGGGGAGGTAGAGTGTGGGGGTTTGTTGGGGGGGGGGGTAGAGTCTGGGCGTTTGTTGGGGGGGTTAGAGTGTGGGGGTTTGTTGGGGGGGGTAGAGTGTGGGGGTTTGTTGGGGGGGGGTTAGAGTGTGGGGGTTTGTTGGGGGGGTAGAGTGTGGGGGTTTGTTGGGGGGGGGGGGTAGAGTCTGGGCGTTTGTTGGGGGGGTTAGAGTGTGGGGGTTTGTTGGGGGGGGTAGAGTGTGGGGGTTTGTTGGGGGGGTTAGGGTTGATTCCCTTCCTCCTTCCTTGTTTGTCCAGATGCTGCTGCTTCTTCTTCTTCTTCTTCTTCTTCTTCTTCTTCTTCTTCTTCTTCTTCTTCTTCTTCTTCTTCTTCTTCTTCTTCTTCTTCTTCTTCTTCTTCTCTTTTTGTTGTTGTTCTTGTCTTCTAGTTTTCTTCTTCTAGTTTTGTAAATATTCATTCATTCATTCTCATTTATTGCACTGTGTTTACTGTTAAATGTGTATTGTTAAATGTTAAATGTATACACCTTCCGCCAGAACAAATTCCATGAATGTGAAAACAAACATGGCAATAAATGGTTCTGATTCTGATTTTTCTTCTTCTTCCTTGTAGTTATAAATGTATTGATTAAATGTATCCTGTACTTGAGTAGATCTTTTCTAGTTTTCTGGCCATTCAAAGCTCTTTAACACTACTTGTCATCATTCACCCATTCACACCCTGATGGGAGGAGCTACCCTGATGGGAGGAGCTAAGGTTCCATCAGCCCATCAGGACTCTCGAACATTCACACATACACACGGGAGACATTCAGGGTTTAGTGTCTTGCCAAGCACACATCGATTAAAGGACAGCCCGCTCTGCTACTGAGCCACATACGCCCACCAAGTGTTTTTTATTTTTATTAATTCCATTTTGACACACATTAAACATGTTAAACATGTTAAACATAATAATTATGTTCAACACATTAAACATATTACACAAGTTAAACATATTCAACAAATTAAACATATTCGACATATTAAACATGTTAAACAGATTAAACATATTCAACATATTAAACACATTAAACATAATAAATACACTAAACATATTAAACATGTCAAACACGTTAAACATGTTTCACATGTTAAACATATTAAACATGTTAAAGTCATTAAACATATTCAACATTTTAAACATATTATGTTAAACACATTAAATATATTAAACATATTCAACACATTGAACATGTTAAACTCATTAACCATGTCAAACATATTAAACATATTAAACTCAGATAAACAGAGTCGATGGTCACAACTTCCTTTGGAGTTGATCAGCTGATCGATTGTTTCACTGCTGAACCATGTAGAGTTGAGTCCTGCCTTTATGCTAAGCTAACTAGCTGCTGGAGGTAGCTCTGTTAGACATTGATATCAATGGTGAACTATTCCTTTAAAGAAAAACAGAAACAGTCCTGTTACAGTTAACACAGGACACAGGACACACACACACACACACACACACACACACACACACACTCACCACTCACCAGTCAGCATCAGGGAAGCTGCACTCAGATAAACAGCCATGAGGATCCAGCTGGACATGATGAGCTGAACGAGAGACAAAGATCGACTGAGACCTGAATGGACAGAAAGAGAGAGAAAAGGGGAGGGAGGAGGAGGAGGAGGGGGAGGAGTGAGGGAAGAGGAGGAGGAGGGGGAAGAGTGAGGGAAGAGGAGGAGGGAGGAAGAGGGAGGGAAGAGGAGGAGGGAGGGGGAGGGGTTCTGGTTTCCTTCCAACTTTGTTCCCCATTTGCCAAACATGAGCAAAGACAAAGAGACAGAAAGACGTTCAGAATTATTCAAATAATACATTTATTTTAATTTAATTTGTGTCCATGAACTAATGATTATGATTATGTTATCATATTCATAATCCTACAAACACTGTTCACCACACACAAGATACACTTTCACTACACGGCAGAGAAAGTGCAGTTTAGCATCTAACCAGGAGCTCAACAAGCAGACTGTAGAAGAAGAGAGGATCCATGGTTCATGTGTCGGAGGTTTCGTTTGTACTTCCTGTCTGCTCGAGTCAACAACAACACACGTTGTCCTCGTCAGACAGGAATCCTCACAGCTGCATCACAGCACGGCGAAGTGAAGTCAAAGCCTCTTTTGTTTCTGGCGTCCCAGCTGGATGGAAGACAATCGACTCAGCGCTTTCATTTGTTCTCTATTTCCAGTCTCAGGGAAACGCACCTCGCAGTGATGTCATCAGTGATGTTATCAGTCAGGTCAGCAACGACCAACTATGGACGTGTGAAGTGAAACTGTGGGAAACCTGACCTAGAACATCAGCACCAGAAGGCATCATGGGAAATTAATCTCAACTGCATGATGAGGCTCTAAAGGTTCACTGGAGATATTTCATGAACTATAGAATATAGGAAATAATATATAGAATATAGAATAAAGAATATAGAATAAAGAATAAAGAATAAAGAATAAAGAATATAGAATAATCCTCCTCCTTGAACGTTTCGGTGCCCCTGAAGTGCTCCTATAGGCCTAGACTGCTGGGGAACATCTTAGGATACACTGAGCTCCTCTCTCCTCTTCTCCTCCTCTCTCTCCTTCTGGATGAATTAATGTCTCTTTAATGCTCATCACTAACTCTACTTCTTCTCGGGAGCCTCTGTGCTTCCTCTCCTCAAGCTTCATGGATCGTGGCTGTCTGGAGCCGATCCTGCCTCCTGCCTCCTGCCTCCTGCCTCCTGCCTGCTGCCTGCTGCCTGCTGCCTGCTGCCTCCTGCCTGCTGCCTCCTGCCTCCTGCCTCCTGCCTCCTGCCTCCTGCCTCCTGCCTCCTGCCTCCTGCCTGCTGCCTCCTGCCTGCCTCCTGCCTGCTGCCTCCTGCCTCCTGCCTGCTGCCTCCTGCCTCCTGCCTGCTGCCTGCTGCCTCCTGCCTCCTGCCTGCTGCCTGCTGCCTCCTGTCTGCCTGCTGCCTGCTGCCTCCTGCCTGCTGCCTCCTGCCTCCTGCCTCCTGCCTCCTGCCTCCTGCCTCCTGCCTCCTGCCTCCTGCCTGCTGCCTGCTGCCTCCTGCCTCCTGCCTGCTGCCTGCTGCCTCCTGCCTCCTGCCTGCTGCCTGCTGCCTCCTGCCTGCTGCCTCCTGCCTCCTGCCTGCTGCCTCCTGCCTCCTGCCTCCTGCCTGTTGCATCCTGCCTCCTGCCTGCTGCCTCCTGACTGCTGCCTCCTGACTGCTGCCTGCTGCCTCCTGCCTCCTGACTGCTGCCTGCTGCCTCCTGCCTCCTGCCTCCTGCCTCCTGCCTCCTGCCTCCTGCCTCCTGCCTCCTGCCTGCTGCCTCCTGCCTGCTGCCTGCTGCCTCCTGCCTGCTGCCTCCTGCCTCCTGCCTGCTGCCTGCTGCCTCCTGCCTGCTGCCTCCTGCCTCCTGCCTCCTGCCTGCTGCCTGCTGCCTCCTGCCTCCTGCCTGCTGCCTGCTGCCTCCTGCCTGCTGCCTCCTGCCTCCTGCCTGCTGCCTCCTGCCTGCTGCCTCCTGCCTGCTGCCTGCTGCCTCCTGCCTCCTGCCTCCTGCCTCCTGCCTCCTGCCTGCTGCCTCCTGCCTGCTGCCTCCTGCCTGTTGCATCCTGCCTCCTGCCTCCTGCCTGCTGCCTCCTGACTGCTGCCTCCTGACTCCTGCCTCCTGACTGCTGCCTCCTGCCTGCTGCCTCCTGCCTCCTGCCTCCTGCCTGCTGCCTCCTGACTGCTGCCTCCTGACTGCTGCCTGCTGCCTCCTGCCTCCTGCTTGCTGCCTCCTGCCTGCTGCCTGCTGCCTCTTGCCTCCTGCCATGGCGGTCATGCTGATGCCCCTCCTCTCTACCTCCTTCTGCTTCATGGATCGTGGTCCATACCTACTACTCATTACATGAATAATTTCTGTCATATTCATTGAATGTGCTGTAACTCTGTTATGTTGCTTCTGGTCACATGACATCTATTGCTTCTGTCCATCCGGGAGAGGGATCCTCCCGGCTGGACTTCCTCCCGAACAAGACCTATTAGCATCCGTTAGCATCCCTCTGCCTGGCCTTCGCATTGTGAATGAAGTTCCAGCATGTTGTGAACAGAAGAGGACGTTTGGTTTAAAGGTCCATCAGCCAGACTCAGAACCACAGCAGACTTTAATCTTTATGTCAAACCAAAAACCTTTAATCTGAAAACCACTGCTGACTCAGAGATAAACCTCGTAATCTGTGATTAGTCCTGTTGAGTGTAACCATCTTGACCCGAAGCCAAAACACACAAGCTTTCCTCCAGAACTGATCTGAGGTCTGTTTGAATCCATACCTTCTGCCAGCACTGCTAAAGAAGTGGCTTTAATCTGATCTGATCCGGCCCGACACCAGATTACAGCCGGCACCATGTCCTCATGTCTGTCTCCTCATGTCTGTCTCCTCATGTCTGTCTCCTCATCTCCTCCTCTTAAAATCAGTCATGGTTAGCTTAGCATAAACACTGGGAGCATTGGGAAACTGCTCGCCGAGCTTCATCAGAAGAACCAAACTCAGTCTCAGTGAGATCCAGGAAGTCCAGAGATGAAGTCTTCCTCGCGGTTAGCGGCCACCAGACTTATTACTGGTATTTATTTATTCATCAGCTTCAAAGATCTTTTATTAAAACTACAAGTCGGCCAGAAACAATATAACTACATATTCTATGAAGATAATACAAAACATGAAGGAAGAACAAACAGGAAGTGACTGTCTCATGAGGATTCTTAAGATACTAAAAGGGTCAACGCAGTTGAAATGCATTGTGGGAAACGTTCAACAGAGAAGAGAAACACAAGTGAATCAGATAAATGATGAAGACTAAAGACGATGTGTGTGTGTGTGTGTGTGTGTGTGTGTGTGTGTGTGTGTGTGTGTGTGTGTGTGTGCGTGTGTGTGTGAGAACGTCCTGTGAAAAACCTCCAGAAACCATTTGGAGGTTGACGGATCACTTCCTGTCAACTGTTAAGTTCAAACCTCGGGAGAGCGCGTGAAGAGCGAGTCTAGGATATCGTTACTTATAATAAAAAAGGATTTAATAAAAAGGATGATGATGATGATGATGATCAGAATATAGTTCCCGGCCGGGGGTGTCTCGCTTCAAGCGGTCCACAGGCCACTCTCAGTCATGCTGTCAGCAGTTAGCTGTCTGTGCTCTCCACGAGAAGGAACATTTCACCCCGTACAAATGTCCGCGCGAGTTGTTAAATACTCACATTCACTGAGCTTAAGGCCTCTCCATTGGTTAGTTTCCCAGCATGCAAGATAGCATAACAATAACATAGCATGTTAATGGCTAAACCCTTCACAGGGGCGGAGTCCTACTCAGGTAAACAGTCCTACTTCCTGCTAGCTTTGTTACTTCCGGTATTTCCGCCATCCTGTGCTTTACGACCTATCACCACGTGTCTATGCCCTCCATCTTTAATTTATTCCATTCACACCTACGATTTCACAGTAACATAAAGCCCACAGTGTCTTTCTACTATGCTACAATACACATCTTCATAACCTTAATTAATATTCCTATTAATTATTATTATTATCCTATTATTATCCTTCATAAGTATTGTAGGTTAAACATAGACATTCTTTATATTCTTGTGCAAGTTAAAATAACTATTACAACTCAACACAACGCAAAACAACAGAAGAAGAAGAAGAAGAAGAAGATAATGGAACTGAAAATTGAAAAAGAGCTCGTCACTTGGTTGTAAATTAATAATCAAGCTCTCGATAATGACATAAGGTTCATAATGACAATAATTCCAAAGGAGACAGTACAATATATTAATAATAAAAGACTAATAATAAATAAATAGTTATCTCACTAATGAACGGCTGACTTCTCACTCCAGGTTCGGGAAACAGGAAGTCATGACCTCAGGTTGGATCTAACTAAAACTGCATCAAACTGTCCTGAAGTTTTCTCCCATCATGCATCTCCCAGCTGGAGGGGGGAAGGGTGGGGGTAGGGGGGTGGGGGGGCACGGGAAAGTCGTGGCGTTCTCATGGTATCTATATTTTACTGTCAGTGGGGACGTTAAATGTTCCTGAACGCAGCTCAGGACGGCGTGAGAGTCTGCAGAGGTCAAAGTGCGTGTGTGTGTGTGTGTCTGTGAGTGTGTGTGTCTGTGTGTGTTTCTGTGTGTGTGTGTGTCTGTGAGTGTGTGTGTCTGTGAGTGTCTGTGAGTGTGTGTGAGTGTGTGTGTCTGTGTGTGAGTGTGTGTCTCTGTTTGTCTGTGTGTGTCTGTGTGTGTGTGTGTATGTGTGTGTGTGTGTGTGTGTCTGTGTGTACATAAACTGTATATCTCATGTGAACATTGTAACTGCTGTTAGATTTACTGTCTGACGTGTTTATGTTTATCAGACTGACACAAGTAATATATTAAGACACACACATGACCCCAGTCCACCAGAGACCACATGACCCCAGTCCACCAGAGACCACATGACCCCAGTCCACCAGAGACCACATGACCCCAGTCCGTCTCCTCATCAGCTGCTAGTTCATTTCATACCTTTAACACACATTGTCTAAGTACGGCTGTTAGAGAGCTCTTAGTGAGAGCGGGATCACCTGAAGGAAAACAGCCAAATGAATGCGGCCTTTACTCTAATTTGGACAATTTTGTACCAATATTCAAGGGGCCGGATTAAAAAGCCAAACCTGAGTTAGAGCTACGATACGTCGACAGCTGGAGAAACAAAAGTCACCTCCATGTTGCGTGGGAGGTTATCCACAGAACATCAAAGGAACCGTTTCCTTTGTTTAAACCCAGCAACTCATTCAGGGGTTTTCCACAGTCCAGCACGATCCTCTGAAGGTAAAGGAGAAGTTTGGTCCAGTCTCCTGTCTAGTCTCAGAGAGCCAGAGAAGATCCAAGTCTTCTGATAGCAGATCCAGTTTTCCAAAAAATTGTTGAATTCCCTATCCAGACACAGAGATCTGGTGAAAGTCCCACTTTATACTCCACCGTTCACCCTCCTCTTCTTCACGTCCATAGTTCATCCTTATAAAGGTAATAATAAGTTGAAGGCTCCTGTTTATACAATACCCATTATACAGGAAGGATTATACAACATACAGCGACTTATAGCGTCTATACAGATTATATTTAAGCAGGTATACTTTTAGACTTTCATATTTTTCTGCGATCATTCAACATCTTCAGATGTGTGTTTTACTACAAAGGAAATGTTTTCTCTCTATGAATTCTCAAGTGTGACTTAAGCTGTGTGTTTCTCTTAAATCTTTTATCACAAACTGAGCAGCTGAAAGGTTTTTCTCCTGTGTGGATTCTCATGTGTTTCTTCAAATCTCCCTGATGGTGAAATATTTCCCCACATTCAGAGCAGCGTAATAGTTTCTCTCCAGCACTTCATGTTGAATCACTGACAAAAACATCCTCATTATTCAGAGAGTTTAACCCTGACTGAGGTTCTCTGGTCTCATCACAGTCATCAGTATCTGGTTCAGAAGAGTCTCCAGTCTCCTCATCAGTATCTGATTCTGGAGGTCTACCTGGATCTGAGTCTCTGTCTGGTTCTGGTCCTTCACAGTCCTCTCCATCAGCTTCTGTTTCCATCCTGTTTTACGAGCATCTACATTCCTGAGGAGAAAGACCTGCACACTAATGCCATGTCCTCATCCTTGTATTTTGTATATTTATTTAATCTACCTCATTATAACAAATGTACTTTATTTGTAAAATAAAAACTGATGAATTGAATGTTTGTACATTTTGTAATATTTGTTCTCATCTTTGTTATCTAGTCATTAAAGACTTCTCAATCTTGCCTGGTTCTGTTTAACTCACAACTGCTGAACGGTGCTGGATGAATGACAAATAAAAAAATTATTAATTAAATTAGACAATAACTAATGATATGAGTCACTAAATCTACCTCATTGTTATTCATTATACTCTTCATTATATTTTATATTCCTTCCATTTATTTATTTTCTCTTCAGTAGTTTAGTAATGTAATATGAAGACAGGATCATTTGATTTTTGTGTAAGTTAAATAATAAGTCACTGTACACCATGACAAGAACTCATGAGAATTCTGGGAAGAAACCCTGAGATTGATACTTAATTGATAACCATAAATATTTTTTTATACTTATATAATACATATATATTATATACTTATAATTCTTCATATATAATGTTGTTTAGATGTCATGAATATGACATTAAATTACCTGTTATAATGACATGATATCATTTCAAGGAGTCAGGAGAGAAAACATGTCAAGTGAATGAAGCAGCTCTTCTTTTTTTTCTTCTTGTGTTGCCTTTATGAACGTACTCTGTTTGGGACAGAAACTGTTTCACTTATTCAACCAAGAAAGACAAAAAAGATGTTACATTTCCAGAGCTCTGAGAAAACAACAAACCAAATGGAAAACATGATAGTTTCATTCCCTTTCTGTTAAGTTTCAAACTGAAGATAGAAGTCTTTGTGTCATAATGTAAATCTAATGATTGATCTTTTTATGTTGCTGCCAAATGTTTAGTCTGGAGGTAAAGTTAATGTTTTTATTAGACAGTTTAACATTAAGCAAGAGCCCTGAAGGTTTCTTCCTTTTTTTTCCTGTTAAAGTTTTTTTTGGGAAGTTTTTCCTGATCTTATGTGAGGTCAGAGAATGTTGTATGTGTACTGATTGTAAAACCATCTGAGGCAAATTTGTGAATTTGGACTATACTAAATAAATTGAATTGAAACAGTGAAGTAAATAGCAAGATAACTTCAACAGCTATACAAATAAATTAATTGTTTTGTTACATTCGGTAGAACATTTTTTCTACCGGTAAATAATTTAATTTAGCACAGAATCGTGAAAAACCTGGAAGAACATCCAGTCAGTCTTGTCAAAAGTGTCTGTAAATGTTTATCTGGCTGGTCCCGCTGCAGCTGAATGGTTTCTATGAGTTACCATGTGTTTCTTCAGATGTTCGTTACGGATAAAACTTTAATCACAAATTCAGCAGCTAAATGTTTTCTCTTCTTTGTGAGTTATCATGTGTTTCTGTAAATGTCCACTTCTTCTAAAAGAGTTTTCACAAACTGAGCATTTGAATGGTTTCTCTCCTGTGTGGATTCTCATGTGTACCTGTAAATCTACACTCTGTCTAAAAGAATTATCACAAACTGAGCAGCTGAATGGTTTCTCTCCTGTGTGGATTCTCATGTGTCTCTGTAAATGTTCACTCCGACTAAAAGCTTTCTCACAAACTGAGCAGTTGAACGGTTTCTCTCCTGTGTGGATTCTCATGTGTCTCTGGAAACTTTGACTGTGTGTAAAAGATTTCTCACAAACGGAGCAGCTGAATGGTTTCTCTCCTGTGTGGATTATCATGTGTGTCAGTAAATGTCCACTCAGTGTAAAAGATTTATCACAAACTGAGCAGCTAAATGGTTTCTCTACAGCAGTAGATCTGGACTCATGGACAGAAACGTCATCATTATTCAGAGAGTTTAAACCTGACTGAGGTTCTCTGGTCTCCTTCCAGTCAACATCATAATCATCGCCACTGTGATCAGTTTCTTGTTTGTTACATTGTGAAGCTTCCTCACTGCTGGATAGTTGTAAATGTATATCTGGACCCAAGTTCCTGTCTGGACCTACATGTCTTTCTGGATCTGAGTCCCTGTCTGGTTCTGGTCCTCCACAGTCCTCTCCATCATCTTCTGTTTCCATCTGTTGAGTTTGTCTTTGATGAAGCTGTGAGGACTGAGCTTCCTCTTCATCATCTTCACTCTTCACAGTGAATGAGAACCTGATACCAGTCTCCTCCAGTCCTTGAATCTGCTCTCCCTCCTGACTGGTCCAGAGTTCCTCCTGTTCCTCTTTAATGTGTGGGGGCTCTGGGTCCTCCTGGTCCTCTTTAATGTGGGGGGGCTCTGGGTCCTCCTGATCCTCCTGGTCCAGACTGGACCTCCAGTCCTGCTGCTCAGGGGGAACCTCTCCTTTAACCACCAACAGCTGCTGGACGTCTGCAGGACAGACGTACAGACACATTACTGACCAGCACTCATTATAATGAGATGTAGTTTGTATTGTCGTAAACAGAATAAGAGATTAACCAAATTGATGACGCCAGCAAGTGAGTTCCATTTTCAACCCTTTATATTTTTATTTATTGCAAGCTGATCCGAGCTGATGCTGGTAACACTTATTTTTTTAATAACAATTGACCCTGTGTTTACTTTCTTTGCTGATACAGATGTAAAATATAACAGAAGCGATCTAGTATTCTTTTGTGAGCTCCGGGTATCTTTCACTGTAGAAACCCCCAAAAACTGGAAGGAGCAGCATCATTGTACATTGTGCAGCATCTCACACATCTCAAATGTCTTTGGAGAGCTTCTTTGGCGAGGGGAAAAGGCCCACTGCGAAAGAATGGATCCGCGACCCATTTGTGAACAAACCCGGTGAACCGAGTCTGTCCGCCAGAAGAAGATCAACTGCTACGGTGGCCTTAAAAGTACATTTCACACAACAACTCTGTCATACTCTGTTCTGGATCAAAATCAATATCAATAATATCCCATTTCCACCGTCATATTGTGAAGCGGTTTTCTGCAACGACAGCGACCAAACGCAAGTGACGGAGCAGACTGGACGTAACAAACACACTTCAGGTGTCGTTGTCTCCCGTCACCCCGAGACGGGGCCGGCTCGTTCAGATAAACAAGCTCAGGGCTCCCACTATATTACGTCATGTTTATCGCCCACACTGTGAAGGCCAGTTCGTGAAAATATTGGCTGACACGAAACCGGTCCGTGGTCAAAAAAGGTTGTGGACCACTGCTCTAAACAAAGCAGGCACATCTCCCCCTACAAACTAACCAAGACACACTTAGCAGTGGAAACGTCGCCAGAGCATTGCACAGTCCGAACACTGCTTTGTCTGCTCTGAGAGACAATTGGACCAGATGGGAGGTACAGTGCAGACCATCTGGAAGTGGAGAGGAGGTGGGACAATGGGTACACATCCTTAGTAGTGCAGTGATCAGGGCTCTATTGTCTATGCAGAGACAGTATGTTCCATCCTTTGAAGTACCACAAATGTGGTATAAACATAGATGTTTACACTGTTTGCGATTTGGTAAACTTTAAGCATACACATTTAATGTGTAAAGAAACACTATATTTATTGAGTCAGTAATGTTAGATTCCTTTGTATGATTACAGAACAAAGATTAGAACAAGACTCTTAAGAGTTTGTAAAGTTTGAACCTTCAATGTTTTATGACCCCACCTTTCCGGTTTTATGAGCCTCTACATTTCTGAGAGAGGCAGAGACTTGATGCAAGATAACATGTACCTAACTGATATGCAGGTCCTAGTAAATCCTTGTACTTTAAATAACTACAATAAAAATAACTATTTAATTGCTTGTATTTATTTGTATCATTATATTTATCAGATTAAAACGTAAAATCAGATGTATAAGATACCAAAACCCTGGACAATAGAATGCAATCATTTAAATGTATTATGAATACAAAACACATCCACAAAACATATATGCCGTGTAGACACTAAGAGCCTTTCCAAAGAAAGTTATATAATCAGTTATAATGAATAGTCCGAAAATGTATATATGTTTACAAATGTAAGCTATTATATTAGTGATTGAGCAATTATATATATAGGAAGCCCTGTAAAACATGTTTATTGTAGCAGCACATGCTTTATATGTATGGTGTATCAGCTATATGTCTGGTATATATTGACTAGCGGGGCATGCTTACTGGAAGCTGTGTTCCGATTTATGTTTCCGGGGCTTTTATTGTGGAGGAGAGACGGAAAAATAGGAGGAGAGGAGGTGTGCGAGTGAAGATGTGTGAAGAATAAAAAGTTTTTTCCGTCTTGAGCAAAGTACTCAGCATCGTGTTTTTATTTTATTATAAATAGGCACAAGAAAGACACTCGGCTACACAAACATGTGGTTGGAAGTAAAGAGAACCAACCTGCTGATCTGAGGTCAGTTTAACCAGAGAGAAGAAGTAAAGAGAACCAACCTGCTGATCTGAGGTCAGTTTAACCAGAGAGAAGAAGTAAACAGAACCAACTTGCTGATCTGAGGTCAGTTTAACCAGAGAGAAGAAGCAAAGAGAACCAACCTGCTGATCTGAGGTCAGTTTAACCAGAGAGAGAAGAAGTAAAGAGAACCAACCTGCTGATCTGAGTTCAGTTTAACCAGAGAGAAGAAGTAAAGAGAACCAACCTGCTGATCTGAGGTTAGTTTAACCAGAGAGAAGAAGCAAAGAGAACCAACCTGCTGATCTGAGGTCAGTTTAACCAGAGAGAAGAAGCAAAGAGAACCAACCTGCTCTGTGTAACCGGACTTCCGGGTTGAGAGCAGCGTCCAGTAGTCTCCGTTGTCGCTCGTTCTCCTCTCTAGAAGCAGAAAGTTCCTCCTCGTACTCTGCTATCGTTCTTTCAAACAGCCCAAATATCTCTTCAGCAGCCGCAGTTAGTCGCTGCTTCACCAACGCTCTCAGCTTTTGGACTTTACACATGTTCACACAACGACAGCAACTTGTTCTCCACACAAACTCCGTCACAAAGCCCGTTTGCTCTCCATCAAACAGTCCCTCTGACTAGCTGTGTTGCTAACATGCTAAGCTAACTTCAATAGCTTTGCTACCGGGAGATGAGTCCGAGGAGAACCATTGAGAGAAAAGTCCATTCAGAAGGTTCCTCCGGACACACAGAGACCAAGATGGAGCTCACACACTCTGTCAACACAACAAAGACACTCCGCTAACACACGTTACCGATAGCCGCCATCTTGACCTCATACTGTGACGTCAGTCTCAGTGAACAACTCAGCTTCCGGGGCAGATGCGCTGAAGAGCTTCAAAATAAAAGTCTCAAAGTGTGACTGAAGTTACGGACTTGCTCTGTAAAACAGACATGAAGTGAAATCGAATGCATGAAACGATAAATCATGTTTGAATTATGGTCTGTTTCCACATTCAGGCGTGGAGATATTTAATAAAATACAGATCCCATCACTTCCTGTTCCATTAAAGACCTCCATCCAGTGCACATAAGCAATAATACAGATTAACTGAAGTCTGAACATCGTCTCTTTATTCTTCTGTAAAATATCACAATTCATTTTCCAGTAGAAAAAAAAACACGTCTATTTACAGATCGAACAGGTCAAAGGTCATCAGAGTTGGTTTATAAACTTTAAATCCCATTAAGACTTTTTATTTACATTCCTGCAGATTATTTCAACAAAATAACGTGTTGTTTGATGTTTGATTTAAAAAAACGTCAGGAGAAGAAGATCAGAACCCTTTTTCAGGATCCTTCTCCTTCATCACCCCCTCAGGGTGCTCCTCCTCCTCCTCAGGGTGCTCCTCTTCCTCTCCCATCACCAGCAGCAGCAGCTCCGGTTCTGGTGGAGGGTTGGAGGGGTCTGGCAGCTGGACCAGAGCCTTCGTTAGGGCTTTGATCATCTTCTCCTCCTCCTCCCCTCGGTCCTCCTTCTGCATGTCACACACCGACGTGAACGACCTGAGGAGGCACCACAGAAGAAGTCACTTCAGATATACAGTGTGAAACCCCACACACACACACACACACACACACACACACACACACACACACACACACACACACACACACACACACACACACACACACACACACACACACACACACACACACACACACACACACACACACACACACACACACACACACACACACACACACACACACACACACACACACACACACACACACACACACACACACACACACACACACACACACACACACACCTGCGCAGGAGGTGCCTCTCAGCGTTCAGGGTGGAGGATCCTTCACTGAGCCAACAGGCCAAAGTCAGAGCCAGCTGGTCCAGACCCAGACCCTCCAGACCCCCATCCGACACCAGCTGGGTCCACCGGGCCTGAGGGGGACGAGGAGAACCCATAGTCAGGACATAAAGCAAGACCAGACAGGTGAGACAGACAGAGACAGGTGAGACAGACAGACAGGTGAGACAGACAGACAGGTGAGACAGACAGACAGGTGAGACAGACCCAGACAGGTGAGACAGACCCAGACAGGTGAGACAGACCCAGACAGGTGAGACAGACCCAGACAGGTGAGACAGACAGACAGACAGACAGAGACATGTGAGACAGGTGAGACAGACAGAGACAGGTGAGACAGACAGAGACAGGTGAGACAGACAGAGACAGGTGAGACAGACAGAGACAGGTGAGACAGACAGAGACAGGTGAGACAGACAGACAGAGACAGGTGAGACAGACCCAGACAGGTGAGACAGACAGAGACAGGTGAGACAGACAGAGACAGGTGAGACAGACCCAGACAGGTGAGACAGACCCAGACAGGTGAGACAGACAGAGACAGGTGAGACAGACAGAGACAGGTGAGACAGACAGACAGGTGAGACAGACCCAGACAGGTGAGACAGACCCAGACAGGTGAGACAGACCCAGACAGGTGAGACAGACCCAGACAGGTGAGACAGACAGACAGGTGAGACAGACCCAGACAGGTGAGACAGACCCAGACAGGTGAGACAGACCCAGACAGGTGAGACAGACAGAGACAGGTGAGACAGACAGACAGGTGAGACAGACAGACAGGTGAGACAGACAGACAGGTGAGACAGACCCAGACAGGTGAGACAGACCCAGACAGGTGAGACAGACCCAGACAGGTGAGACAGACAGAGACAGGTGAGACAGACAGACAGGTGAGACAGACAGACAGGTGAGACAGACCCAGACAGGTGAGACAGACAGAGACAGGTGAGACAGACAGACAGGTGAGACAGACAGACAGGTGAGACAGACAGACAGGTGAGACAGACAGACAGGTGAGACAGACCCAGACAGGTGAGACAGACCCAGACAGGTGAGACAGACCCAGACAGGTGAGACAGACCCAGACAGGTGAGACAGACCCAGACAGGTGAGACAGACCCAGACAGGTGAGACAGACCCAGACAGGTGAGACAGGTACCTGCAGGAAGTCTCTGAGCACCGGCGTCACACAGACGTGCAGCGGCTGCAGGCGGCAGCAGCAGCCCGGCGGGATGAAGGCGGCGCCGGTGGACAGAGCGGTCAAGCGGCTCCGGAACTCCTCGGTCAGGTGACCCCGGTAGATGTCCAGCACCAACACGGTCTCGCTGGGACACCGGGAGACCACACGGGGGCGCCACACCTGCACAGGGGTACACGCACCATCACAAGATCAGGAAGGAGACGCACTGTTGCCGTGATGGATTTCACAATAAGAGCGGTCAACAGGAAAGAGACGAGCCGTTGGCTTGATGGATTTCACAATAAGAGCGAGGAGGAAACACGTCCGATCACCTGATTGATCCAGATGTGGAGGCGTTCTTGGTCGGAGAACCCTTCCTGTCGAGCCTCTAGCAGAACGTTGTCGGGGAACCCTTCAGGGATGTGTGGCGCCGCCCCTCTGAAGAACAGCAGCGGGGGGAGGAACGTCCCGTCGGACAGAGCGGAGAGGACCACGTCGAAAACGGGCCGGTCGTCAGGCGAGCCCAACAGCTGCAGGGCCGCCGGGTTCTGCTTGGAGAACCGGTCCGGGTCGATGAAGATTGAGAACTCGTCCATGGAGCCCACGTGATGAGGAGGAACCCCTCGGCTCCGAATCTGAAGTCGACAAAACTGAATGGTCATCTCAACCCAAAAGGAAAAGCGTAATAATCTGACCATAATGTGGCTTCATGGTCAGATTGTTGTAAACACGTTGGATATATGAAATATATTCTTTAATGATGTCAAAATAACAGTTACTCTGCACTAAAGACGTGTTATAGTTCTCTGCTTCTAGTCACGATGGTTCTGTTTGGAGGAGCAGGACCTTTATTTTGAAGGGATGATTTGAGGTGAAGAGAGAAAAACGCCCCAAAAATGTTAAATTATGTAAAATCCTGTGGGACCCTGAAGGCCCCATAGTCCTAACACTGGATGAAGAGTACTTTACTGTGGTACTGATACTCGTACCACTCGGTACCACTCGGTACCACTCGTACCACTCGGTACCACTCGGTACCACTAGGTACCACTCGTACCACTAGGTACCACTAGGTACCACTCGTACCACTAGGTACCACTCGTACCACTCGTACCACTAGGTACCACTCGTACCACTCGTACCACTAGGTACCACTCGTACCACTAGGTACCACTCGTACCACTAGGTACCACTCGTACCACTCGTACCACTAGGTACCACTAGGTACCACTCGTACCACTCGTACCACTAGGTACCACTCGTACCACTAGGTACCACTCGTACCACTCGTACCACTCGTACCACTCGTACCACTAGGTACCACTCGTACCACTAGGTACCACTCGTACCACTCGTACCACTAGGTACCCCTCGTACCACTCGTACCACTAGGTACCCCTCGTACCACTCGTACCACTCGTACCACTAGGTACCACTAGGTACCACTCGTACCACTAGGTACCACTAGGTACCACTCGTACCACTAGGTACCACTAGGTACCACTCGTACCACTAGGTACCACTCGTACCACTAGGTACCACTAGGTACCACTCGTACCACTAGGTACCACTCGTACCACTCGTACCACTAGGTACCACTCGTACCACTCGTACCACTCGTACCACTCGTACCACTAGGTACCACTCGTACCACTAGGTACCACTCGTACCACTAGGTACCACTCGTACCACTAGGTACCACTCGTACCACTCGTACCACTAGGTACCACTCGTACCACTCGTACCACTAGGTACCACTCGTACCACTCGTACCACTAGGTACCACTCGTACCACTCGTACCACTAGGTACCACTCGTACCACTCGTACCACTCGTACCACTCGTACCACTCGTACCACTAGGTACCACTCGTACCACTAGGTACCACTCGTACCACTAGGTACTACTCGTACCACTCGTACCACTAGGTACTACTCGTACCACTCGTACCACTAGGTACTACTCGTACCACTCGTACCACTAGGTACTACTCGTACCACTCGTACCACTAGGTACTACTCGTACCACTCGTACCACTAGGTACTACTCGTACCACTCGTACCACTAGGTACTACTCGTACCACTCGTACCACTCGTACCACTAGGTACTACTCGTACCACTCGTACCACTAGGTACTACTCGTACCACTCGTACCACTAGGTACTACTCGTACCACTCGTACCACTAGGTACTACTCGTACCACTCGTACCACTAGGTACTACTCGTACCACTAGGTACTCGTACCACTAGGTACTCGTACCACTCGTACCACTAGGTACTCGTACCACTAGGTACTCGTACCACTCGTACCACTAGGTACTCGTACCACTAGGTACTCGTACCACTCGTACCACTAGGTACTCGTACCACTAGGTACTCGTACCACTCGTACCACTAGGTACTCGTACCACTAGGTACTCGTACCACTCGTACCACTAGGTACTCGTACCACTAGGTACTCGTACCACTCGTACCACTAGGTACTCGTACCACTCGTACCACTAGGTACTCGTACCACTAGGTACTCGTACCACTCGTACCACTAGGTACTCGTACCACTCGGTACTCGTACCACTCGTACCACTAGGTACTCGTACCACTCGTACCACTAGGTACTCGTACCACTCGGTACTCGTACCACTAGGTACTCGTACCACTCGGTACTCGTACCACTCGGTACTCGTACCACTCGGTACTCGTACCACTAGGTACTCGTACCACTCGGTACTCGTACCACTCGGTACTCGTACCACTAGGTACTCGTACCACTAGGTACTCGTACCACTCGGTACTCGTACCACTAGGTACTCGTACCACTAGGTACTCGTACCACTCGGTACTCGTACCACTCGGTACTCGTACCACTAGGTACTCGTACCACTAGGTACTCGTACCACTCGGTACTCGTACCACTAGGTACTCGTACCACTAGGTACTCGTACCACTCGGTACTCGTACCACTAGGTACTCGTACCACTAGGTACTCGTACCACTAGGTACTCGTACCACTAGGTACTCGTACCACTAGGTACTCGTACCACTCGTACCACTAGGTACTCGTACCACTCGTACCACTAGGTACTCGTACCACTAGGTACTCGTACCACTAGGTACTCGTACCACTAGGTACTCGTACCACTAGGTACTCGTACCACTAGGTACTCGTACCACTCGTACCACTAGGTACTCGTACCACTCGTACCACTAGGTACTCGTACCACTCGTACCACTAGGTACTCGTACCACTAGGTACTCGTACCACTCGTACCACTAGGTACTCGTACCACTCGTACCACTAGGTACTCGTACCACTAGGTACTCGTACCACTCGTACCACTAGGTACTCGTACCACTAGGTACTCGTACCACTCGTACCACTAGGTACTCGTACCACTAGGTACTCGTACCACTAGGTACTCGTACCACTCGTACCACTAGGTACTCGTACCACTCGTACCACTAGGTACTCGTACCACTAGGTACTCGTACCACTCGTACCACTAGGTACTCGTACCACTAGGTACTCGTACCACTCGTACCACTAGGTACTCGTACCACTAGGTACTCGTACCACTCGTACCACTAGGTACTCGTACCACTCGTACCACTCGTACCACTAGGTACTCGTACCACTCGTACCACTCGTACCACTAGGTACTCGTACCACTAGGTACTCGTACCACTCGTACCACTAGGTACTCGTACCACTAGGTACTCGTACCACTAGGTACTCGTACCACTAGGTACTCGTACCACTCGTACCACTAGGTACTCGTACCACTAGGTACTCGTACCACTAGGTACTCGTACCACTCGTACCACTAGGTACTCGTACCACTCGTACCACTAGGTACTCGTACCACTAGGTACTCGTACCACTCGTACCACTAGGTACTCGTACCACTAGGTACTCGTACCACTCGTACCACTAGGTACTCGTACCACTCGTACCACTAGGTACTCGTACCACTCGTACCACTAGGTACTCGTACCACTAGGTACTCGTACCACTCGTACCACTCGTACCACTAGGTACTCGTACCACTAGGTACTCGTACCACTCGTACCACTAGGTACTCGTACCACTCGTACCACTCGTACCACTAGGTACTCGTACCACTCGGTACTCGTACCACTCGGTACTCGTACCACTCGGTACTCGTACCACTCGGTACTCGTACCACTCGGTACTCGTACCACTCGTACCACTCGTACCACTAGGTACTCGTACCACTCGTACCACTAGGTACTCGTACCACTCGTACCACTAGGTACTCGTACCACTCGTACCACTAGGTACTCGTACCACTCGTACCACTAGGTACTCGTACCACTCGTACCACTAGGTACTCGTACCACTCGTACCACTAGGTACTCGTACCACTCGTACCACTAGGTACTCGTACCACTAGGTACCACTAGGTACTCGTACCACTAGGTACCACTAGGTACTCGTACCACTCGTACCACTAGGTACTCGTACCACTCGTACCACTAGGTACCACTCGTACCACTCGTACCACTAGGTACCACTCGTACCACTAGGTACCACTAGGTACCACTCGTACCACTAGGTACCACTCGTACCACTAGGTACCACTCGTACCACTCGTACCACTAGGTACTCGTACTACTCGTACCACTCGTACCACTCGTACCACTAGGTACTCGTACTACTCGTACCACTCGTACCACTCGGTACTCGTACTACTCGTACCACTCTTACTACTCGTACCACTCGTACCACTAGGTACTCGTACTACTCGTACCACTCTTACTACTCGTACCACTCGTACCACTAGGTACTCGTACTACTCGTACCACTCTTACTACTCGTACCACTCGTACCACTAGGTACTCGTACTACGCACCTCCCTGACAAGCGAGCGGGCGAACGAGCGGCTGCTGTCCCGGATGCTCTTGGGTAGTCTCCCCCGGCGGCGGTCCGGCTGCAGGCCCAGCTGGTGGCGCAGCAGGAAGTCCACGGTCCAGCTGTAGCAGTCGGGCGGCGCCGCCTGCTCGCCCAGCGCGCTGCTCGCCGTCTGCAGCAGGGCGGCTTCGCTCAGACGCAGCTGCTGCTCGCGCTGACTCAGCACCCACTCCGCCAGCTTGTCCGTCCTCCAGCCCCACTTCCTGTCCGGCAGCCGGCGCTCCTGCTGCCGGATCCATGACCGGACCGTCGGGAGGGTCACCAGGAACCGGCGGCAGGCCTGAGGGAGGCCGTGGCACAGCGAGGAGAGGACCACCAGGAGCTGGGGGGCCGACAGAGCCGGGACCTGGAGAGGGGGAGCGGAACCGGAGGGGTCATAACCAGACATTATAATGAAACAATAGAGATTATAATAAAACAATATCTGAGATTATAACTAAACAATAGAGATTATAATGAAACAATATCTGATATTATAATGAAACAATATCTGATATTATAATGAAACAATAGAGATTATAATTAAACAATATCTGAGATTATAATGAAACAATATCTGATATTATAATGAAACAATATCTGATATTATAATGAAACAATAGAGATTATAATTAAACAATATCTGAGATTATAATGAAACAATATCTGAGATTATAATGAAACAATATCTGAGATTATAATTAAACAAAAGAGATTATAATGAAACAATAGAGATTATAATTAAACAATAGATTCTAATTTAACAATAGAGATTATTATTAAACAATATCTGAGATTATAATAGAACAATATTGAGATTATAATTAAAGAATATCTGAGATTAAAGTCTAATATATACAAGATAATAATTGAAATATTCTCTGAGATTAAAGTGGAACTTTTATGTCTGTTTATCCAGAATAGTTTTTGGGTTTCCAACAACCCAAACTCAAAGATGAAAGACATTTCTTTCTTCAAAAGGAGTCATAATACAATATCTGCTCACCTGCTCAGGTTGTGGGCGGGGCCCCAGGAACTTGATGGTCATGGCGGGGGGTGAGGAGAGAGGGGGGGGGGAGGAGAGGTGTTTGACTGACAGCAAGGTGGCGGTCTGACCAGAGGGGAGGAGATGGATGGGGATGAAGGCTCCGCCCCCCTGACCTACAGATGATGTCACACTGGGACACACAGACACACACACACAGTTGAAAGGGAACGGATTTGAATTAAAGAATCAATAACTGGACAGGAAGTGATGTCAGGACCAGGAGGAGAGAGGCGGGGCTGAGTGTTCAGAGCGTTAAGCGTTTCTAAACAACAAACACAAACAAACTAGAGGAGCAACACGTTGCCCTTCACAATAAAATCCCTCACGTTCTGATCATTTGTTTTGGATTCAGACTCCTGAGAGGCTTTTACTCTGAAGGGGCCGAAAGTGTGTGTCCGTGTGTGTGTGTTGATGGCTCACCTGAGAGATGGTTGTTGGTTCTCTCCGTCAACACCGAGCTCTAAAACAAAGAACATCTTCATGTTGGAGTTCTAGTTAGAAGTAATAGTACATACTGTGTGTTTCTGTGTGTGTTACCGTTGTGTGTCATCATGAGGCACTGATGTTCTGGCCTCTCAGTCAGGTGATCGGCCATCGAGTCTCCTTTGAAGGTCGTAAACGTGCACGACACACACCTCAAGGTCTGAGGCAACCTGACACACACACACACACACACACACACACACACACACACACACACACACACACACACACACACACACACACACACACACACACACACACACACACACACACACACACACACACACACACACACACACACACACACACACACACACACACACACACACACACACACACACACACACAATATTTAATTATCAAATACTTAACATAGTTTATAAATTGTGTGTGACAATTAACTGTGAAACTATAAATCATATTTAAATCAATATCTAATCTATAAAAGGGGGCGGCCATGGCTCAGTGGTTAGCAGGTCTGTCTTTCAATCAGAGGATCGGTGGTTCGATCCCCGGCTCCACTAGTCCATGTCGTTGTGTCCTTGAGCAAGACACTTAACCCTCATTGCTCACCATTGCTGTGGTTACGGTCTACTGTATATCATGTAAGTCTCTTTAGATAAAAGTGTCAGATAAATGAAATGTAATGAAACTTATCATCAATAATCATTAAAAGTTATTATCATTGTAAACAGTAAAAGCTGAATTAACTATAAACGTATGAATGATGGTTATGAATATGTTTCATGCGATTATAAATATTATATAATTAATAACTTTTTTTACCTGGAGTCCGCCTGGAAGATGGTGAGGTACCGGGATGTCTTCCTGCAGGTGGCATGGTTACTATGGAAACAGACGAGGTCATCAACACACAGAACGGATATGCATGTAAATATATTTAAATATACATAAACATATCCCTTCTTTTTATTTATATTTTATTCATATATTTAATTATTTATTGTATTAATATATATATATATATAATCTAATTTAAATTAAATTGAATGTATGGACAAAGAGTCTCCTCCCAACATGCAGCAGGTCACATGACCAGTGTGGGCGGGCCCTACTTGATCATGTGGTTGGCGTAGGACGTGGAGCAGCAGGTGAGAAACCGGCACTGAGAGCAGTGGACCAGAGACGGGAAGTGGATCCCAAAGTCCTGGAAGGAGGACAGACACTCCACACAACGCTGAGGGGGGCGAGAGACACTGGAACACACAGAGAGGGGGGGGGGGGGGGGGGTGGAAGAGAGGTTTGAAATGATGACAGAACCAGTAACTCAAAGTAAATCAAAACAGGTTTCTACTCATTTAGAACCAGGTTCCTGTATAGAACCAGGTTCCTGTGTAGAACCAGGTTCCAGTGTAGAACTAGGTTCCTGTATAGAACCAGGTTCCTGTACAGAACCATGTGTCAAACAGCTGTTCTGCGGTTCTAGTCGGAGCGCTACCTGTCCTGACTGATGGCCGACAGCAGTGGTCCCAGACTCCTCACTGGTTTCCTCCTAACAGCTTCCAGTTTGGGCAGCTTGACATCGACCACCTGAAGCATAGAACCCATGATGTTCAGGGTGCTGCGTTAGTGGTTCTACAGTAAGGAACAGGTGTGCTTAGAGAACCCATGATGTTCAGGGTGCTGCGTTAGTGGTTCTACAGTAAGGAACAGGTGTGCTTAGAGAACCCATGATGTTCAGGGTGCTGCGTTAGTGGTTCTACAGTAAGGAACAGGTGTGCTTAGAGAACCCATGATGTTCAGGGTGCTGCGTCAGTGGTTCTACAGTAAGGAACAGGTGTGCTTAGAGAACCCATGATGTTCAGGGTGCTGCGTCAGTGTTTCTACAGTAAGGAACAGGTGTGCTTAGAAAACCCATGATGTTCAGGGTCTACAGTAAGGAACATGTGTGCTTAGAGAACACATGATGTTCAGGGTGCTGCGTCAGTGGTTCTACAGTAAGGAACAGGTGTGCTTAGAGAACCCATGATGTTCAGGGTGCTGCGTTAGTGGTTCTACAGTAAGGAACATGTGTGCTTAGAGAACCCATGATGTTCAGGGTGCCGCATTAGTGGTTCTACAGTAAGGAACAGGTGTGCTTAGAGAACCCATGGTGTTCAGGGTGCTGCGTCAGTGTTTCTACAGTAAGGAACAGGTGTGCTTAGAAAACCCATGATGTTCAGGGTCTACAGTAAGGAACATGTGTGCTTAGAGAACCCATGATGTTCAGGGTGCTGCGTCAGTGGTTCTACAGTAAGGAACAGGTGTGCTTAGAGAACCCATGATTCAGGGTGCTGCGTTAGTGGTTCTACAGTAAGGAACAGGTGTGCTTAGAGAACCCATGATGTTCAGGGTGCTGCGTTAGTGGTTCTACAGTAAGGAACAGGTGTGCTTAGAGAACCCATGATGTTCAAGGTGCTGCGTTAGTGGTTCTACAGTAAGGAACAAGTGTGCTTAGAGAACCCATGATGTTCAGGGTGCTGCATCAGTGTTTCTACAGTAAGGAACAGGTGTGCTTAGAAAACCCATGATGTTCAGGGTCTACAGTAAGGAACATGTGTGCTTAGAGAACCCATGATGTTCAGGGTGCTGCGTCAGTGGTTCTACAGTAAGGAACAGGTGTGCTTAGAGAACCCATGATTCAGGGTGCTGCGTTAGTGGTTCTACAGTAAGGAACAGGTGTGCTTAGAGAACCCATGATGTTCAGGGTGCTGCGTTAGTGGTTCTACAGTAAGGAACAGGTGTGCTTAGAGAACCCATGATTCAGGGTGCTGCGTTAGTGGTTCTACAGTAAGGAACAGGTGTGCTTAGAGAACCCATGATGTTCAGGGTGCTGCGTTAGTGGTTCTACAGTAAGGAACAGGTGTGCTTAGAGAACCCATGATGTTCAGGGTGCTGCGTCAGTGTTTCTACAGTAAGGAACAGGTGTGCTTAGAAAACCCATGATGTTCAGGGTCTACAGTAAGGAACATGTGTGCTTAGAGAACACATGATGTTCAGGGTGCTGCGTCAGTGGTTCTACAGTAAGGAACAGGTGTGCTTAGAGAACCCATGATGTTCAGGGTGCTGCGTTAGTGGTTCTACAGTAAGGAACATGTGTGCTTAGAGAACCCATGATGTTCAGGTTGCCGCGTTAGTGGTTCTACAGTAAGGAACAGGTGTGCTTAGAGAACCCATGGTGTTCAGGGTGCTGCGTCAGTGTTTCTACAGTAAGGAACAGGTGTGCTTAGAGAACCCATGATGTTCAGGGTGCTGCGTTAGTGGTTCTACAGTAAGGAACAGGTGTGCTTAGAGAACCCATGATGTTCAGGGTGCTGCGTTAGTGGTTCTACAGTAAGGAACATGTGTGCTTAGAGAACCCATGATGTTCAGGGTGCCGCGTTAGTGGTTCTACAGTAAGGAACAGGTGTGCTTAGAGAACCCATGGTGTTCAGGGTGCTGCGTCAGTGTTTCTACAGTAAGGAACAGGTGTGCTTAGAAAACCCATGATGTTCAGGGTCTACAGTAAGGAACATGTGTGCTTAGAGAACCCATGATGTTCAGGGTGCTGCGTCAGTGGTTCTACAGTAAGGAACAGGTGTGCTTAGAGAACCCATGATTCAGGGTGCTGCGTTAGTGGTTCTACAGTAAGGAACAGGTGTGCTTAGAGAACCCATGATGTTCAGGGTGCTGCGTTAGTGGTTCTACAGTAAGGAACATGTGTGCTTAGAGAACCCATGATGTTCAGGGTCTACAGTAAGGAACAGGTGTGCTTAGAGAACCCATGATGTTCAGGGTCTACAGTAAGGAACAGGTGTGCTTAGAGAACCCATGATGTTCAGGGTCTACAGTAAGGAACAGGTGTGCTGCCGCACCATAGACATGCCGGTCGGTCGCCCCGGGACACCAACCTTGACCGGCTTCAGGTCTTCCTCACGCACTCCGACCTCAGAATACGTCCTCACGGTCACCTGCAGACACAAAGACACTCAGATGTAGCGGCTCGTTGTTGTTGTTGTTGTTGGCGTCGTCTCCTCCAGGTGAACACACCTTGGTTCCAGGTCTAAGTCCGATGAGTTGTGGTGGTCTGATGTGGGTACGGTGGTTCCCTTCATGTTCAATACGTTCTTTGATGCACAAGAACTGGAGACGACACTTTTCACAGCCGAACACCTGCTGCTGCTTCTTTTTACACACACACACACACACACACACACACACACACACACACACACACACACACACACACACACACACACACACACACACACACACACACACACACACACACACACACACACACACACACACACACACACACACACACACACACACACACACACACACACACACACACACACACACACACACACACACACACACACGAAAGCAAAGGAGAATAGCAATAATGAAAAGTACACCAGGTACTACTGGTGTCTGATCATGTAATGCTGGTAGCAGCT
The DNA here is from genome assembly GCA_023566465.1 of Cottus gobio. Taxonomy (NCBI): domain Eukaryota; kingdom Metazoa; phylum Chordata; class Actinopteri; order Perciformes; family Cottidae; genus Cottus; species Cottus gobio. The sequence goes on from CM042231.1 coordinate 518,854, forward strand.
GTTGCATATAGTAGTAGTAGTATTACTAGCAGTAGTACCTGGTGTCTGGTCATGTGATGCTGGTAGCAGCTGTTGCATATAGTAGTAGTAGTATTACTAGCAGTAGTACCTGGTGTCTGGTCATGTGATGCTGGTAGCAGCTGTTGCATACAGTAGTAGTAGTATTACTAGCAGTAGTACCTGGTGTCTGGTCATGTGATGCTGGTAGCAGCTGTTGCATATAGTAGTAGTAGTATTACTAGCAGTAGTACCTGGTGTCTGGTCATGTGATGCTGGTAGCAGCTGTTGCATACAGTAGTAGTAGTAGTACTAGCAGTAGTACCTGGTGTCTGGTCATGTGATGCTGGTAGCAGCTGTTGCATATAGTAGTAGTAGTATTACTAGCAGTAGTACCTGGTGTCTGGTCATGTGATGCTGGTAGCAGCTGTTGCATATAGTAGTAGTATTACTAGCAGTAGTACCTGGTGTCTGGTCATGTGATGCTGGTAGCAGCTGTTGCATACAGTAGTAGTAGTAGTACTAGCAGTAGTACCTGGTGTCTGGTCATGTGATGCTGGTAGCAGCTGTTGCATACAGTAGTAGTAGTAGTAGTACTAGCAGTAGTACCTGGTGTCTGGTCATGTGATGCTGGTAGCAGCTGTTGCATATAGTAGTAGTAGTATTACTAGCAGTAGTACCTGGTGTCTGGTCATGTGATGCTGGTAGCAGCTGTTGCATATAGTAGTAGTAGTATTACTAGCAGTAGTACCTGGTGTCTGGTCATGTGATGCTGGTAGCAGCTGTTGCATACAGTAGTAGTAGTATTACTAGCAGTAGTACCTGGTGTCTGGTCATGTGATGCTGGTAGCAGCTGTTGCATACAGTAGTAGTAGTATTACTAGCAGTAGTACCTGGTGTCTGGTCATGTGATGCTGGTAGCAGCTGTTGCATATAGTAGTAGTAGTAGTACTAGCAGTAGTACCTGGTGTCTGGTCATGTGATGCTGGTAGCAGCTGTTGCATATAGTAGTAGTATTACTAGCAGTAGTACCTGGTGTCTGGTCATGTGATGCTGGTAGCAGCTGTTGCATACAGTAGTAGTAGTAGTACTAGCAGTAGTACCTGGTGTCTGGTCATGTGATGCTGGTAGCAGCTGTTGCATACAGTAGTAGTAGTATTACTAGCAGTAGTACCTGGTGTCTGGTCATGTGATGCTGGTAGCAGCTGTTGCATACAGTAGTAGTAGTATTACTAGCAGTAGTACCTGGTGTCTGGTCATGTGATGCTGGTAGCAGCTGTTGCATATAGTAGTAGTAGTATTACTAGCAGTAGTACCTGGTGTCTGGTCATGTGATGCTGGTAGCAGCTGTTGCATACAGTAGTAGTAGTATTACTAGCAGTAGTACCTGGTGTCTGGTCATGTGATGCTGGTAGCAGCTGTTGCATACAGTAGTAGTAGTATTACTAGCAGTAGTACCTGGTGTCTGGTCATGTGATGCTGGTAGCAGCTGTTGCATATAGTAGTAGTAGTATTACTAGCAGTAGTACCTGGTGTCTGGTCATGTGATGCTGGTAGCAGCTGTTGCATATAGTAGTAGTAGTAGTATTACTAGCAGTAGTACCTGGTGTCTGGTCATGTGATGCTGGTAGCAGCTGTTGCATATAGTAGTAGTAGTATTACTAGCAGTAGTACCTGGTGTCTGGTCATGTGATGCTGGTAGCAGCTGTTGCATACAGTAGTAGTATTACTAGCAGTAGTACCTGGTGTCTGGTCATGTGATGCTGGTAGCAGCTGTTGCATACAGTAGTAGTAGTAGTACTAGCAGTAGTACCTGGTGTCTGTTCATGTGATGCTGGTAGCAGCTGTTGCATATAGTAGTAGTAGTATTACTAGCAGTAGTACCTGGTGTCTGGTCATGTGATGCTGGTAGCAGCTGTTGCATATAGTAGTAGTAGTATTACTAGCAGTAGTACCTGGTGTCTGGTCATGTGATGCTGGTAGCAGCTGTTGCATACAGTAGTAGTAGTAGTACTAGCAGTAGTACCTGGTGTCTGGTCATGTGATGCTGGTAGCAGCTGTTGCATATAGTAGTAGTAGTATTACTAGCAGTAGTACCTGGTGTCTGGTCATGTGATGCTGGTAGCAGCTGTTGCATACAGTAGTAGTAGTAGTACTAGCAGTAGTACCTGGTGTCTGGTCATGTGATGCTGGTAGCAGCTGTTGCATACAGTAGTAGTAGTAGTAGTACTAGCAGTAGTACCTGGTGTCTGGTCATGTGATGCTGGTAGCAGCTGTTGCATACAGTAGTAGTAGTAGTACTAGCAGTAGTACCTGGTGTCTGGTCATGTGATGCTGGTAGCAGCTGTTGCATATAGTAGTAGTAGTATTACTAGCAGTAGTACCTGGTGTCTGGTCATGTGATGCTGGTAGCAGCTGTTGCATATAGTAGTAGTAGTATTACTAAAAGTAGTACCTGGTGTCTGGTCATGTGATGCTGGTAGCAGCTGTTGCATACAGTAGTAGTAGTATTACTAGCAGTAGTACCTGGTGTCTGGTCATGTGATGCTGGTAGCAGCTGTAGCATACAGTAGTAGTATTACTAGCAGTAGTACCTGGTGTCTGGTCATGTGATGCTGGTAGCAGCTGTTGCATACAGTAGTAGTATTACTAGCAGTAGTACCTGGTGTCTGGTCATGTGATGCTGGTAGCAGCTGTTGCATACAGTAGTAGTAGTAGTACTAGCAGTAGTACCTGGTGTCTGGTCATGTGATGCTGGTAGCAGCTGTTGCATATAGTAGTAGTAGTATTACTAGCAGTAGTACCTGGTGTCTGGTCATGTGATGCTGGTAGCAGCTGTTGCATATAGTAGTAGTAGTATTACTAGCAGTAGTACCTGGTGTCTGGTCATGTGATGCTGGTAGCAGCTGTTGCATATAGTAGTAGTAGTATTACTAGCAGTAGTACCTGGTGTCTGGTCATGTGATGCTGGTAGCAGCTGTTGCATACAGTAGTAGTAGTATTACTAGCAGTAGTACCTGGTGTCTGGTCATGTGATGCTGGTAGCAGCTGGTGCATACAGTAGTAGTAGTAGTACTAGCAGTAGTACCTGGTGTCTGGTCATGTGATGCTGGTAGCAGCTGTTGCATACAGTAGTAGTAGTATTACTAGCAGTAGTACCTGGTGTCTGGTCATGTGATGCTGGTAGCAGCTGTTGCATACAGTAGTAGTAGTATTACTAGCAGTAGTACCTGGTGTCTGGTCATGTGATGCTGGTAGCAGCTGTTGCATATAGTAGTAGTAGTAGTACTAGCAGTAGTACCTGGTGTCTGGTCATGTGATGCTGGTAGCAGCTGTTGCATATAGTAGTAGTAGTATTACTAGCAGTAGTACCTGGTGTCTGGTCATGTGATGCTGGTAGCAGCTGTTGCATACAGTAGTAGTAGTAGTACTAGCAGTAGTACCTGGTGTCTGGTCATGTGATGCTGGTAGCAGCTGTTGCATATAGTAGTAGTAGTATTACTAGCAGTAGTACCTGGTGTCTGGTCATGTGATGCTGGTAGCAGCTGTTGCATATAGTAGTAGTATTACTAGCAGTAGTACCTGGTGTCTGGTCATGTGATGCTGGTAGCAGCTGTTGCATACAGTAGTAGTAGTAGTACTAGCAGTAGTACCTGGTGTCTGGTCATGTGATGCTGGTAGCAGCTGTTGCATACAGTAGTAGTAGTATTACTAGCAGTAGTACCTGGTGTCTGGTCATGTGATGCTGGTAGCAGCTGTTGCATATAGTAGTAGTAGTATTACTAGCAGTAGTACCTGGTGTCTGGTCATGTGATGCTGGTAGCAGCTGTTGCATACAGTAGTAGTAGTAGTACTAGCAGTAGTACCTGGTGTCTGGTCATGTGATGCTGGTAGCAGCTGTTGCATACAGTAGTAGTAGTATTACTAGCAGTAGTACCTGGTGTCTGGTCATGTGATGCTGGTAGCAGCTGTTGCATATAGTAGTAGTAGTATTACTAGCAGCAGTACCTGGTGTCTGGTCATGTGATGCTGGTAGCAGCTGTTGCATATAGTAGTAGTAGTAGTATTACTAGCAGTAGTACCTGGTGTCTGGTCATGTGATGCTGGTAGCAGCTGTTGCATATAGTAGTAGTAGTATTACTAGCAGCAGTACCTGGTGTCTGGTCATGTGATGCTGGTAGCAGCTGTTGCATATAGTAGTAGTAGTAGTAGTACTAGCAGTAGTACCTGGTGTCTGGTCATGTGATGCTGGTAGCAGCTGTTGCATATAGTAGTAGTAGTATTACTAGCAGTAGTACCTGGTGTCTGGTCATGTGATGCTGGTAGCAGCTGTTGCATATAGTAGTAGTAGTATTACTAGCAGTAGTACCTGGTGTCTGGTCATGTGATGCTGGTAGCAGCTGTTGCATACAGTAGTAGTAGTAGTACTAGCAGTAGTACCTGGTGTCTGGTCATGTGATGCTGGTAGCAGCTGTTGCATACAGTAGTAGTATTACTAGCAGTAGTACCTGGTGTCTGGTCATGTGATGCTGGTAGTAGCTGTTGCATACAGTAGTAGTAGTAGTACTAGCAGTAGTACCTGGTGTCTGGTCATGTGATGCTGGTAGCAGCTGTTGCATACAGTAGTAGTAGTATTACTAGCAGTAGTACCTGGTGTCTGGTCATGTGATGCTGGTAGCAGCTGTTGCATACAGTAGTAGTAGTATTACTAGCAGTAGTACCTGGTGTCTGGTCATGTGATGCTGGTAGCAGCTGTTGCATATAGTAGTAGTAGTACTAGCAGTAGTACCTGGTGTCTGGTCATGTGATGCTGGTAGCAGCTGTTGCATATAGTAGTAGTAGTACTAGCAGTAGTACCTGGTGTCTGGTCATGTGATGCTGGTAGCAGCTGTTGCATACAGTAGTAGTAGTATTACTAGCAGTAGTACCTGGTGTCTGGTCATGTGATGCTGGTAGCAGCTGTTGCATACAGTAGTAGTAGTATTACTAGCAGTAGTACCTGGTGTCTGGTCATGTGATGCTGGTAGCAGCTGTTGCATACAGTAGTAGTAGTAGTACTAGCAGTAGTACCTGGTGTCTGGTCATGTGATGCTGGTAGCAGCTGTTGCATATAGTAGTAGTAGTAGTACTAGCAGTAGTACCTGGTGTCTGGTCATGTGATGCTGGTAGCAGCTGTTGCATACAGTAGTAGTAGTATTACTAGCAGTAGTACCTGGTGTCTGGTCATGTGATGCTGGTAGCAGCTGTTGCATACAGTAGTAGTAGTATTACTAGCAGTAGTACCTGGTGTCTGGTCATGTGATGCTGGTAGCAGCTGTTGCATACAGTAGTAGTAGTATTACTAGCAGTAGTACCTGGTGTCTGGTCATGTGATGCTGGTAGCAGCTGTTGCATACAGTAGTAGTAGTATTACTAGCAGTAGTACCTGGTGTCTGGTCATGTGATGCTGGTAGCAGCTGTAGCTTCGCATCACTCTCAGACAGAACTGACACAGAAGGTTTTTACTGTCGGAGTGAAACTCTTCAAAGTGAGACCAGACGTCTGCGTAGAAGGACGACCGGAAGTTACACACCTGTAGAGACACGCACAATAAGTACACACACCTGTAGAGACACGCACAATAAGTGTGCATACACACACTCACCTGGCAGACGTAGGGCATCTCTCCTGGCTTGTGGGTGTTCTTCATGTGCAACAGGAAAGCTGCTTCATTGACAAACTCCAGCTCACAGATTTTACACTTTGCTGTTACACACACACACACACACACACACAGTGTAACAGGTTGTTATTGATCAGTTTTGCACACAGTCTCTCACAGTTTAACGTGCTGTGTGTGTGTGTGTGTGTGTGTGTGTGTGTGTGTGTGTGTGTGTGTGTGTGTCTTACCTGCCGACTGGTCCTGGCTGTGGACCGCCTCTATGTGACTCTGCAGTTTTAATGGCGACAGGAAGTGACGGAAACAGTGACGACAGCGAGAGTCCAGGAAGTCCTGCTGAGGGTGCTGCTGCATGTGGGCCATCAGCCTGGGGAGTTATGTATTTGTATATAAATACATAAATACACGTGTACTAGTATTCACTGGGTGCTGCTGCATGTGGCCATCAGCCTGGGGAGTTATGTATTTGTATATAAATACATATATACATAAGTACACGTGTACTAGTACTCACTGGGTGTTGTTGGCCAGGCTCTCGGCACAGTGGATGCATCGGTACGGTCCGGTGAACCTCCGGTCCAGCAGGGCGGGCCGGGTGCTCGGCCCGGTCTCGCGGCCGTAATAAAAGTCCTCCACCATTATCACCAGTTTTCCGTGGGGGGGGTCGGGTGCAGGCTCGGCCCGGTCCTGCTGGGGGCTTCTGGTGGAGGAGGGGGGGGGGCCCGGACTGGGGAACTGGTCTGACAGGGTCCTCTGGAGCGAGAGGACACACGGGAAGACCGTCAGTACCCGTTGAGTGTACTTGTACCCTGAACTGTGTAGTCTGGGACCAGTGAATACTCACAGCAGTGGGTCCCGGGCTCCTCCTGGACACCTTGCTGGTCTTCCTCTGGTCTCTGCTCATCCTGAAGGGTTTCTTCTTCTTCTTCAGGTTCTTCAGACTCTGAGCGATCGCAGGGCTGCACAGCTGGAGGAGGAAAACGAGGAGTGGGCGTTAGGGGGGGGTCAGGGGCGTGATGTCATAGCAGAAGGGGGCGTGGCCACAACACTTACACACATGAACCCTCTGAGCTCCGTGACGAGTTTGTACTGAGACCGGCAGACGAGACAGTCGGGAGGAGAGCCGGGTCCCAGCTGACCTGAGACACGAAGCATGTAGACATCTTAATATCTGCTTATTACTGTCTTATTACTGCTGGAATAATAGTATTGATCTGGCATAAATATTTCCTCTTTAATTCCGAGTGGAGATTCTAAAAGTTCAGATCTCATGTGCTATGATTGTCCTTTCAAAATAAAAGTCTTGCTACTTTGGGTATTTACTTCACGATATGATGATAACAAACCTTTGAGATTCAGTTTGTGAGGAGGTCTGCTGACGCTGGGGGGCCGGGGCGGCTCGGGGGTCTGCTGAGACACCCGGGTCCACGGAGAGGTGAGGGTCCACGGAGAGGAGGGTGGGGGGCTGGACTGGAAGACGCTCAGAACCTTCTGAGCTGCTTCACCTGAGACCACACCTGGACCGTAGAGGGACAAGAGATGGTGAGGCCCGGAGCCCCGCCTCCTGGGAGCTCCTCGCCCGGCAGGGGGAGGTCTTACCTGTGATGATGGGGGTGGGGTCTGCCTCAGCGGTGCAGGTGGTGGTTCTGACTGCAGGCTCTTGGATCTGGACTTTAGTGAACCCGCTGGCTGAACCTCTGGGATGAGCGCTCAGCTTCAGCTCTGCAGCGCCGTCTGCAGGACCACCAGGGATTAGATTATTTTAGCTTAGCATAGCTTAGTTTAGCATAGCATATTTTAGCATATCATAGCTTAGCAAGCAAAGCATAAAGATGGGCTCTGTCCAGACACCCGTTATTCACAACATTGTGTCTGACGGACTGAACTGACCTCTAATCAGTTGGCGGCCGTTCAGCTTGAAGCCCAGAGGAGCGCCTGAAGACTGACACACACACACACACACACACACACACACACACACACACGATTGGCTGTCAGAGTGAGCTAGAAGTTAAGAGTTAGGAGTTAGGAGTGAAGAGTGAAGAGTGAAGAGTGAGGAGTGAGGAGTGAGGAGTGAGGAGTGAGGAGTGAGGAGTGAGGAGTGAGGAGTTAGGAGTTAGGAGTTAGGAGTTAGGAGTTAGGAGCTAGGAGTTAGGAGCTAGGAGTTAGGAGCTAGGAGTTAGGAGTTAGGAGTTAGGAGTTAGGAGTTAGGAGTTAGGAGTTAGGAGCTAGGAGCTAGGAGTTAGGAGTTAGGAGTTAGGAGTTAGGAGTTAGGAGCTAGGAGCTAGGAGCTAGGAGTTAGGAGCTAAGAGTTAGGAGCTAAGAGTTAGGAGCTAAGAGTTAGGAGCTAAGAGTTAGGAGCTAAGAGTTAGGAGCTAAGAGTTAAGAGCTAGGAGCTAGGAGTTAGGAGCTAGGAGCTAGGAGCTAGGAGCTAGGAGTTAGGAGTTAGGAGCTAGGAGTTAGGAGCTAGGAGCTAGGAGTTAGGAGCTAGGAGCTAGGAGTTAGGAGCTAGGAGTTAGGAGCTAGGAGTTAGGAGCTAGGAGCTAGGAGCTAGGAGCTAGGAGTTAGGAGCTAGGAGTTAGGAGCTAGGAGCTAGGAGCTAGGAGCTAGGAGCTAGGAGCGCCATCCTGTTACCTTCAGTGTGTTGAGGTGTGGGCGGAGGCTGCAGCTGTTGACTGGGTGAACTGGGATGGTGAGGGTCCTGACTGGCGGGGAGTCCATTTCCTCCTCGGCAGCATCCAGAGCTGCAGAGACGCAAAGAGGAGAAACATCTGAGCAGATGTTTATCAATAACAACAATAATAATACCAACAACAAAAACAATAATCTGTTGAAATTCAGGTTTGATTAAAAAAAATTAACCTGTTTACAAGTGTGTGTGAAAATATATATTTATAAATATAAATATATTCATCCTCAGGGACGTTACTGGAATCTGAGTCAAACTGATCCAGCAGGTTTGTTCACCTTCATCACGTCCCTCCTCCTCATCGTCGTCATTGTCTCTCTCTTCTTCCTCCTCGTCTCTCTCTTCTTGTTCTTCTTCTTCTTCTTCCTCCTCCTCCTCCTCCTCCTCCTCCTCCTCGTCTCTCTCTTCTTCTTCCTCCTCGTCTCTCTCTTCCTCCTCCTCCTCTTCGTCTCTCTCTTCCTGCTCCTCTTCGTCGCAGAACATCAGCAGGTCGGCACCTCCGCCTGCTGCACTCTGCACCTCCATCACCTCCATCACCTGTTGGTGTTGTTACATATAGTGAGTATTGAGTTATATATAAATGTACAATAACATCAATGAGGTCACACATTGTGAAATCTGTGGCTGCCGCAGCACTGTAATAAGCTACCTGTCTGTCTGTCTGTCTGTCTGTCTGTCTGTCTACCTGTCTCTCTAGCCAGCCTATTCCAGTCTGATGTACTCTTTTAAAAAGGGTTAGGGTATAATATGTTATTATATTAATATATTATTACTTAATAAATATGATATCTCACTATTAATAATTTACTTGTCATTTCGTCTCAAAATGTTCTTGTACATTTTTATTTTTGAATCTATTATTTTAGTTTTATGCACTATGGTCTATTTATTATTATTGAGTTAGCTACAATCACATTATTGATCATAACAATCACATTAATCCTCACGTCTCCGCCCTGCTAGCTCAGTGAGCAGTTCATGGAGCTCAGCTCTCTCCTGCCGGATCTTTTACAGGAATAAGCCGTGAATAACGCAGTAGACGATAACTAACTGGCTTAAAGTTGTTCTCACGAGCTTTTGATGTGAAACTGACCCAGAACCCAACAGGAAGCCCCTGTTAGCTCAGTCAGCTAGCAAGCTAAGAGCTAACTAATTCAACACAGAGCAGAAATCAATAACTTACTTGAGTCAACTAATCAATAGTGCATGTCGTAAACTAACTGATGATCAATACTTTATGTCGTAAACAAACGGATAATCAACTCTTTGTGTCGTTAACAAAGAGTCTGTCTTCCTGCTGCTGCTGCTGCTGCTAGCATGAAGCTACCCTGCTACCTAGCTAACCACTAGCTTAGCAGCTACTCACTGACTTCATTAACTGTGATTTCCGTTTAAAAGAGCGGAGCCGGAACTTCTTACCTCGTCCGCAGCTTCTAGAGGTCAAATAAATACTTATTCGGGGAAAAGTGCACTTCGAACCGGCTCGTTTTCCAGAATAATCACAGAATCGTTGCTCTTCATGCTCCTTCGGCTAGCTGCTAGTGGGCACCGGGCACACGTTTGGCTCTACTTGCGCTGCGGTATCCCTCCGCCTCTTTTACTGCTGGTGGTAAGAACGACGGGGCGGAGTGATACCTGCAACACGGCCACAACGTTCATAACGTTTTAACGTTTCCAACTCGTGTTTCATCGGTTTTAACTCGTGTTTCATCGGCTCCTCGAGGACAAGGGACCAACAAGACTTCGTGTCAATAACAATAACAATCTGACCTGTTAGCGACATTAAGATACAAAATAGGGCTTAAACGTCGCCACGCCGTAAATCAACACGTGGCTAACTTTTGCTAAATGAAGTGACGTCATACAGATCGCCTATAGTGCTGCAATAGGGGACCCAGCTGATCGATCAACGTGATCAGCTGGTGTAGATGAGCTAGAAATACTACATGTATATGTTTTTTATGTACCTCTACTGGTTTGTGTACCTGTAAATACTACTACATTGAGTACTAGCTAACTACTCGCTAGCAGCAACTCGTTTACTGACATTGAAAGTGTTGAAATATAAATATGATCAGTAATAAATATTTATGTTTCTTCATCTCACACGTGTACATCGTCAAAAACATAACACACAGAAGTGGAAGAAGTCATAAAATACTAGTGTACAAATACAAGTAAGTCATTCATATTTTATATTCTATATATTTTATATTCTAAATTCTATATAACATATTTTATATTTTCTATATATTATATTATTTATATTATATTCTATATTTTCTATATATTATATTATTTATATTATATTCTATATTTTCTATATATTATCTTATTTATATTATATTCTGTATTATATTCCATATATGTGATAATTTAATATGTTTAATAATTAGTACAAATAATTAATCTGATCAAATTAAATAATTACCATCAGTTATACAGTTTAAAATCACGTCATTACAATGCTCGTTATGTATCAATAATAATAATACATGATAATACTAATACATAATAATAATAATACATGGTAATAATAATACGTGATAATACTAATACATAATAATAATACTAATACATGGTAATAATAATAATACATGATAATAATAATACATCATAATAATAACACATAATAATAATAATAATAATAATAATAATAATAATAATAATAATACATGATAATAATAATACACTACTGCCCGGTAGCTGTACTACTACTCCAATGTCCTTTAATAAGTACTTTTACTTAGTCAACGCTAGTTACGTCACTGCGCAGGAACTTTGCGTGTAACGTAACGACGTCACAACCCGGAAGTGAGCCCGCTGCAGCGCTGTTGTCGCAGCAGCTGATAGTTGTGATCAGACTCAGCAGCAACAGCAGCTGTTGTTGTGTTGTTATTGTGTTGTTGTTGTTGTTGTTGTTGTTGTTTACTCCCGCGTCGCCACCATGAACGTGACGCTCGCGGTGAAGCAGTACGTCTCCAAGATGATCGAGAGCAGCGGGCCCGGGATGAAGGTGCTGCTGATGGACAAGGAGACGGTGAGCGGGTACTTGTACTGCGGTCTGTACTGCGGTCTGTACTGTTTAGTACTGCAGTTAGTACTGCGGTTAGTACTGCAGTTAGTACTGCGTTTAGTACTGCGGTCTGTACTGCGTTTAGTACTGCGGTCTATACTGCGTTTAGTACTGCGGTCAGTACTGCGTTTACTTTGTTTACATATGTCACATTATATAACACTGTGTGTGTGTCTGTCTCTGTGTGTGTGTGTCTCTCTGTGTGTGTCTGTGTGTCTCTCTGTGTGTCTGTGTGTGTGTGTGTCTCTCTGTGTGTGTCTGTCTCTGTGTGTGTGTGTGTCTCTCTGCGTGTGTGTGTGTGTCTCTCTGTGTGTGTCTGTGTGTCTCTCTGTGTGTCTGTGTGTGTGTGTGTGTCTCTCTGTGTGTGTCTGTGTCTCTCTCTGTGTGTCTCTGTGTGTGTGTCTCTCTGTGTGTCTCTCTGTGTGTCTCTCTGTGTGTGTCTCTCTGTGTGTGTCTGTGTCTGTCTGTGTGTGTCTCTCTGTGTGTGTCTCTCTCTGTGTGTCTCTCTGTGTGTCTCTCTGTGTGTCTCTCTGTGTGTCTCTCTGTGTGTGTCTCTCTGTGTGTGTCTGTGTCTGTCTGTGTGTGTCTGTGTGTGTCTGTGTGTAGACCAGCATCGTCAGTGTGGTCTTCACCCAGTCAGAGGTCCTCCAGAGGGAAGTGTACCTGTTTGAACGCATCGACTCTCAGAACAGAGATGGCCTGAAGCACCTGAAGGCGCTGTGCTTCCTGAGGCCCACCAAGGTAGCTGCTCTTCCTCCTGATGAAAATGATGATGATGATGATGATGAAGGTGACAACAGGAAGTGTGTGTGTCTGCAGGAGAACGTGGAACATCTGATCCAGGAGCTGCGGAGGCCGAAGTACAGCGTCTACTTCATCTGTGAGATGATGGACCTCTCCTCCTCTTCCTCTCTCTTCTTCCTCTCTCCTTTCCCTCTTCCTCACTCCTCTTCCTCTCTCTTCTTCCTCTTTCCTTTTCGTGTGTGTGTGTGTGTGTGTGTGTGTGTGTGTGTGTGTGTGTGTGTGTGTGTGTGTGTGTGTGTGTGTGTGTGTGTGTGTGTGTGTGTGTGTGTGTGTGTGTGTGTGTGTGTGTGTGTGTGTGTGTGTGTGTGTGTGTGTGTGTGCATAAATAACCCTTGTCATGTCCCTGTGTTCCAGACTTCAGTAATGTGATCAGTAAGAGTGAGATCAAAGCTCTGGCTGAGGCCGACGAACAGGAAGTGGTGGCTGAAGTCCAGGTGAGTCCACCTGTAGCTCCGCCCCCCTCCAGCAGGGGGCGCCAGCTGAAGTAAACACACAACAGATGATTAGTAAAGTGTGTGTGTCTGTGTGTGTGCAGGAGTTTTATGGAGACTTCATCGCGGTGAACCCTCACCTGTTCTCTCTCAACCTGCAGGGAGTCGCCAGGGTGAGAATATGTGTATTTATGTATAAATATATATGTATATTCATGTATTTGTACCTTTAGGGGCGGAGCTGGGAGCCCTCCATGTTGTTATATATATGTGTATATATATATGTGTATATATTCATGTATTTGTACCTTTAGGGGCGGAGCTGGGAGCCCTCCATGTTGTTATATATGTGTGTATATATATATGTGTATATATTCATGTATTTGTACCTTTAGGGGCGGAGCTGGGAGCCCTCCATGTTGTTATATATGTGTGTATATATATATATGTGTATATATTCATGTATTTGTACCTTTAGGGGCGGAGCTGGGAGCCCTCCATGTTGTTATATATGTGTGTATATATATATGTGTATATATTCATGTATTTGTACCTTTAGGGGCGGAGCTGGGAGCCCTCCATGTTGTTATATATGTGTGTATATATATATGTGTATATATTCATGTATTTGTACCTTTAGGGGCGGAGCTGGGAGCCCTCCATGTTGTTATATATGTGTGTATATATATATGTGTATATATTCATGTATTTGTACCTTTAGGGGCGGAGCTGGGAGCCCTCCATGTTGCCGCGCTGCACTCAGGGTTTGACCTCCGTTCTGCTCGCGCTGAAGAAATGTCCGATGATCCGATACCAGCTGTCCTCTGACGTGTCCAAGCGCCTCGCCGAGAGCGTCAAGGTCTCACACCTCACACCCCGTCTCACACCCCGTCTCACACTCCGTCTCACACCCCGTCTCACATCCTGTCTCACATCTCACACCCCGTCTCACACCCCGTCTCACACCCCGTCTCACACCCCGTCTCACACCCCGTCTCACACCCCGTCTCACACCTCACACCCCGTCTCACACCTCTCACCCCGTCTCACACCCCGTCCCACACCCCGTCTCACATCCTGTCTCACATCTCACATCTCGTCTCACACCCCGTCTCACACGCCGTCTCATACCATGTCTCACACCCCGTCTCACACCCCGTTTCACATCCTGTCTCACATCTCACATCTCGTCTCACACCCCATCCCACACCCCGTCTCACATCCTGTCTCACATTTCACATCTCGTCTCACACCCCGTCTCACACTCCGTCTCATACCCGGTCTCACACCTCACATCCGGTCTCACACCTCTCACCCTGTCTCACACTCCGTCTCACAGCCCGTCTCACACCATGTCTCACACCCCGTCTCACACCATGTCTCACACCCCGTCTCACACCCTGTCTCACACCCCGTCTCACACCCCGTCTCACATCCTGTCTCACATCCTGTCTCACATCTTCTATCCGACAGCAAATCATCACGAAGGAGTACGAGCTGTTTGACTTCCGGAAGACGGAGGTTCCTCCTCTGCTGCTGATCCTGGACCGCAGTGACGACGCCATCACACCGCTGCTCAACCAGGTGAGCGACAGCTGTCTGTCTGCTGGCCACCTGCCTGTCTGTTGAAACAACAAAATGATGGAGTCTGAATTCATGACAAAAAGCTTTTATAATGTGTGTACTGTGAGTACTCTGTGTAATGTGTGTACTGTGAGTACTCTGTGTAATGTGTGTACTCTGTGTACATGTACACAGTGGACGTACCAGGCGATGGTCCACGAGCTGCTGGGTCTCAACAACAACAGGATCGACCTCTCCAGGGTTCCGGGGATCAGCAAAGACCTGAAGGAGGTGGTTCTGTCTGCGGAGAACGACGAGTTCTACGCCAACGTGAGAACACGGAGAACACGGAGAACGTTTATTATTGATTAAACCACCAGCTGTATATAAACACATTAGTGTGTGTGTGTGTGTGTGTGTAGAACCTGTACCTGAACTTTGGAGAAATCGGCACCAACATTAAAAACTTGATGGAAGATTTCCAGAAGAAGAAACCGAAAGAACAACAGAAGCTGGAGTCCATCAGCGACATGAAGGTGAGACAGACAGCTGAGGGACAGACAAAACAGAGATTTCAGTGTTTTCAGAGTGTATCACTTGTCTCTCTCCCAGCCTGTCTCCCTGCCTGTCTGCCTGTCTGCCTGCAGGCCTTCGTAGATAACTACCCCCAGTTCAAGAAGATGTCCGGCACCGTGTCCAAACACGTGACAGTGGTGGGCGAGCTGTCCCGCTTGGTGTCGGAGCGCCAGCTGATGGAGGTCTCGGAGGTGGAGCAGGAGCTGTCCTGCCAGAACGACCACTCCAGCGCCCAGCAGGTACGCGTGCTGGTCTACAGGTCTACGGGTGTACAGGTGTACAGGTCTACGGGTCTACAGATGTCTTTTTTCTTCATGAAAACATGTATTTTGGTCCTGAAAGCTCTTCTATGTCACCGCCCCTCTCCCTCCCTCCCCCTCCCCTCCTGGTCCCCCCACACCCCCCCACCCAGAGCGTCCGCCGCCTGCTGCAGAACCCCCGTCTGTCCGAGCTGGACGCCGTGCGGCTCGTGATGCTCTACGCGCTGCGGTACGAGCGCCACAGCAGCAGCGCGCTGCCGGCGCTCATGGAGGAGCTGAGCCGGAGGGGCGTGTCCGAGCGGCACCGCAGGGTATGACGTCACCGCTGAGCCCTCTGATTGGACGCTGAGAGCTGGTCCTGACCTGACCTGACCTGTGTGTGTGTGTGTGTGTGTGTGTGTGTGTGTGTGTGTGTGTGTGTGTGTGTATGTGTGTATGTGTATGTGTGTGTGTGTGTGTGTGTGTGTGTGTGTGTGTGTGTGTGTGTGTGTGTGTGTGTGTGTGTGTGTGTGTGTGTGTGTGTGTGTGTGTGTGTGTGTGTGTGTGTGTGTGTGTGTGTGTGTGTGTGTGTGTGTGTCCTCAGATGGTGAAGGCGGTGGTGGAGTACGGCGGGAAGAGAGTCAGAGGAAGTGACCTCGTCACGCCGACAGACGCCGTCGCCATCACCAAACAGTTCTTCAAAGGCCTCAAGGTACACAACACACGCACACAATACCAACACACACATACATGTGTGTGTATCTAACGTGTATGTGTGTATCTAACGTGTGTGTGTTCAGGGGGTAGAGAACGTGTACACTCAGCATCAGCCTCTGCTTCATGACACTCTGGATCAGCTGATCAAAGGTCGACTGAAGGACAGTCAGTTCCCTTACCTGGGGGCCAGCAGCCTGAGAGACAGGTAACACACACACACACACACACACACACACACACACACACACACACACACACAGAGCATGAAGCTTATACTTCTATACAATCTGGTGGTCAGGAGAGAGAATGCAGCTTTAACACATGAAGCATAGACTTCTATACAACCAGAGGAGTCGCCCCCTGGTGGTCAGGAGAGAGAATGCAGCTTTAACGCATGAAGCATAGACTTCTATACAACCAGAGGAGTCGCCCCCTGGTGGTCAGGAGAGAGAATGCAGCTTTAACACATGAAGCATAGACTTCTATACAACCAGAGGAGTCGCCCCCAGGTGGTCAGGAGAGAGAATGCAGCGTTAACACATGAAGCATAGACTTCTATACAACCAGAGGAGTCGCCCCCTGGTGGTCAGGAGAGAGAATGCAGCGTTAACACATGAAGCATAGACTTCTATACAACCAGAGGAGTCGCCCCCTGGTGGTCAGGAGAGAGAATGCAGCTTTAACACATGAAGCATAGACCTCTATACAACACACACTCTTTGTGTGTGTGTTTCAGGCCTCAGGACATCATAGTGTTTCTGATTGGTGGAGCCACGTATGAAGAAGCTTTGACTGTTTACAACCTGAACCGCAGCACACCTGGAGTCCGCATCGTCCTGGGAGGAAGCAGCATCCTCAACACCAAGAGGTCACACACACACACACACACACACACACACACACACACACACACACACACACACACACACGTACATACACACACATTGAGATGACTCGTGTTGACTCCTCCCTCAGCTTCCTGGAGGAAGTGATGGCGACGGCGGGGAACAGCGGCGACCGAGCTCAAGGAAGCGGTCGCAACCGGCGCTGAGAACCAGAAAACAGCATTCCCTCTTTTTGTTTGTTTGTTTGTTGTTTGTTGTTTGTGTCAAACTAACTGTTTGAATGTGTAAAGTAAAATAAAAGATTCATCACATGTATTTATGATTTCTTTTCTGACTGAAATTCACATAAATCTTTAATTTTAAAGATTTGAAATAAAGGAAGTATTTGAAATGTGTTTCATTTAGATCCTAAATATAAAAGCTGAAACTTGAAGTTTAAATAGTTGAAAAAATAGCTGAAAATACAGAAATGAGAAACTACCTGGTGAAAACTGTTGAAGCCCAAAAGCGTTGACAGATAAAGATGGAGGGTAGTTTTAATAACAGTAGTATGAGTAGTATATGTAGTATTAGCTGTGGTATTAAGTAGTAGTAGTAGTTGTAGCTAACGGTAGTAGTAATAGTCGAAATAGGAGCTGAAGAGGTCCAAATACTTGCGGAAGAAATATAAGAAGTTGAATAAAGATTCAAAGAACAATAGTTACTATTGTTCTGGGGTTTCTTTTTGGTGATTACATTTAATATTTTAAATGAAAGATGTTTTCTCCCTACTTACAGTTGTATTTACCAAGAAGGCCTGAACATATGTATATATATATATTTCTATCTAGATATATTTCTATCTATATTGATACATTTAAATATATTTTTATATATAAATAATGACATTTAATTATATATCTATACACTATAAAAAAATAAGCCTGTGTATATTAATAAGACAAACATAACAAGTGTGTATATATAGATTTCCATATATATATATATATGATATATTAATATATATATTGATATATACATATATTTAATTTAATTATGTGTATTTATATTTATATACTTTTATATTTATTAAGTTATAGATGTATTTAAATACATTTTATATGTATATATATATATATATATTTATAGATATAAATTGATATATTGATATCTATATAGATATTTATAGATATCAATATATAAGTGAATGATTGGCTCTTTGTTTAGGTATGTGTGTGTGTGTGTGTGTGTCGCTAGATGGCAATATCGGGCTCTTTTTACCGGAATGTAGGCTACCGTACCCCCCCCCCCCCCCCCCCCTCACACACACACACACTAGCGGGGAGGATGCTGCCTCGGTTCAGACAACAGACGCGGAGCTGAGGAGGAACCGGACGCACCGACACCAGCACCTCCTGCACCGGGCACCGGGCACCGAGCACCGGGCCACCGAGCACCGGCCACCGGGCCACCGAGCACCGGGCCACCGAGCACCGGCCACCGGGCCACCGAGCACCGGGCCACCGAGCACCGGGCCACCGGGCCACCGGGCCACCGGGCCACCGAGCACCGGGCCCGGACCGAACCTCCCGCCGGGCGAACCCCCCCCCCTCCTCCCCCGTGGGTGTGATCGTCCGGCGGAGGAGGATGAAGAAGAGCAACCAGAGAGGAAGGGTAAGACCCGTTTATGTAATATAATAATCCCGCAACACTCAACATCCCATAATACTGCACGCACACAGAAGCACGGCCATACCTTTATAAATTCATACATCACTCATTAATATTCATACTTTCATATTCTGATCGTCTGACGTCCAGAAATCTGTTTAATACTCCATAAAGATCATAATATTATGAATGGAGACTAATATTCCTCCATAAAGATCATAATATTATGAATGGAGAGTAATATTCCTCCATAAAGATCATAATATTATGATCCTGGTAAATATCAGCTTTCTTCTGAGCAGTAAATACTAAACGACAAGTAAACTGAGTTTTTAACAGGAGGAAATATAAATATATATGAATATGTAGATATTGTAGAAATGTTTGAAATATGAAAAATGAAAAAAGATCTTAAACTGTGATAATCGTTTTAAATATTGATGGAGTTCAGTTTGTTTGTGACGCATCTGGTTTCCAGGACCAAGTACTCAGTAGTACTCAGTAGTACAAATACTGTTACAAGTAAAAGTACAGACGTATTACTCTTATCATATGTTACGAATTTAAGCTCAGTTATTAAACACAAAACTCACAACAGGTCTTCACATTAAAAATAGAATAATTATACTTTTATATGGTCTGCAAGTATTTTACAATCTTTTATTGAACCTAACAAAGTACTTTACGATCTTTTATTGAACTTAACTAAGTATTTTACGATAGTACTTTACGATCTTTTATTAAACTAAACTTAGTACTTTACGATCTTTTATTGAACATAACTAAGTATTTTACGATCTTTTCTTGAACCTAACCAAGTATTTTACGATCTTTTATTGAACCTAACAAAGTATTTATGATCTTTTATCGAACTTAACTAAGTATTTTACAATCTTTTATTGAACTTAACTAAGTATTTTACGATAGTATTTTACGATCTTTTATTAAACCTAACTAAGTATTTTACGATCTTTTATTAAACTAAACTTAGTACTTTACGATCTTTTATTGAACTTAACTAAGTATTTTACGATAGTATTTTACAATCTTTTATTAAACTAAACTAAGTACTTTATGATCTTTTATTGAACTTAACTAAGTACTTTATGATCTTTTATTGAACTTAACTAAGTATTTTACGATCTTTTATTAAACCTAACTAAGTATTTTACGATATTTTCTTGAACCTAACCAAGTATTTTACGATCTTTTATTGAACTAAACTTAGTACTTTACGATCTTTTATTGAACTTAACTAAGTATTTTACGATAGTATTTTACAATATTTTATTAAACTAAACTAAGTACTTTACGATCTTTTATTGAACTTAACTAAGTATTTTACGATAGTATTTTACGATCTTTTATTAAACCTAACTAAGTATTTTACGATCTTTTCTTGAACCTAACCAAGTATTTTACGATCTTTTATTGAACCTAACAAAGTATTTATGATCTTTTATCGAACTTAACTAAGTATTTTACAATCTTTTATTAAACTTAACTAAGTACTTTACGATCCTTTCTTGAACCTAACTAAGTACTTTACGATTTTTTCTTGAACCTAACTAAGTACTTTACGATCTTTTCTTGAACCTAACTAAGTACTTCACGATCTTTTTTGGTTCCAGACTGAACTGGTCCCTGTGGTTTCTCTTTAACCCTGTTCTTGTATTCTGGCTTCAGGGCCTTCAGGACTCGGGTCAGCAGCCGGTCCAGCAGCCGGACAAAGTGGGCTGGATCAGGAAGTTCTGCGGTCGAGGGATCTTCAGGGAGCTGTGGAGGAACCGGTTTGTGGTCCTGAGAGGAGACCAGCTGTACATCTCTGACAAGGAGGTGAGACCACGACCCGGGATGCTATATTTTACATATATATTTGTGTTTATATAGTATGTATATATACAGTTAGGTCCATAAATATTTGGACATTGACACATTTTTCATTATTTCGGCTCTGTACACCACAACAATGGAGTTGAAATGAAAAAATCAAGATGTGCTTTAAGTGCAGACTTTCAGCTTTAATTTGAGGGTATTTACATCCAAATCAGGTGAACGGTGTAGGAATTACAACACATTAAAATGTGGCCACCCTCTTTTTAAGGGACCAAAAGTAATTGGACAATTGGCTGATCAGCTGTTTCAAGGTCAGGTGTGTGTAATTCCCTCGATATTTCATTTACAAGGAGTAGATAAAAGGGTCTTGGGTTCATTTCAGGTGTGGTATTTGTGTTTGGAATCTGTTGCGGTCAACTTTCAATATGAAGTCCAAAGAGCTGTCACTATCAGTGAAGCAAGCCATCATTAGGCTGAAAAATCAAAACAAAACCATCAGAGAGATAGCAGACACATTAGGTGTGGCCAAATCAACTGTTTGGTACATTCTTAAGAAGAAAGAACGCACTGGTGAGCTCAGTAACACCAAAAGACCTGGAAGACCACAGAAGACAACTGTGGTGGATGACAGAAGAATCATTTCCCTGGTGAAGAAAAACCCCTTCACAACAGTTGGCCAGATCAAGAACACTCTCCAGGAGGTAGGTGTATCTGTGTCAAAGTCGAAAATCAAGAGAAGACTTCACCAGAGTAAATACAGAGGGTTCACCACAAGATGTAAACCATTGGTGAGCCTCAAAAACAGGAAGACCAGATTAGAGTTTGCCAAAAAACATCTAAAAGAGCCTGTACAGTTCTGGAAGAACATCCTATGGACAGATGAGACGAAGATAAACTTGTACCAGAATGATGGGAAGAGAAGAGTATGGAGAAGGAAAGGAACTGCTCATGATCCAAAGCATACCACCTCATCAGTGAAGCATGGTGGAGGTAGTGTTATGGCGTGGGCATGTATGGCTGCCAATGGAACTGGTTCCCTCGTATTTATTGATGATGTGACTGCTGACAAAAGTAGCAGGATGAATTCGGAAGTGTTTCGGGCAATATTATCTGCTCATATTCAGCCAAATGCTTCAGAACTCATTGGACGGCGCTTCACAGTGCAGATGGACAATGACCCGAAGCATACTGCGAAAGCAACCAAGGAGTTTTTTAAGGCAAAGAAGTGGAATGTTCTGCAATGGCCAAGTCAATCACCTGACCTGAATCCAATTGAGCATGCATTTCACTTGCTGAAGACAAAACTGAAGGGAAAATGCCCCAAGAACCAGCAGGAACTGAAGACGGTTGCAGTAGAGGCCTGGCAGAGCATCACCAGGGACGAAACCCAGCGTCTGGTGATGTCTATGGAATCCAGACTTCAGGCTGTCATTGACTGCAAAGGATTTTCAACAAAGTATTAAAAGTGACAATTAGATTTATGATTATATTAATTTGTCCAATTACTTTTGGTCCCTTAAAAAGAGGGTGGCCACATTTTAATTTGTTGTAATTCCTACACCGTTCACCTGATTTGGATGTAAATACCCTCAAATTAAAGCTGAAAGTCTGAGCTTAAAGCACATCTTGATTTTTTCATTTCAACTCCATTGTTGTGGTGTACAGAGCCAAAATAATGAAAAATGTGTCAATGTCCAAATATTTATGGACCTAACTGTATATACATATCTATCTAATATATAATGTGTCGTACTTGTGTGTACTTGTACTGAGGATGCTTGCAGAGAAGAAGCAAAGTGAAAGCGACTGAAAACTCTGGACTGTAAAACCTTGTCTGTCTGAATCGGCTGGTGATGTCATCGCTTTAGACAGGACAGAGAGGATTGTGGGTAGATTCTAAGACGGGTCCATTAAGAGTCCACAGCTGTTTGTTGTTTGGGTTATTATTATTATTATTATTTATCTGCCAATCAATCAATTCGAAGATTCATCTGCAGCCAATAATCGATTCATTGATTTAAGTATTGATTAAAAACAAACAAATATTTGATGATTTCTTCTTCTTCTTCTTCTTCTTCTCCTTCTCCTCCTCCTCCTCCTCTTCATGTGTTTAATAGCATCACTGAAGCTTAGGCATCATATTGATCACATTATTGCTGATATTGACAAACTACATGTGACCACTGCACACACACACACACACACACACACACACACACACACACACACACACGCCATTTGACCTTGTTGAAGTGAACACACTGATGTGGTCCGGAGGGATTTAAAGACACAGTGATGGATGGTTTCACAGCTGCTGAGTTCAGTATGTGTGTGTGTGTGTGTGTGTGTGTGTGTGTGTGTGTGTGTGTGTGTGTGTGTGTGTGTGTCTGTGTTGTGTGTTGTGTGTGTGTGTGTGTGTGTGTCTGTGTTGTGTGTGTGTGTGTGTGTGTGTGTTTGACCGTTTGACCTTTTGTTGTTCAAAGGTTCAGATTTAAAGGGACAGTACATGTTTACTGATGGTCAGTTACTGACAATACTTTTAAAATTATATTATATCTTATTTTATATATATATATATATATATATATATATATATATATATATATATATTATTAAGAATAAAACTTCTGTCTCACGAGCAGTAATATTGTATAATGTAGCGGTAATGGAATACATATTATATTGGTGAAATAATAGTATGTCAAAGTACTTTTAGCTGTCGCAGTACTACTAGTACTGCCTAGTAGTACTTTATTCTCTCCTCAGAAGAACTTTGTTTTAAAGATACGAAGTTAAAACATCTGACGAATGGAACAGAAACCAGACTGTGACTTCAGAAGCTGTCGTCGTTCATAATAATCCATCGTTATTGATCAGTCGATCAATAATCTGAAAAGTAACTAAAGTTATTCAATAAATGAAGAAGTACACAAAGAGGAAATATTACAACTTCTGTACTTTTTGAAACACAGTTGATGTTTCATGTGAACCCAGGTGTTAGTTATGCCTGTGTCACTGCACCTCTGTGTGTGTGTGTGTGTGTGTGTGTGTGTGTGTGTGTGTGTGTGTGTGTGTGTGTGTGCAGCTGGGAGCTCAGAGAAGGTTTCTGAGGGAAGATGCGACACTCGGATCATTTCTGCTGCACTAAATCTCTCTGCGACTCACTTAACCCTCCTCAAAGACCCCAGTGTTTCCTTGCTTTGGTTTCTTTGCCATGACGCAAATGTCTCGTAGGTTCGATTCCCTCCACAGTGATGCGCATGTGTATGTTGCAGGTGAAGGATGAGCGGCGAGCACAGGAAGTGTTCGACCTGGCGGACTACGAGCGCTCGGAGGAGCTGCGGAAAGCAAAGAGTCGCAGCAAGAAAAACCACAGCCGCTTCACCCTGCTGCGCTGCAGACAGCCGGGGAACTCCGTGAGTCTTCACCTTCATCTTCACCTTCACCTTTACCTTTACCCTCACCTTCACCCTCACCTTTACCTTTACCTTTACGTTTACCTTCACCACCTTCACCTTCTATCAGGGGGTAATTTTAAATGAGGGGACCACGAAATGATTGAATGAATTGATGAAAGTGATTATTTTCTTCATATCTGTCCTCTCGTGTCAGATGATGACGTCACGTCACGTCAGATGATGACATCACATCAGATGATGACGTCATGTCAGATGATGACGTCACGTCAGATGATGACATCACGTCATGTCAGATGACATCATGTCACTGAGGAAGTCAGCTGATTTGAAACTTACTCTTCCTCCTCCTTAGTTGCTGAATTCTTCTCGGCTTCACCGATATTGAACCTGAAGTCCGTCGTTCTTTAGTGTTGAAGACAATTTGTTAGAATTCGAAACATTTCGTCTTTAATCCATGAAACTAAATCAGAAGATTAGAAACACAAGAGATTAACAGCAGACGTAGAAGAGGAGGATCTTAAAACAGTCAGATCGGACCAGAACACAAGAAAAAAGGAGCAAAGAGAACTTTTAGATCTCTGATCAGCTTTTATAACCGATCAATGATGATCGTGTTAGGAAGTTAAACAGCTCATAATTCATCTCTAAAATGTATTTTATTTTATTAATGTGAAAAACGATATATATATATATATATATATATATATATATATATATATATATTCTCTTTCTTCCTCCAACTCCTGCCTCGGTTAAGACGACTGTATATTGGCGGTTATGGATGATGGATGGATTTTACCAAACTTAGTGAATCGTTTGTCTTCTTGCAGGTTCCTAACCTCGTGTTTCTGGCGGTGAGTCCGGAGGAAAAGGAATCATGGGTTAATGCTCTCAACGTGGCAATCACCAAAGCAAAGAACCGCATTTTAGACGAGGTAAAGGCAACGTGTTGGTGGACATTCATCGGCCTTAAATGTTGATGACAAAGAGCACCTCAGTGAGAGCTTTGTGATTTGGATTAAGCTTTCAAGTAAGTTGTAAAACCATCTTCTACGTTTCTGTCCAGGTGACCATTGAGGAGGACAGCGCGCTGGTTCACCCCACCAGAGACCGGGTAAAGATCCCTCATGGCCGCCGGCTGCCAACCAGAGGACACCTCATGGCCGTGGTACTGGGATTATCTTCTTATCTTTGTCCCATTTCAACATGTTCAAACCTTTTAATGCTGGACATCATCATCACATTATCTTGTGTCACTCACCCCAGGCGTCCACCTCCTCCCACGGCATGCTGACCCTCGACCTGGTAGCTGAGGAGGATGGTTTCTCCCCGGAATACGACGGCGACTCCCGGGAATCCTGGGAGAACTTCCACCTCGACCTGCAGAGGGGGGGCTCCTGTGGACAGGTGGCCGCTGTTGGATCTTGGGGGGTTGGAGTTCGTCAGCGAGCCGACACGGATGTGTCAAAGCTGCGGGCGACCCCAAAGGAGCCCAAGGTGAAGACCAGCAGCCTGCCCAGGGGGAGCGAGCTGTCCTGGGGAAAGCAGTCCTACCTGGAGGCCTCCAAGGTCCACAAAACCCAGCAGATGCAGGTTGGGAAGCTCTGTAAATCATTACTCAATATTCCAAACCTCTGACCTCTAACCTTTGTCTAATCAAGTGTGCTCAATGCAAGAACGTTGGTACATTGGTCGAGTAGAAGTTGTTTCTCAGTGTGATCTCAGTGTGATCGCTCATAAACCAGGAGCCCCCCCCCAACTTATCACTGAACCACAGATACACATAGCAACCTTGTGTTACCGTTCAGGTCCTGAAGGCCCAGTCTCAAACGCCTCAGCCAGGAAAGAGGTTCAGCATGCAGGGCCGAAGTCGCTGTGCCTCCATGGACGAAGTCCTCTCCTCCAGGTGAGCGAACACCTGATACTGAGACAAACTGACACAAAACAGGCACTCACCTGACAAACTGCACTCATACGAGCAAAGTCAATCAAAATCCTTTCTTCATTCTGTTGTCCTTACCGGCCTTATTCTCCTTCCTCTCCTTACCATCCTGACCCTCCTGACCCTCCTGACCCTCCTGATATTCCTTACCCTCCTGACCCTCCATACCTTCCTGACCCTCCATACCTTCCTGACCCTCCATACCCTCCTGACCCTCCATACCCTCCTGACCCTCCTTACCCTCCTGATCTCCCTTACCATCCTGACCCTCCATACCTTCCTGACCCTCCATACCCTCCTGATCCTCCTTACCCTCCTTACCCTCCTGACCCTCCATACCTTCCTGACCCTCCGTACCCTCCTAACCCTCCATACCCTCCTGACCCTCCATACCCTCCTGATCTTCCTTACCATCCTGACCCTCCATACCTTCCTGGCCCTCCATACCCTCTATAACCTCCATACCCTCCTGATCCTCTTTACCCTCCTGACCCTCCTAACCCTCCTGATCTTCCTTACCCCCCTGACCCTCCATATCATCCTGACCCTCCTTACCCTTCTGATCATCCATACCATCCTGACCCTCCATACCCTTCTGATCTTCCTTACCATCCTGACCCTCCATACCTTCCTGACCCTCCATACCCTCCTGACCCTCCTGATCCTCCTTACCCTCCTGACCCTCCTAACCCTCCTGATCTTCCTTACCCCCCTGACCCTCCATATCATCCTGACCCTCCTTACCCTTCTGATCATCCTTACCCCCCTGACCCTCCATACCATTCTGACCCTCCATACCCTCCTGATCTTCCTTACCATCCTGACCCTCCATACCATCCTGACCCTCCATACCCTTCTTCCTCTGCTCAGACCGGCGATGATTCGCTCTGAGTTGCGCTCGGCTCTTCGCCGTTGTCCGACTGAAGAGGAGACAGGGGGCGGGGCTTCGGTGCAGCCGGTCGGTCAGTTGCAGAGCCTCATTGCTCAGAGGATGCAGAGGGCTCAGGAGCTGCTGGAGGAGATGAGACTGCAGGTGCGACTGCTTCTTCCACAAGTTCATTAAGATTCACTAGTTAGTTTTGATTTGTTTTGAATTGTGAAAGGCACCAGAACCAAATAATGCAGAAATTGATGGATGGGATGTAAATCAGATTAATATTGTGTGCTATGATTTACAGGAGCTGCAAAAGGCCAAAGCAGAGAGGGAACGAGGAGGCAGCTCGCCTTACATGAAGGGCATCGACTCCCCACGCCTTCACCACCTCAGGGGCTCAGACTCTCCTCACTCCAGGTTTTTTTATTTTCACAAATATTTTAGTAATATGTTTATAATACTTCTATACAACTGAGGGGTCAGGAGAGAGAATGCAGCTTTAACACATGAAGCATAGACTTCTATACAACCAGAGGAGTTGCCCCCTGGTGGTCAGGAGAGAGAATGCAGCTTTAACACATGAAGCATAGACTTCTATACAACCAGATGAGTCGCCCCCTGGTGGTCAGGAGAGAGAATGCAGCTTTAACACATGAAGCATAGACTTCTATACAACCAGAGGAGTCGCCCCCTGGTGGACAGGAGAGAGAATGCAGCTTTAACACATGAAGCATAGACTTCTATACAACCATAGGAGTCACCCCCTGGTGGTCAGGAGAGAGAATGCAGCTTTAACACATGAAGCATAGACTTCTATACAACCAGAGGAGTCTCCCCCTGGTGTTCAGGAGAGAGAATGCAGCTTTAACACATAAAGCATAAATCTCATTGCACAAATCATTACGTAAAAAGGTTTTTGGTAATCTTTTTGAAAAGTCGAGCTCTTTGAATTCTGCCGACACATTGAAGCATTCAATGTCTTCAGCCAATTCTCAAATATACCTGTTTATTTGTTTTTAAAAAGATGTTCCGTGCAGCCGAGTAGGATCGATGTTTAACCAATTGTCTTTGTCCTCTTCAGCAGGTCGTCTGGCTCTCCGAGGAGCAGGAGCAGCGACTCTCCTCGCCTCCGGGGGAAAGACTCTCCCCGTCTGAGAGGACGAGAGTCTCCTCGATCAAAAGCCAAGAGGACTCGCTCCAAAGGGGCCGACTCGCCCCGATCCAGAGGATCCCATTCGCCTGCAACTAAAGCGAACGACTCTCCCCGACTGAAAGATTCACCTCGTCTGGCCGACTCTCCTCGGGCAAAGACCTCCGACACAGTCCGTTCACCAAAACCCAAGGGACCCGGCAAGGAGGACGACTCTCCTGCACAGAAGTCACCTGAATCACCTCCAAGCGTCGGAGCCTCTCCAACGAAAGGATCCAATTCACCACGAGGAAGTGAAACGGACTCTCCTTGTCTGGGGAGCAGCAAAGAGTTGCCAAGTCCAAGTCCAAAGAACTCCCCGAGCTTCTCCGGATCCTTCAAATCCACGCAGTCCAAAACCCCTGACGAGCACCGCCCGTCTCCACCTCCCTCCCTGTTGTCGGAGGAAGATCCGGAGGTGGAGAGGAGGCGTGAAGAGGCCGAGCGTCTCCTGGAGGAGGCCGTGTCGTCGTGGAAGGAGGCGCAGGAGGTCCTGCAGGAGGTGAAGGAGCTGCAGAGCCAGACGCTGCGGCGGCAGCGCAGGAGGACCTACGGGAAGATGGCGCTGACGGCGGCGGCAGCCGGGTTGCCCAAAGCGCCCGCAGCGGCGGACGAGGAGGACACGCCCACCTCGCCGACGTCACCCGAAGACGACGACGAGTCCGAGACGCCGTGACGAGGGTTCTTTACTCAAACTAATATATTCTCTCAGTGAAAGTAGCAGCGTGACACGCAACAGAAACTAAACAGACCATTTTGGAATTTTTTTAAAATTCTGCTCCTCAAAATGTTTTGAGGAGTTCTTTCGACACCAGCGGTCTTCCCGGAGGTTCGAGCACTTTAATCCTCCTGCTCACTCCTGCTGCCTGTTTGTATTCATCATGAATCAGTTTTAATGGAGAGGAACTCGCTTCTCCTCCTCCGCCGGCGCTGCACGTTTCTTCTTTTTCTTCTTCTTCGTCTTCCTCTTTCGTCGCTTGACGGGAAGCGAGGCGCCTCTCCGTGACCACAGAGACAAGTTCTTCCTCCTGACGGTCGTTTCTGGAAAGAGAAAAGAAAAAAAAGAAAAAAGAAAACATTTAGTTAAGTAATTTAAAAGATTTTTTAAAGATTTTCTTTCCCAAACAAAGATGTCAACGTTTATACAACGGGAAACTTTTTCAATATGACAAGAACACAAAGGCACTAACGAGCACTAAGTTTCATTAATTAATATTTAAATGTCTGTTCCCTGACTGATTTCTTTATATATATTCCGTCTTAATGTGTGAATCTGTTTATATCTTATGAATTGATTTAGCGTTATTTATCTCTCTGTTGAAATTTTTTTATCTCAACAGATTTCATGTTTTCAAACATTCAAAAGCTGCAAGAAAAAAAATCAGGAAGTTTAATATTTTACGAGATGAAGAGAAAAAAGCAATAAAGAGAAACACAGAATACGTCTTCCTCTGCTGAACTCACAGATACGAATATGAATTCCTCTCACAGTCTGTGCAATATGTTCGTCTTTGAAATAATGAGGTGATATTATTATTAATATTATTATCTCGTAAACTGGATTTAAACACTTGATTTGGACGAAGGGATGTTTAAAAGTTAATTGACACAATTAACGGGATATTTCAGGATATTACACATTTTAATGTAAAAAAGCACCCAATTGAAGTGTCAAAACAAACAAATGAAAACGTAGAAATCCCGTAGTAAAAAAAGAAAATGAGTTTTGGATATTTTACGCAATCAAGTTATCAAAATAATAACTGCATCTTATTAGCCAACATTTATATATTTAATATCCTCTCTTAAATGTGTGTACTATAAATATTTCTGACCATACAATACTTCTATAATGGTTTTATTATAAATATCTCTGTTCACATGATTTATTAAAGTTTCCTTGTAAACAATCACAAACGAGGCGTCTTTATGAAAACTCTTTTTTGTAAAACCTTTTCTTATTGATCGAATACCAGCTGAAGGAATTTTTTTTCTATTTTAACGTCACATTTGTGTCGGTTGTTGGAAGTTTATTAAAATATTAAAATATTCGCGTTGAGTCACTCGTTAAACTTTAACTGTTCCTCAAATGTTCATTTTAAAGTTTCAGCACATTCAGAACAAGCGAGTTCAGAACAACAGTTCTTTTAAATATTCTTCTTCTTTTCTTTGCTCAAGATTTACATATTGATGTTTTTTAAATTATGTTTGAATTCCTGTAAATGGCAATGCATTGTGGGTAAATTAAGTCAAAAAACACTGTTTATTTTCTGTTAAAGCGTTTTCGTCTTCACATGCAAAATAAAATAAGATAAAGAAACTTGTTAGTGGAGATTATTTAATAACTTTCATCTCTTTAATAATAATGTTTAACTTTTAACTTTAAAATGTGACTTCGACTTGAATTAAGACTCAAATGCAGAACTCACATGACAGGGATCCAGCTGCGCGATTGGCCGACAGCCCAGAGGAAGCTTCATCAGTTAGTAGGACGGACACACACAAACATGCTCACACACACACACACACACACACACACGCACATACACACTGTAGAGGTGGAGTTGTGTAATGGAGCGATCCTGTTTGTGCTGCCCTACATCTGCTCTGCATTACAGCTCACTGACCTGAGAGTGTGTGTGCGTGTGTGTGTGTTATTGTGTGTGTGTGTGTTATTGTGAATGCATGTGTGAGCATTTCTTAATGACTAATCTGCTGTGTTATTTATAAACCTACTCTTTGTCTTTGTTTCATGAAGGCTGGTTAGCCTAGCTTAGCAAAACAACTTAGCCTAGCTTAGCACAAAGACTCAGCTTAGTTTAGCACAAAGCCACAGCTTAGCTTAGCACAAAGACTTAGCCTAGCTTAGCACAAATACTTAGCTTAGTTCAAAGATTTAGCCTATCTTAGCACAAAGACTTAGCCTAGCTTAGCACAAATACTTAGCCTAGCTTAGCACAAAGACTCAGCTTAGCTTAGCAAAAAGACTCAGCTTCGCTTAGCAAAAAGACTTAGCCTAGCTTAGCACAAAGACTTAGCCTAGCTTAGCACAAATACCTTGCTAGCATGCTAATATTTGAATTAGCTTAGCAGTTATTTTCGCATTATGAGATTATTCCCCCCCTTGTCTATGTGTCTCTCTGGGTCCTGGTCTACGTTGGTCTCATGGTCCTTGTCTATGTTTCTCTCAGTGTTCTGGTCTACGCGTCTCTCTGGGGCCTGGTCTACGTTGGTCTAATGGTCCTGGTCTATGTTTCTCTCAGGGTCCTGGTCTACACGTTTCTCAGGGTCCTGGTCTACGCATCTCTCTGGGTCCTGGTCTATGTTGGTCTCATGGTCCTGGTCTACGTGTCTCTCAGGGTCCTGGTCTACACGTCTCTCAGGGTCCTGGTTTATGTGTCTTTCAGGGTCCTGGTCTACGTGTCTTTCAGGGTCCTGGTCTACGTGTCTCCCAGGGTCCTGGTCTACGTGTGTTAACTGGGTTATGAGATGAAACCAGTTTGATTCGTGTTCAACTCAAAGTTCCATAAATTATTTACACTGATTATCTCTGAGTGTGTGTGTTAATGTGTGTTACATGTTTTATTAACTAACACACACACACACACACACACACACACACACACACACACACACACACACACACACACACACACACACACACACACACACACACACACACACACACACACACACACACACACACACACACACAGGTCCAGTATACCAGGTCAGTGTTACAGTTTGTTCTCATTTAAAACAGGAGGGATTATAGAGGCGTGTGTGTGTGTGTTGGGGGATGGTGTGTGTGTGTGTGTGTGTGTGTTGTGACTCACAGCCCTGCAGCATCTGTTCCAAACCTCGACCTTCTTTAATCCTCACGTCTCCATCTTTTCCGGTTTCTATTATTATTTATTTTATTTTTATTTATTTATTATTTATATTTCATGTGACAAAAAATAAATGTAAAGACTAATGAAGTATATAAATGAAGTATTAATAGAGTATATTATGTAAATATATTAAGTATTAATACAGCAAATAAAGTCTCGTAGCAACAGAACAAAAAATATTTCCTGTTTGTTATCAACACAGAAACAGTGACATCATCACAACACACAGCAGCGCTGAGGTCAGAGTGATGTCATCGACCTGCTGTATCTATCCAATAACAGCACAGCTGTGTGTGTGTGTGTTAATGTTTCTGTGTCTTATAAAAATAACATGACCAAAAGCTTTCAGGTCAGAGAGTGTAAATATTTGAGAGAGAGAGAGAGAGAGAGACACACAGGTCCTTTTACTTTTGTTTTGTAGTTTTTATGTTCTCGTAACTTTTTCTCACTTTGAGGTCACTTCCTGTCTCCTTGTCGTCGTTACGGTTCGCCTCGTTTCATCTTCAGTCAACCTGACCTCTGACCCCCGGGGTCCCTGTTCCTGGTTGGCCCCTCCAGTTATCATTCATAGTTCATACTATTATATAGTATTTTTACACTGTAGTACTAGTACGAGACACTAGGAGCTGTGATCAGCTGACACTCACCGACCAATCAGAGCAGCTGAATCTCAAGGGACTGTTGTCAGACAGGAAACTCTCTGGGGAGGCTGGGCGTGAGTGTGTGTGTGCGTGTTCACAGCTGTTACATCCATTAAAGGACAATTTACCAGTTGTCATCTGTTAAATCTCAGTGGAGAAGAAGAAAGAGGTCAGAGGTCAAGAGTCGTCCCTGGTTCCTCCTCGTCTTCTAACAGGAAACATTTCAACATGAGCTCCTAAATCTGAATAATCAATTTTTCATGGATTCTAATAAATTAATGCAAGTTGGTGTCAGAAGCAGTTAGTGACGTCAGTTAGTGTCACCAGAAAGACGACAGCGCCATCTAGAGGACACAGATGTGTACAAAGCATTTATTGAATCATGTTGTCAATATTTATTCTTACTGTACTTTTCCAACTGAACTTTGTATTTACTGTTTTCATGTAAACTGACTTAAGTTCTAAACAATTAAAAATGTTTAAAAACAAAAAATCTTTATTACAAAGAAACCCTGAAAAGAAAAAAAAAAGATTTTCACAATGTGTTTTAGTGCAAAACATTCGTATCACAATAGAAACTTTGTTACTGTAAAAGTATTAATACAACACGCTAAAAGGTCAGAATAATCAATAAAATCTAGTCAAAGTATTAAACTGACTATTCTAGTATTTATTTTGTATTAGTATAATATATTCATCAGTCTGAGCTGATTTCCTGCATGAATTGATTTCTATAATACATATAAACTTCAAATCAAATTCAGAACAGATTTAATAAATAATAAATAAAACTTCACTTGCAGGGACTCACCTGTAGAGGTGTGGGGTTTCTGGACCCTGCTGCTTGCCTCACAGGCTCACTGGTGCCCTGTGGCTCCGCCCCCGACAGAGCGCCTTATCTGTATTATACCACCAAATGTCTCTTTAAAAACACACTTTGTTTCTTTTAAATGTTTTTTATTCAAAACCCCTCAATGTTTAGTTACAGCACACAAGTCAAACAGTCGTCCCCCCCCCCCCCCGAGTCGGGACGATGGAGGGAGAGTAACAGCCGACAGGAGCCGGGGTCAAAGGTCAAAGACGGGGTCAACTATCGCTGCAGAAACATCTGTAAAATTATTTAAATTCATTACAAAATAAAAACAAACCTGAAACTGAGCTGAGTCTATTTACAATATTGCCTTAAAAACCAGTTTGAAGCCGACAGACGCGATCTTTGACCTTTTACACTCTTAAAAACACCGCTCTGGATTCACATCCGAACTGATGATAAGTAGCATCTAAGCTAACAGGACATACCACACACAGCCACGCCCCCAGTTGCGCCTCGCAGGGGTCTGATTGGTTGCGCTGTGAACAGACTCCTGATGTTAAAAGGGTTAAATACGCACTTCCTGTGTGTACTTGTGTGTTTAAGTATCACAAAGCGTTGCTCAGTTTTTAAGAGTGTAAAACGAAAGAAAAGCTAAAACTTTACAGCAGTTGAGTTAAAAGCCGTTTCCTGTTCAACACCAGAAGGAGGAGACTGCAGAATCCTACGCAGAGCAGCGACACCTGAATCAGACGCAGCAGTCTCCGCCTCAGGCCCCGCCCCCCACAGCAAAGAGGCCTCAGTATCCCATAATCCACTGCAATGGTGCGTTCAGGAAAACTACGGCAGTTTTTAAACATTTGGACGCTTGATTATTCCGACTAGAGGAACATCTGAACGCACCACAGGTTTTTAGGCCAGGGGGCGGAGCCTGAACAAAAGCTTTATTTAAGCTCGTTCCTTAAAACCGATCAAACGCACGACGCCGACATTCGTTTCCTGGAGACTCAAACTGGGAAACAAACAAATCGCTCCAAAAAACAAACAAAAAAAACAAAAAAAAAAAACAGAACTAATATCTCCTCCCACCCGCCCCTAATGTTCCCTGGAAAACCCCTAGAAAAAATCAAACACACACACTGGGACACGTGGACCTGAGCTACAGCAGGTCTGCATGTTTCTAACGGACCACTATTCAGTTCAGAGACTAGAGGGCTCAGACGGTACGGAAGAGCCGGACAGAGTGGGGGTCCCGATCGGTCCAGAATCAGATATGGCAGCAGGAAGAACCGGTTCTGGTCCTTATGGTGTGGATCAGACTGGATGCGGCCCGGCAGGTGATCTCTTCACTTCCTGTTTGCGTCTCCGCCTCTTTGAGGCTCCAGATCCCGGGTCGATGGATGGATCAAGACTTGAGTGGAGGCGTCTCCTAGACCGGACCAAACCATCCGGATTTGTCTGATCTGGATCAAAAAGAGACGAGTCTTGTCGTCGGACCTGGACTTCCGCAGAAAGCTCCGCCAGGAGGCTCTTTAGGGCGCCAGCGGATGTTGGAGACAGGAAGTGACATCATTCTGAAGTCTTTACATCTCTGCTGACAGTTTTGTTCTCGGCTGGCGGATCCGCTGCCAGCGAGACGTTTGGATGAGGATCAGATTCAGGATCAGGGACGTGGAGACGGACTGACCCGGGACCAGGTTTTTAAAGGGAAACACGGACTCTTGAGGTGAAGTTCTGATAAAATCTTCTTATATATTATCTAAAAATAAAGACGACTGAAGGAAACTAGCGACCACACGTCCTGCTGGAGGAGGCGGACCCAACAGACTAGTCGTCTTCCTCGTCCTCGTCATCCTCTCCTTCGTCATCCACATCTCTCTTCCTCTTCTCTCCCTGAACGCCGGCCTGTTCCTCTGCAGAGAGAGAGCCAATCAGAGGAGGGCGACAGGATTCTGACCAATCAAAACACCGACCGCCGCTTCACTCACCTTCCTCTTCCTCCTCCGCAAAGTCGTCATCGTCCTGACAGGAAGATTCGCATCAGTCAATACTTTCAAAATAAAAGCTTGTTTCTAATTGGATGCTGACGGGGCTCTAAAGCTATTGGTCGAGACGTCATGTGACCAGTCGGCCGACTCTGACGGTCATCTTTAAACGGAACGAGAAATTATAAACATCTCTAATTGGAAAATAATGAATAAAGTTATGATTTTTATTTTTCCCTTTTGCAATTTTTTAAGGAATTTTCAATCTAGAAAATGTACAAATTATAAATACAATCCCATTTTTTTAATGAATCATAAAAAAGTGAATATTGTCCTTTAGACAATATTTTTTATTATTATTTAAAAATATATATTATGAAATTAATTTGATTAAGAACTGACTTTTCTTTTTTATTACATAAGAGACAAAAATGCGTTTCCTTTTAGACGACGTCCTCAGAGGCGGCCATTCTGGTGCTGGACCTGGTCTAGACCAGATCTGATCCATTAGACTGGCTCCGGTCAGATCAGGCAGAGAACCGGACCACGTTCATCATCATCATCATCATCATCATCATCGCATTCAAACAGCTTTAGTCTCACAAAGAACTGAGTGCTCCGTTCTCTGCCTGGTCTGGACAGGTGCATCATGGGAGCCGGCTGAAGCCTGAGTTGCTCACCTGATTGGCCCGGTTCACCTGAAAGCCCAGTCCCACCTCTCCTCCCTCTGAGCCATCCTCGTCTTCCTCTTCGTCATCGTCCTCGTCGTAGTCTCGGGCCGGCCCCGCCCCGCCCTCGCCGTCCTCGTCTGTAAACAGAGACCACGTTCAAGACCAGGAGGGGGTTCGGTTCATGGGGCTCCCCTGAACCGGGGTTCTGGTTCCCTCACCTTCGTCGTCGGCCTCGCTGTCGGGCGCCTCGTTGTCCTCCTGGTCGAAGCCGTCCAGGTAGGTCACCTGGGGCAGCAGGTCGAACACGCTCTCCCGGTAGTCCTCCAGGGATGTGATCTCACAGTTGAACAGGTCCAGACTCTGCAGGCTCTTCAGGTTTTGCTGCAGCAGGAAAACAGAGAGAGCGAGTGAGTGAGCGAGTGAGTGAGTGAGCGAGCGAGCGAGTGAGTGAGTGAGCGAGCGAGTGGTTGTGTGTCTCACCAGCGCCTCCACGTTGCTCAGCTCTTTGATCTTGTTCCCGCTCAGGTTGAGGTAGGTGAGGTTGGGACATTTCTCCGACAGCGTCTCCAGAGAACCAGACAGGTTGTTGTCGCTCAGCTCCAACTGAGCGCACAAGAGACTCCATCAACAACAACAACAACAACAACCTGACGTTTACGCTTAGGACCATCTCATCTTTCACCTCCTGGAGGGATTTTAACACTTTTATTATGAAATTGGAGGACGTCAGACCTGATAGATGCTAACATGCTAACATCAACACAAAGCTCCATTTCTGATCCATAACTCTACACATACACACGCTTTAATCCAAATATTCTGCATTAAAAAAATAACGTTGAACTGTTCATGATCTTGCGTGTGTGTACCTTGTGTAGTTTGGGCAGTGAGGGCAGCTTAGCCAGCGAGCTCAGGCCCACGTTGACCATGCTGAGGAACTCCAGCTCCGTGAAGGCGTCCGTCAGACCCTCCACCTCTCCGTCTGCTGAGCGGCTGTTGTCCACCACCAGCTCTGCTATCTGTGTGTGTGTGTGTGTGTGTGTGTGTATATAATCAATACATGAGTACTTTAACTTTGTTATATTAGTCAGTAAGGACCAGCAGCCGACCTTCAGGTTAGTGACATTACAGACTGCGGTTCCTCTAACAACCACTAGGGGACACAGGCCACCAGTTAGTGATCAGCTGACCAGTATGACCAATCAGTGACCAGACTGACCAGTCAGTGACCAGCTGACAGGTGGGAGGAAACATCCATCAATAACAAACCCTTCATCCACAGGTTTAGACTCAGGCTTTATAAAATGACGATCAGCTGATCGTGGTTTAATGATTAGCTGTGAAACACCTGAGCTCTAAACATGGTGTACAGACAATGATGATTTCATTATTCATAACAACGATACACAGACGTTGTTTTATTACCCAGAGTTCCTCTGGTTCTTCTGCTTATGTAACCAGACTCAGTGTTTCAGCTGCAGGCCAACCAGGACGCCATCACACTGTGCGCGTGCGTGTGGGGGGTTTAACCTACTATAATCTACATGCACAGTGTGTGCACGCGCGCTGAACTTCCACGCACACTCGCCATCTGTCGCCCCCCCATCCACAAACATGACACCAGGAAGTTGAGTTCGTAAATTCGCAAATTTCAGTTGAATTAAATCTGAACGGTGAGCACGAGCACGCGACGTGTAGTCCGGTTATATAACGTCATTACACACACGGATCTCCGACTGCTTTATAGAAACTGTTTTATATTTAATCACTATTTAATAGATAGTAAGACGTTGAAGCAGAGACGAGAAACGCCATTTTGTTACAGACGCACGCGCCTTTTAAACAGAAAGCCCGTAGAAAGCCCGCTAATCCGCTCCCTATATGTTAAACCGCCGAGCACGCGCTTCCCCCACTCAAAATGTCTGAGCGCGCGAGCCGGGCAGCCCGCGAAACGTCGAAGGAGAAAACAAAATACGTGACATTTAATTATAAACCTAATTTAACGAGGATTATTTGAGGTTTTGTTGTAAAATGTCCGGAAACGAGACGTTTCCGTCGAAGTTTTAAGCCGTTAGCGACTTAAAATGTCCGACGGAGCAGCGGATGTCGTTGTTGTAAAAAGAAAAAGGTCGCGAGCCCCGTGTTAAACTCCCGCTCCGTTCCCCTTAGGACCCGTATGTTCAGGAGCTTTTGCCCGGTAGCGCCTCTACCTCCCCGGTGACCAGTTCAACCAGCTCCTCCCGGTGTTTTAACGACGGGCCAACGGTCAACTGTTCGCGGCTCTGGTGGGATAGGAACCGCTGACCGTTGGCTTAGAGAGAGCCGGGGTATCCCCGGAGAGGAGGGGGGGGGGGGGGGGGGGGGGGGGGCGGACGACGTTTCCACGTCCGCCCGCGAGCTCCAACCGGGAGCTGATCAAACGGATCGATAGGACCGACTTGCTCGGTGAGCGGACCCCATGTGATGAGCCCCGGGGTGGAGGGGGGGGGAGCGCAGCCAGCCGGGCTCCGGGTCGCTATATCAGAGAACAATTTAAAACATTAATCCGATAAAAGACCCGGCTCACCTCCGCCGGGCTCCGGTTCCGCAGCTCCAGGGTGATCCTCTTCTTCATGTCCATGGCGGGAAGGTCTGGTGCAGCGGTTAGAAAGCGGCGGGCGGCTGAGGAACTCCCGGGGATCGGAGCGGTAGCTGCTCTCCTCTGATGGCCACAGTTTGCCTACTGATCCTCCATGATACCTCGCGCCATGCCCCCTCCCCCTCCTCCGTGCGGCCCCGCCCCCTCTATTACGGGGTTGGCCGCGCGCACCCCTCCGCCGCCTCTGATTGGTCGGTGTGGCACGTCAATCAGGACTTGATCAGCCGTTAATCCACGATCTGGGCGGGAATATCCCCCTAAAAACCAGTCGCCGCCTCCGAACGCCTGATGGGAGCTGTAGTTAAATATGAGGAAGTAATCGATATTTGTTTATTTAAATTAAATCATCACTATTTGAATCATCGATCATAGTGATCATTTTAATTTAAATAACATGCATTTCACTATTAAAGTGTAAGGGTCCATTTAATGAGCTTTCAGTGTTCATGTAGTCTACAGCAGAGGAAGACAGTGTGGTGCGCTTGAAAGCTCCAGAGGCCGA